>CM047431.1:13395486-13809337 GCA_026168455.1 Theocolax elegans
AGCACTCGCAGGAACATAGTTCAAATAGCCAGAGCAATTTTACATGTTCCTAAACAATTTTATTTCGTTTTAAGGTGTTTTACGTTATAACCCAGTGCTAAAACGAGCAAATAATTCGATCAGTATCTAACAGCAGTCTGTGGCACTCGTAGGTATATTGTTCTGTTAACTAAAGCAATGTTTATTTTTCTAAAGCGATTTTACAGGATCTAAACAGTTTCTATGTAAAAACGAAATTCAAATTTTTTTAAAACGACTGTAAGCGTAATATTTTAATTATTATTTTATACAGAAATATGTACATATTTTTACAGGTATGGCTCAATATGCCCACCAGCTTGTTGCACAACACACATTTCTTCGGTGGTAATGGAAGCTAGGGCATCACGAATCCTTTGCTTCATGTTCTCGCGTGTTGTTGGTTTCTCTTGGTAGCATATATCTTTTATTTGCCCCCATAAATAAAAATCCTTTAGGTTCAAATCTGGTGAACGCGGTGGCCATTTTACCGATGGACCATTTTTGCCAATCCAGCGTTTTATCCACCACATCGTGCTTATATTAAGTGGGTTTCCCTCTAACAGATGTGGTAACTCGTTTCTCAGAAAATATAAGTACGTATCGCCACTAATAGTACCTTCAAAAAAATATGGGCCCACAATTTTGTCGCCAACAATGCCTGCTCACACATTGACCTTCCAGCGATTCTGATTTTCGATTTCACGTTTCCATCGTGGATTTTCCTGTGCCCAGTTCCGATGATTTTGCCTGTTTAGCATACCACTCTGAGTAAATGTCGATTCATCTGTCTAGCATTTTTGTTGCAAACTCTAAAAGTTTTGATTTGTCGGGCTCCCGCAGAGCTTGTACCATCTGGAGCTTATATGGATGGAGTGTCTCCTTTGCAATTTTTCTTACTGTCTCCCTATTGGCATCTACAAAAAAAATAATACATGAATATTTGTAAAATTAAATTGAGGTTTAACCCCTTTTTAACCAAATCTCTTTAAATTTTCGGACGGATCAATTAAAAAATTCCTCTTATATTGTACTTTTTTCTGCTCTTTTGAAATCAGGCCTTAGATTTGTGATTTCTGTAACCGTTTTTGCAATACAGTTGTATAACAAAAAGATACGTCCAAAATAAAGATTCACTTTATAAAACAATTTTATAGAACAGAAAATACTTAGATTTGTTCAAACAGTTTTAGAGATAAAAAAAACTTACAATTGGCCAGAGTACATAAATGGATTTTTCGGAATCTTTCGTGTCATTTTAGGATATTTTAAATAAAGTCAAATAAATCTATTAGTGCTTGAGTCAAACAAAGAGAGATTAATATAATATTTACTCAATCGCCTTGCAAGTGCCCGAGCACTTTGTACTGGCTGTAAGGGATTTTCGCATATTGCCGGGGTCCGAATTTGTTAAATAAACAAATATTTTTTGTACGCTACCTAAGCCAATTAAGATCAATAAATTAGCAATAAAATATGCACTTTGGATCACGAAAAAATAACCATTAGAAGTAAAGTTGCAGTTGTGGCTGTGCCAGCTTAAGACTTAAGGTAGCACAGCCACGGTTTCTCGGAAACGGCTGGAGCAATAAAGTTGGTTTTTGCGTAATAAATTAGCAATAAATTAGGGTATAGGGTAAATTGTGGCGTTTGAAAGTGGCTGTGCCAGCTTAATAGACGTCCGCTGGGCCGCGTTACCCAATACCACGTACACAAGTAATTTAATATTGTTATCGTGAACTGCGGGCTGTCGCCAGGAACACGAGTTCGCTGGGAGGAACGGTGTGAAGGATTCGGGCGATCTTCCTTGCCTCGACACGATATAAAAATTAAAGGAATAGTCGACGGAAGCGAGGAGAATACAATAAACACTCACAATTTAAATGAAATAATATGAATATTTATTTTAATGAGATAATTAACAATTGGCCATCCAGGTCTTGTGCCGCGACAATATTACTTTCGCGCGGGCGGTTAACTCTGCTCCGATCTCCGCTATTCGGGTACCGGTGTACTCGAATACATTCCCGAGGTCTCACACTTATACACTCGGGGAAAGGGGGGAATGCGCGGTACTATTAAATAAAACTTACCGGGATGCGCCCCGTGGATGGCCCAACCAACCCGTGTCCCTTTGGCCTCCAGGGCAACGGAGGCCGACGTCGGCTGCGGTGGTGAGAAGGCGGCCCTGTGCCGCGGCGAGTATTTCGCGAACCGCGTCCACACTCACACACGTTCCCGTCCTTGTTCACACACTAGATCACTCACGGCTCACTCGCGAGGACAATCCTGGTTAATCTCCGATGCTTTGCGCCTCATGCGCCTTATTAGCCGTAAACTGTAGATACTCAACACCGGATTTATTTTGTCCGCCTCTAGCAGCGGATCGGGACGTACTAACTCGGCAATTGCCTAATTTTTTGAAAAAGGGATAAAAGTGGGAAACTCACACGCACACTCTCTCGCGCTCTCATCCCTACATACTATTGCGCGCGTAATTCTACACATTTGTTGAAACAATGAAACAATTGTATACCATTGCATGTAGCGTAAAAAATTAAGATTAGGGAAATTAGTCTGACGAATTTTCCGGCGCTTTGAAAATTCTCGATTTTGGAACAGGTAAAATCATAGTCAGGCGCCGGGTCTGGCCATTCGGTGCAGCGACATCGTATGGTAGAGAGTGGGGAGACCGTTGATAATGTGCTCGATAAGTACTATCGACGCATCGATTGCCATGATAACCTACACCGTTAGGAAAACGGAAAAGAGGCCATACTTTTACCAACCATTTGCAATTTTTACTCGAAATACTATTACTGTAAGACGCGACGTATTGGTAATAAGTTGTTAATTTTTTAATGCTTACTTGGTCAATATGTTTACCATATAATGGCAATATATTATCAATATATTAATAATTCTTTGGCAACATGTTGGCAACATAGTGGCAATTTATTTGCAGCATATTTGCAATATATTGATAATATTGTTGCAAAATATTGGCAATTCAAATAATTAATACTGAATAGAATACCTATTCGAATTTCACATTTTTTGCTCCAGTAATTTGAGCCAGACTGTAAGCCATACTTTCAGCAACACTTTCAGACATACATTTAGCCATACTCATAAACAAATAGGTTGCAGAGCAGCCAAAGAGTATCGGCTATAGTTTCCGAACCGATGATATCCCGACTCTGCCACGTTTACTCGCGTTTATCAACGCATAGTTGCAGAGACAGGATGTATCGGGGTGTGGAGAAACGACTTTACGGCGAACTTTGAACAAAAACGACATTCTTGTTAATATCTCTTGTTTACGTAAGTAAAAGTTTTATAAAATTAAATTTTTATATCGTTTATTGAAAATAACGAGAAATCGTCAAGGTCTGTTGTGTATTATGTTAACCATTCATTTTTAAAATTAATTTTCTACAGTGGAAGATAAACGACAAAATGGACTTATTTTTAGTAATTTGATTGTTGGGGAGTAAGAGGAGGACCCTGATATACTTACAAGGGGAGTATTTGACCTCCGGGAAACGGATTTTATCCTAACTTTGGTATGTCTTTTGTAATATGAAAATATGAACAAAGCCAAGCTACTCCTTGCCAATGGCCACTTTTACGAAAGTTATTCGACATCTAATAATAATATCAGTAAAAATTACTTTCAATTTGATTACTTATAACTCGGAAACAATTAAAGATAGGCACTAAAACCAAATACCAGAAGAATGTTGAGTTTAAGTAAATATGGTTTAAAAAAAAGAAGCTTAAGTTGTTTAATTTGGAGCAAAATTATAAGAAATTAAAGAAAGTTTAAACAAAATTTAATATGAAAAATTTATTGTTTCTTTTGGCCTAATAATCTTCGATTTCTTATTTTCTTCATAACTTTGCTCCAAATTAAGTAACTTAAGCTTCTTTTTTTTAAACCATATTTACTTGAACTCAACTTTCTTCTGGTTTTTGGTTTGAGTGCCTATCTTTATTTGTTCCCGAGTTATAAGCAATCAAATTGAAAGTAATTTTTACTGATATTATTATTAGATGTCGAATAACTTTCGTAAAAGTGGCTATTGGCAAGGAATAACTTGGCTTTCTTCATATTTTTATATTATAAAAGACATACCAAAGTTAGAACAAGATCCGTTTCCCGGAAGTTCAAGTAATCCCCTTGTTAGTCAAATTCTGTGAGCAGACGAAGAAACTTATGTGCGGACAGGAATGATAAATGTTCATAACGAGTATTACTGGACCCATGAGAATCCACTTCTGGCTAAAGAGAGTAGCTATAAAAACATATATTTTGTAATAAACCAACTACTGCACTACTCCCGATTATTTAAAACCAATATTTATTCACTTTATTACTTTACAAATATATTTTATTTCCTATACTTTTATAGATATATATCAGCACAAATTTTTGATCAACGCCTGTGTTGGTTTAGTAGAAAATCAAATAAATGGGCCGTGGGTGTTACCCAAAAAGCTGAACAGCCCAATTACTTGGAATATGTACATTTTGCAATAAGATTCTTAAGATACTGCAAATATGCTGTCAATAAATTGCTAATATGTTGCCAACATATTGCCAACATGCTGCCAATGTATTATCAATATATTACAAATATATTTCGAATAGATTTCCAATGTATTGCCAATATATTCCTATTATATAGTACACGTACTGACCAAGGAAACTATTAAAAAATTGATAACTTATTACCAATACGTCGCGTATTAAGTGTGACGGAAATCGTCACACAATCTATTCACGACGAATAGAGTATTTAAATTGTCGAATTGTAAGTCGTCGGAGCCTTTCGTATGTCAAGGCCAACCGACGACACTTGTTTATTTTCCTACAAGTGTACAATTACGTGCGCAATAGTACGTAGGGATGAGAGCGCGAGAGTGTGTGTGTGTTTCCCACTCTCATCCCTTTTTCGAAAATTAGGCGATTGCCTAATTAGTACGTCCCGATCCGCCGCTCGAGGCGGACAACACTTATCCGGACCGATAGTTAGTGTTTTGGCTAATAAGGCGCGTGAGGCGTAATAGAGCCATCGGTCACCCGGAACATCCTCGTGAGTGAGCCGCGAGTGATTTGGTGTGTGTGTAAAGGACGGGAAGTTGTGAGTGAGTGCGGACGCGGTTCGCGAGGCACTCGCCGCGGCACAGGGCCGCCTTCCACCACCGCAGCCGACGTCGTCCTCCGTTGCCCAGGAGGACAAAGGGACACGGATCGGCTGGGCCATCCACGGGGCGCACCCCGGTAAGTCTAATTACATTACCGCGCGTTCCCCCCTTACCCCGAGTGTATGTGCGTGTGTACTTCGGGAGTGTATTCGGGTACGCCGGTACCCGAATAGCGGAGATCGGGGCAAAGTCAACCGCAGGCGAGGGTCTCGATCCGGTTGACTCCCGGGACTTCCGCCCGCGCAAAGCAATATTTGTCGCGGCACACGGCCTGGATGCCAATGTTAATTAATATTAAAATAAATGTTCTTTTATTTTATTTTTATTTTAACTGAGTGTGTTTAGTTTATTCTCCGCGCTCCCGCCGACATCCTTTAATTTTTATTTCGTGTCGAGGCAAGGAGGATTGCCCGAATCCTCCACACCGATCGTCCCAGCGAACTCGTGTTCCTGGCGACGGCCCGCAGTTCGCGATAACAAAATAATTAATTGTGTGCGCGGTATTGGGCAACGCGGCTCAACGGTTAATTTAATTACGTAAATTAATTAATTTTAATCGGGTACGCGAATACCACGTCACATAAGGTAATAGTATTAATTAGTCCGCGATAAAAACTTTTGACTATTTCGAGTAAAAATTGCAAATGGTTCATGAAAGAATTGGCTCTCTTCCGTTCTCCTATCATTGTAGGCTGGCACGTCAATCGATGTTTTCATTTCATCGATAGTGCTTATTATGCGCCTTAGCAACGGCCGCGCCACTCCTTGCCGCATGATCTCGCTGCGCCGAATGGCCAAGGCCGGCGCTCGATTATGATTTTACCTGTTCCAGTAACGAGAATTTTTAAAGAGTCGTAAAATACATCAGTCTAATTTCCCTAACCTTAATTTATTACGCTACATACGATGGTATATAATTGGTGTATTGTTTCCGAATTACCCTATATATAATATACAGAATGTCCCATTTTAAAGAAACCACAGAGAAATTTTCGAAAGTTGGCGTTGTACAAAAAAATTGTTTAAACGAAAGTTGTTCGGGACAATGGCGGCTATCTTTGTATGAAATTAGTTTTTATTTAAGATTTATTTTCAAGGTCATTTGAAGATCAACGTGATTTTTTTAATTTGCACCTCCATTTTTTTATCCCAGATTCGGACAGAGGGGAATCTACGTTCAGGTAAGTTATTATGGTGTGGTACCGTTGATCCTCCAAGGTATGTAGCTCAAATTTATATTTTCTTCATCTATGTATACGAATGATCGGGCAAGGATGAGTTCAATAATAATAATTAGTAGACCAATAAAAATAACCACATAACCCAATATTCGATAATCCCAAATGAATAGAAGTCCGCGTCAAGGTTGCTTTACTGAACGTTTGTAATTAGTGTGTTCATACTAGAATAGGTATGTGACAAGGTGGGAATGCCCAGCCGTTCAAGGCAAGTCGTTGGCTACCCATAGAGTTATGGTTAAGGTAGTAACACAAACATTTATCTCATAAGATGTTCAAAAATACCCCCGTTTAAATTTATGCAAAGTTGAATTCTATGTAAATTCTTTGGTAGATAAGTAAACATAAAGTAAATATAACAACATTGTATATGTATATTTGCAAATAATATTTGAATATAATTTTAATCTAACTACTGGATGAATCGTCACTACACTCATATCATCGTCTGAAGTAATTTCACTGAAAATAAGAAAATGCTGCATTAATACTATGTGCAAAAAAAAAAAAAAAAAAAAAAAAAAAAAAAAAGTGATTCGATTTTTTTAGTTCAGCAGTTCTAATCAGCAGACAAAAATATTTCAAAATATCTATATAATATATTTAATTTAACATTTTTACTCATTTTAATAAGAAGAAACTAAATTTTTTCATAAAACTAACATGTTTGATCTCATTTTGCCGACGTCGCTCTCCGTTGCCCAGGAGGACAAAGGGACACGGATCGGCTGGGCCATCCACGGGGCGCACCCCGGTAAGTCTAATTACATTACCGCGCGTTCCCCCCTTACCCGAGTGTATGTGCGTGTGTACTTCGGGAGTGTATTCGGGTACGCCGGTACCCGAATAGCGGAGATCGGGGCAAAGTCAACCGCAGGCGAGGGTCTCGATCCGGTTGACTCCCGGGACTTCCGCCCGCGCAAAGCAATATTTGTCGCGGCACACGGCCTGGATGCCAATGTTAATTAATATTAAAATAAATGTTCTTTTATTTTTATTTTTATTTTAACTGAGTGTGTTTAGTTTATTCTCCGCGCTCCCGCCGACATCCTTTAATTTTTATTTCGTGTCGAGGCAAGGAGGATTGCCCGAATCCTCCACACCGATCGTCCCAGCGAACTCGTGTTCCTGGCGACGGCCCGCAGTTCGCGATAACAAAATAATTAATTGTGTGCGCGGTATTGGGCAACGCGGCTCAACGGTTAATTTAATTACGTAAATTAATTAATTTTAATCGGGTACGCGAATACCACGTCACATAAGGTAATAGTATTAATTAGTCCGCGATAAAAACTTTTGACTATTTCGAGTAAAAATTGCAAATGGTTCATGAAAGAATTGGCTCTCTTCCGTTCTCCTATCATTGTAGGCTGGCACGTCAATCGATGTTTTCATTTCATCGATAGTGCTTATTATGCGCCTTAGCAACGGCCGCGCCACTCCTTGCCGCATGATCTCGCTGCGCCGAATGGCCAAGGCCGGCGCTCGATTATGATTTTACCTGTTCCAGTAACGAGAATTTTTAAAGAGTCGTAAAATACATCAGTCTAATTTCCCTAACCTTAATTTATTACGCTACATACGATGGTATATAATTGGTGTATTGTTTCCGAATTACCCTATATATAATATACAGAATGTCCCATTTTAAAGAAACCACAGAGAAATTTTCGAAAGTTGGCGTTGTACAAAAAAATTGTTTAAACGAAAGTTGTTCGGGACAATGGCGGCTATCTTTGTATGAAATTAGTTTTTATTTTAAGATTTATTTTCAAGGTCATTTGAAGATCAACGTGATTTTTTTAATTTGAACCTCCATTTTTTATCCCAGATTCGGAAAGAGCGGGAAATTCTACGTTCAGGTAAGTTATTATGAGTGTGGTACAGTTGATCCTCCAAGGTCATGTAGGCGTCAAATTTATTATTTTCTTCATCTATGTATACGAATGATCGGGCAAGGATGAAGTCAATAATAATAATTAGTATAGCCCAATAACTAATAACCAATAACCCAATATTTCGATAATCCAAATGAATAGAAGTCCGCTTGTCAAGGTTGTTTATCTGAACGTTTGATCATTACGTGTGTTCATACTAGAATAAGGTATGTGAACCAATCTAACCAATGTAGGCAAAAAGAAAAGAAGAGAATGCCCAGACAATTAAGGCAAGGTATTGATTATCCAGACAATTAAGACAAGGTGGGAATGCCCAGCCGTTCAAGGCAAGTCGTTGGCTACCCATAGAGTTATGGTTAAGGTAGTAACACAAACATTTATCTCATAAGATGTTCAAAAATACCCCCGTTTAAATTTATGCAAAGTTGAATTCTATGTTCATAATTTTCCACTGTTGTCAACAAAACGTGACGCGGAATAGCTCTACAAGCTTGTATGATGCATTGCATCATATTTTGCTATGTTATTGGTTGCTGTGCATAAGCAACGTTTTTTAAGTAGCCCCATTAAAAGAAATCTGGACTTGTCAGATCTGGTGATATCGGACACCACTCAATAATATTACTACCAATGCATATCCATCGTTTTCGGTATCGTTGGTTCAAAAAGTGATGAACCATTAGTGAGCAATGACACGGTGCACCATCATGTTGTAGCAATAATCGTCTTGTTTCCAAGTCCACATCTTCCAATAATTCTAGTAACTCGTTCTGCAGAAAATCAGGATATACTGCACCGTTGAAATTCTCATAGAAAAAATAAGATCCCATAAGATAATCATTTATTATACCGCACCAAACTACGAGGCTCCATCTATGCTGATTATCAACATGACGGAGCAATGAGGGTTCTGGATAGTCCAATAATGACCTAATGGCGATTGAGTTGTCCTTTACCCTGAAATGTAGCTTCATCCGAAAACATTACGTATCTAAAAAATTTAGGATCTTCACGGATACTTGTTTGTGCCTAATTACAGAATTTGAGTCTGCGTCGGAAATCAGCTGGCATCAAAACTTGAGTTAAAGTTATGTGATACGAATGAAATCTGTAAAGCCACAAAATTGTACCGGTTGATGATCTTGGGATTCCAATACATCTCTGAATGTCACGCAAAGAGATATGATGATCCAAATCAACCATTGCAAAAAGGACAAGAATTCGCGATCATCATTGTTCTGTATCATAATGCGACATCGATTTCTGCGTATTCGTGGTTAACGTATCTATCTTTGCTCAATAATTCGGATTCTTACGTAGTTCGGGTAGTGAAGCCACCCTGGGTAATTTTGACGGTAATACCTTGCCGCAGCACGATATCGGCCTTGACTTGCTCCGAATGACAACAGAATGTCAACAATTTCGTTTCTCGAATAATCCGGCATATTTGGTTCTTTTAAGTCGCTAGACACTGAGAAATTTCCACGTAAACTATTCTGAGAAGGACTGTTCTTGAGTCACCTCTGTCATAAATAATACTAAAGAAGTATTATCTATTGACTTAGTTGAAACTTTGTAGGCATGCCCGGAATCACACCAATAAAAAAAATAAAAATAATTTGTATTCTCACAAAATGAAAAATGATTCTTCTCATGAAGGCTTCGAATACATAAATTTGACTTTGAAAATTAAACCGGACTTCAAACTCCAGGTTACTGTTGTTGAACCCCTACTATTACCTACAACTCAAGAAAATTTTTTAAATTTTCTTTCCAAATCCAATGTAAAAAAATGAGCTGTTCTAAAAAAAAGTAGATCTTTTTTATTTATTTTAGTTATTGATTTATTGGGTTTTGGTTATTTGGGTTATCGGGTTATTGGGTTATTGTTATTATTATTATTGTTGACCTCACCCTTGCCTGATCATTCGTGTGTATAGATGAAGAAAATAATAAATTTGACCCCTACATGATCTTGGGGGTCAACCGCACATCACACATAATAACTTATCTAAACATAGAATTTTCCGCTCTTTCCCAATCTGGGATCAAAAATGGAGGTTCAAATTCAAAAAATTACGTTGATCTTTAAATGACATTGAAAATAAATCTTAAGGTCAAAACTGATTTCACATAAGATAGCCCCCATTGTCCCGAACAACTTTCGTTTGAACAATTTTTTTGTACAACGCCAGCTTTCGAAAATTTCTCTGTGGTTTCTTTAAAATGGGACACCCTGTACACATCGCATTATATATATTTATAATGTGACGTAGCGAACTTAATGTATCAAAATGTATGCATGCATTACAGTGAAACGATGTAAAATTCATATCTACATAGGTTAATACTATCGATTAGTCAATGTAGACATATCGAATGAGCCCATACAAGAAAGTAAGATAACTCAGCGGTAGAGTATCTGACTTCCATACGCTACGACGAGGTTCGATCTCAAACTAGGGCAAACATTTTTTTATTTGATAAATTATGTTCAAATAACTAATTTAAATATCATAATGTCAAAAACTGTAAAATTTATAATTTTATTATTTTTTTATATACATTTGCCATTTTTGATAAAAATATCAAAGCGATATGACCAAAACTGACAAAGTTATAATTAATTAAATAATTAATGTCGCAGTGATGAAAGGGGATACCAAATTCTCCGTTGTAACTACGATTATAACGATAAATTATACAACTACTGTCTAAAATATTTTCTTCGAAAATGCATATTTGCCGAGTTATTATGCCGTCCCGGAACTTTTGACACACCCTGTAGTATCTAACGCCGGCACCTGCAAATCTAACGGTACATCAGTAAGTCACACTTGACACACATCCAAGGCAGCCTTTCGTTCTTCAGCACGTCTATATATATTGTAACGGGGTACGATCTCTCGCGTAGGTAGGGGAAAAGGGATCGGTTGCTACGGCACTGCCTAGTTATACTCCCTAGGCGGTGCCCCGAGAGTGCGTGGCGGATTCAAATCAGTGAACCCCGCGCACAACCTACCGTTGCGATGTCCGTTAACAACCGCGAGATCACTTGCCGATGTCGCGTCTTTGTACAGCTAAAACGTCGTGAGCTAAAAAGGACCGCGAATAAAAGGGATAAATTCGCGGGAAGTTTACCTCGGCCGCTCCTGAAACGGAGAGGGCGGTATTCGGGATAACGGGAATAACGTACGCCGGTAATCAATAATTAAACTCGTACTCGGATATTGATTACATATGAATTTTATTTATTATAAAGAAACATAAATTCAGTTTAACAGAGAATAAAGAAAGGAACTAAGAAATTACAAAGACCGTATGTGCACAACGTTGTGGCAACGTTGTGGCAACGTTATCTTAGCAACATTCCAACCTTGTTATGAAAGTTGCTGCAACGTTGGAGAAACGTTGCTACAACGTGGGAGTTGTCCGCTAATATTTTATAAGTTGCCGCGATGGGTGGAAACCAATGTTGAAACAACGTATAAGCAACGTTAAAAAATAACCTACAAAATCTGCTTTGTCTAAAAGTTGAATAAATGTTCTAGAATAGTTTAATAATATTTATCTAAACGTAGAAAAATTTATGAAATATTAAAAAAAAAAAAAAAATTTCTCGTTCGGGGATTAGAACCTCCGATCTTTAACTCCGGAGGCTTGCTCTCTACCAACTGAGCTATTTTATTGTTTCTGTCATTGTGTTAAATTGATGCTATAACGAACAGCTAGAATATGCTTTAAAGTTTATAGCCTCAATTTAACACAATGATAGAAACAATAAAATAGCTCAGTTGGTAGAGAGCAAGCCTCCGGAGTTAAAGATCGGAGGTTCTAATCCCCGAACAAGAAATTTTTTTTTATTTTTTTTAATATTTCATAAATTTTTCTACGTTCAGATAAATATTATTAAACTATTCCAGAACATTTATTCAACTTTTAGACAAAGCAGATTTTGTAGGTTATTTTTTAACGTTGCTTATACGTTGTTTTAACATTGGTTTCCACCCATCGCGGCAACTTACACAATATTAGTGGATATCTATCACGTTGTAGCAACGTTTCTCCAACGTTGCAGCAACTTTCATAACAACGTTGGAATGTTGCTAAGATAACGTTGCCACAACGTAGCCACAACGCTGTGTGCTAGTATGGTTCCTATTTAAAAATCGTATTTCTAAGGTGTATGTATTTATAGAGGCCATATTATATAATATATAATTGCAATTAAAGAAAAATAAAAAATATCGACATTTTCTGCGCAATAAGATTAAGAAATATATATTGTGTAATGCACTAATATATGTGTATATGGATACATAATATACATATTTATTTGTATAATATGTAAATTTGAAATAAACGAGAAAACTTGGACAATTTCTAGCGCTTACCCCCTCCGACTCGGCCTTCCATCGTTTCTGGCACGATGACAGACTGGCGGGTTGACACAGACCGTGTGAATCTAGGCGTATGCGTATTGTAAGGTCTATATATTTAAAATACCTAGGTGATTTGTATTTATCCTTTTGAGCACCGCAAAATGGTCTTGTATTTCCTCCTACCATATAATAATGAAGGGTATCAGGAATATTAGCCAAATCTGTTCTACCTCCAGAACCTAAAACAACTAACCCTAAAGCTAGGCCAGCTGTTAGGGAATACGATTCCCTGTCAACACAATTTTTCATTTCTGGTCCTGGTGGTCTTCCTTAAAAATAAAAAAAGATAATTTATACAATGCATTCTATAATATTTACTAATAATAATTGTAGAAAATAGAAATGGGGCATAAATATTAAATTTTTCAGCTACAATAATGAGAGTAGCAACAAAAAGTATAATGGGTACTTTTCTACAAATGTTTCATCTTGCTCATTTTTATAAAGTGAATACAACCCAGCAAAAGAAACTTTCTCACGTTTAGCATATTTGTTTATATTATAACGGTAAGCGAGTTACCGATCAGGTGAATAACTGAAAAGAGTATAGAGAAGGATGCGTGCGCAGGAACGCGCGAGTATCGTGCACGAGGAAGGAAAAGGTATCAAGTTCGCGCGCGCACAGTGATACAACGTGGTATTGAAGCTGGTACGACCTTATTTTATAAGAAAGAGAACTAGAGCGTCGGTGTGTTTTGTGTGTGTGTGTGTGAGCTAGTTCTATCCACCAACCACCACGTCAGCGTGCAGAGTAACACGCCCCGCCGTTCCATAAAGAAGGAGGAAAGGAGTCGACACCCGCTCCGGCCATTGGAGTGACAGAGAGAGGTAGAGCCAAGGACAAGCTCTCTCAGTCGTCCAGCCTCCTTTGCCCGCCGTACGAATTACGAAGATTCGCGGTATGTGGTGCACCACATATAGACCCGCGTGTCTTGTAATTTCATATCCCAATTTACCTGGTACAGTCCAGGAGAGGAAGCGTTCCCCTTTTTCCCCCTCTCGTGACAAATCCCGTCCGGGTAGATAGTTCGGTGGTTTGCGGGAGCCACTTCACGAGAGAAGGCGCGCGTGACGTAGGCAGCTACTACGTCAGACCTCCCTACGTCAGAGGTATATACGTCACACGCCGTGACGTAGTAGCCACCAGGTTAAGCAGCCGATCATTCCAGGATGGGTTGCTCATAACTCGACCGTTAATAGGTTTGAACGATTTGTTTTCGCGCTGATCTCGGGGGTAGTCTTCGGTACGACTCCCCTTTAATTGTTGATGTTAATTTATTATTATTTAATTGTTTATTTAATAAACTGACTCGGTGAGACAATCTTTCTCGCCGACTAACATAAAATCTCGATTGTTGATAACGTTTTTCCGGCCATAGTCTTATCCCACGAATACCGCCCACTCCGGCGTATATCTTAGTTGGCAATTTTGGGCAAAGGGCCCAACACACAATATTAAAGTCAAACGAAGTGTTTGGCGTTCTTAACGGCATTGCACGGTAATAAAAGTGATTCCCTGCCGCATCGTGGGACTGTACACTTAGGTTGATAAGTTGGGACAGATTGGGCCTGACCGGGGGCATTACATTCCCCAGTACCCACCCGGTACAATGTAAAATAAGTTTTTAAGAGTACTATACTTTTAAGCGGATTTTTTTAAATGTAAATATTATGCATTATGGTAAAACAGTACATTATGTAACATAGGTGGAGAGTAGCAGATTTTTTCCGCGTGTGAATGTACTACTCGAACAAGGAGATTTTTCACTAATTTACATTCTGTAATCTCGCAATAAAAAAATCGTATTATTATGTTAATATATTTATAGTAATCCTTCAGACTAGTATTATAATACTTGTAAAAGTTGTAAAACTAAAAATCCAGCATTATAAATATTTAACTATTAATTTTTTATAATTGTATAATAATATTTGTATTTTTAGCAGCTTACAGGAGATTAGATGGATACTGAAAAAAGTGGAGACACTTTACTACCGCTCCAAGGTAAGTGCATACATTTTTTTGCAATAATCATGCTAATAGATTCATCGTTATAATGCAACAAATATACATTTCTATTAATATTTCGAGCACTTTTCCCAGATATTTTGACCATAAGTGATCTTAATGATTCAGACCCACCTGGAAATTTATAGGCAGTTTCTGACTATAAAAAGACATCTTTTAGATAGTATTAGGTTTCCAGAGTCCGGAGCAGAATTGCTGATTTTCACTATTTAAGGTTTAAATGGCTTACATGAGTGTGACAGCATACATTTATGACTTTAAAAGTATTTTTAATGAAAAATTCAGAAAATTTTACAATAAAAGTCATATTTATGTTTTTAGTGAAAAATGCATCCCCTGGGAGCTACACATTCAGGAAAATGGGCAAATAATGCAAAAAGGTGCTACAATGTCAACTTTGACTCTCTGTAACTTAAAATAATGGCCCTGAAAAAATCTGAAAAAATTCAGGAGAACTACCGGACACCCCTAAAACATATTCCCACAGTTATAGCAAAATTCATTTTTTTCGTCAGAGAACCACCCATATATATATATGCGCTGTTTCACGTCAAGTGGTACGATGAAAATTTTAAATCACTCCAAATTTTGTGAACAAACTGGAAATATCTTCCAGAAGATAGAAAAAAAAATTTAGATGTTAAAAATAATTTGCCTAAGAGTTATTCCACCATGAAAAATGGATATTTTTCAATTTTCTAGAAAAATTACTATTTATAAAGCCATTTATCTCAAAATTTATTGATTTTTTTGAAAAAACATTATTAACAACTTTTGTTCAAAACAATCTTTAGAACTTATCTACTTGTGTTACAATTCTTAATTTTAAAATCTCGAACAGATAGAACGCCCGGAAATATTGAATATCAAAAAAAGGCGACCACGCCACAATCGATTTTAATCTAACACCGCTCAAAAGATCACATTTTTTGAGAGCTTTCGAATAGCGGTAGTTAGATTATTGGCCAAGACCGCTGGTGTAAGTTATGCCCTAAAATACATGAAAATTAGTGATTTTATGAGGTTTATGGGGTATAACTTACACCAGCGGTCTTGGCCAATAATTTAACCACCGCCATTCGAAAGCTCTCAAAAATTGTGTTCTTTTGAGCGATGTTAGATCAAAATCGATTGTGGCGTGATCGCCTTTTTTTGATATTCAATATTTTCGAGTGCTCTATCTCTTCGAGCATGTAAAATTAAGAATTGTAACCCAGATAGATGAGTTTTAAAGATTATTTTGAACAAAAGTTGTTTGTAATGTTTTTTCAAAAAAATCAACAGATCTAGAGATAAATGGCTTTGAAAATAGCCATTTTTCTAAAAAATTGAAAAATTTCCATTTTTTTATGGTGGAATAACTCTTAGGCAAATTATTTTTAGCACCTAAAATTTTTTTTCTATCTTCTGGAAGATATTTCCAGTCTGTTCAGAAAATTTGGAGTGATTTAAAATTTTCATCGTACCACTTGACGTGAAATAGCCCATATGTATATATATATATATATATATATATATAATTTTAAATTTCGGGATTTATGGCGCCCATGACAGAGAGGAAAGATACGTACTTTAGTACGAGGAAGAGAGACCTTCGGGTTATGAACCCCTATTGGGAAGTTTATATATATATATATATATATATATTTCGCCGCCGCTGCCACCGCCGTGTCTAAAAATTCAGGATTCAACATATATATACATATATATAGATGTGTGTGTGTGTGTGTGTGTGTGTGTGTGTGTGTGTGTGTGTGTGTGTGTGTGTGTGTTTTTGTGAGGTGGCGGTAAAAATGATCTTTACGCACGGAGTGTGGGACTCGGTCAGCGTGACCCATACCCACCCTGTCATTGGTCTTGGCTGGGCCCCTCCTCTCGACTATTCTCCCCCCCCCCCTCGGAAACCGCCGTGAGTCATTACTTCGAGAGGGGCAATCATGCCACGTTTAGCCCTTCGTGATCGGCAATAATATCACTGTCTCGTGCATGTGAGGCGGCTACTAATTTCGCCCCTTGTACGCTTTTCTTTTCTGATGTGGTTCCGCCGCCCCACATCGAGAATGAATCGAGGACACCAGGACAAGACGTGCTCCACGTCTTTGGCGACGCCAGGGCTCATCCACTTGGCGACATCTGGGATGACGCGGTGAGTCCAGCTACCTTCGCTTGCCGAATCCCATCTCTGCTGCCACAGTTCGATGGTCCTGTTTGACCACCGACTGCTACTACCACGTGCTTCTTCGCTGCTGTTTTCTAAGGTAAGCCGACCTTTTCTGTACGTATCAGCTCTCTGTATCGCCAAAAGATTGATGGGAGGAATTCCCGCGATCACCGAGAGTACTATATCTGACACGGTTCTATAAGCATGAGCCACCATTAGTGCGGCTATTCTGCAGGCTCGCCGACAGGATGCACCGTAGCTTAGGTTACTTCTTAGGGCATCCGTCCAAATCGGGGCTCCATATAAAATTACCGAGCTTACCACTGTCGCTAAGAGGGCTCGACGTGGCTGCTTTGGCTCTCCGATATTGGGCATTATGCCCGACAAAGCTGTATCCAATCCTGCGGCTTTCGACCCTGCACTCTGTAGGTGTTCCTTAAATGTTAGCCGCGCATCCAAGATTACTCCTTGGTATTTCACCGTATCCGCCGATCTTATACGTTTACCATTTACAGTAAAGGTGGCGTACCTCCTTTGCTTCGTTCTGGAGATAAGTACCGCCTTTTCGGCCGCCAGACACAGCCCATGGGTGCTCAACCATGCAGCCACTACTGAGATAGATACATCTCCGAGATATTCTACCTCATCGATGCTCCTTGCGACGACGACCAAAGCCACATCGTCCGCAAAGGCCACCATCGACACTCCCTGTGGAAACTGCTGCCTAAGCAGTCCGTCGTAAATGACGTTCCAAAGAAGAGGTCCCAAGACCGAAGCCTGCGGCACGCCTTCGGTGATGTTATAGGAGTGCGCGCCATCCTCGGTGTCATAGAGGACGATGCGTTCTATGAGGTAGCTCGAGATGACTTTATGTAAGTAGAGTGGCACCTTTAATTATTCCAAAGACAATGTTGTCCCACCGAGCCGAGTTGAAGGAATTGCGGATATCCAGTGCAATGATAGGACACATGCGCCTAGAATTCCTAGTACCACCACTGGCATTGGTAGTCAGCTCAACAACTCGACTTATAGCGTCAATAGTTGAGCGCCCTTTCCGAAAACCGAACTGATTGTCGGACAGATCGCCTGCCTGTGCAATGGCTGTTTGTAGCCTGGCATAAATGACCCGCTCGAATAGCTTCCCAGCTATATCCAACAAACAGAGCGGTCGGTACTAGGAAGGGTTCTCCGGTGGTCGGCTCCCCTTTGGGAAAAGCACCAGCCTCTTCCACCACGCTGAGAAGCATACTAATTGAAAACATGCACTAAATGTGTCCGCAAAAATTTGAGGCACATTCAGCGCAGCGGTCTTAATGACCAGACCAGGTATTCCATCCGGCTCTGGAGCTTTACGGATGGATATTCTCCTTCCAGCCATTTTCAGCTCGGTTATGCTAATGTCTGGCGGCGCGACTGCACTGTCGGTCCCCATTAGGCTTGTCTCGGCTGCCCGTTCCTGACGTTGTGGGAATAGGTGGCGCACCGCTCTGTCAAGAAAATGTGGACACGATGGCATTGAGACGCCCCTGGGTTTGATGTTATTCATCACTATTTTGTAGGGACCGCGGTCCACTTCCTTGCAAAATTCGCGCCAGCACTTACGTTTAGCCGCATTGATGGCAGCCTTGAGCTCTTTCCGTTTTTTCTCGTAGGCAGTGGTTAGTTCTTGGTACCGCGGCTGGTTCCGAGCTCTCTGGTGCAGTCGCCGAGTCCGCAGATACTCATGGCGTATTTTTGCGATATTCTCATTCCACCAGTAAATAGATGGATGGCCACGAGGGATGGATTTCCTCGGCTTGTTCTTCCGGTGTTCCTTTGACAGCGACTTCTGCTATGGAGCAGACAAACATTTCTCGGTCGAAGGTAGACGGTACCCATCTCTTGTATTGGAAGCTTTTGTTCGGACCTGCTGCCTTGTTAATCGTCGATTGGAGCTTGTACACGAGTGCTTGATGGTCGCTCCCCGTGTAGCGATCACTAACTTTCCAGGTAAACCCTCTCTTCATTAATCTGGGATCGATAAAAGTTAGGTCTACTATAGACCACCTCCTCGCCTTTGTAAAAGTTGGAGTCGTTCCAGTGTTAGCAATTTCCAACTCCAATATCGCAAAGGCCTCGAGGAGTCTATGATCACGAGTGTTCATTTTCGCACTGCCCCATTCTGACGCCTAGGCATTAAAATCCTCTCCGATGACTATTGGCAATCGGGAGGACCTTGCACTAGTAACGATGGCATCAAAAGATCCCAGAAATCCGTTGATGTTATCACTGGGAGGGAGGTAGCAACTGTATATTCGCATACCCGCCACCTCCACCCAGGTAAAATTAGGGAGGAGAGCGGCCATTTTTCCGGATACATGCATTTTTTCACACACCCAGATGGCCGCTTTGCCAGTGGCATCACTCACCCATTTCGATTCAATGAGTTTCCTGTACTCCTCGCTGACGATAACAATGTCAGCCTGCTCTTCTCTGACCAACTATGGCAGCAGATCCTGGGCCTTAGCACAGTGGTTTAGGTTGATTTGTAGCACCCTAACCATTTCTGTCAGATGCTTCAACCCTAGGCACGGATATGTTCTTATCCGCCGCGCAATCCACTGCTTGGTGGCCCTCTTGGCCGCACCGGAAACACTGCGATGATCGGTCGACTGCGCTTTTGCAAGCCTTTGCGAAGTGACCGACCTCGTGGCATCTGTAACAACGCGAGATCGGCTCGCGGAGCCGAACCCTGCAGTTGACCCAGCCTATCCGAAGCTTCCCATTCTGTAGCAGTTTTTCTGCTGCTGATGCGGGAAGAAGGACATTGGTCATCTGAGTGCCTCCATATGACCTTCTAAGCTTTATTTTCCCAGAAGGTACCATATTTGGCCCGATCACCGCAGAGATTGCCTCTGCCACTTCCTCCGCCGTCGTGGCCTTGTCCATGTCCTTTATAGTAATAAACTCTTTTTGGGTCAGCATCTGAACCTCTGTTGACCCACGTAATATGGACGAGACCGCTGCCTCGAGATCTGGAGTTCCTACGCCAGGTCTTCCAAGCTCAATGATCAGATCTTTTCTGATACGCCGGATACGGGATACTCTTTCTCCCAGCGGCTTGAGGTTTGAGCCGGCCCGTATTTGCCGAAGGATTACGGCATAAGCTCGCCCTCCTGACGCTTTAATCTTAATGGCGTTTGGACGAGCTGGTTTCACGACCGCTTTAGGTTTTTTGGACACCTTTGGCGGTCCTCCGATCTTTGGCTTGCTTTAGCTGCGTATTCTTGCTGAGCCTCTTTCTTTTTGTCCTTGCGTACTACAGTAGCCCAGTCATGGACCCTTGACTGGTTCCCACCGGTCTTAGGAACGGATGACGTAGCATCTGCTGGCCCATTTTTGTTAGTGGACTGCTTCGACCCCTTCTTCCTTTTCTCCGAGGGATGCTGAGGTGGTGAGAGCCTTTCCCAATCCACCGACCTCCTTTGACGCTCTTCAGCACAGAAAATGGGCGCCGTTTGGCACATTCCATCTTTACGCGCATCTGCCATTTTAATTTACGGCGGTGTCGAGCACACAGCACTGTTCACCCGCGAGTATTCATTAAGAACTCTGCTTGTTGCTCTCGCCATACTTTTCAGTTCTTTGTGGATGTTGTTCTGATTAAGAACAAACTCCACCAGGGTGTCTATTTTCTCACGCAGACGGAGGAAAGCTCTGTCAGCGTCACTCGACATCCCAGTCGAGGGCAGTTCACACGTAGCATTTGATGTTACAGAGGCCGAGTGACCAACCTCCGGATTTGACAGGTCTGCCGTGCCCGCTTGGAATAGTGTTGTTTTAACCTCACTATCTATAATTGGTTTATATTCGGGGTGTCTTCCCATATCTGGTTTTGGTTCGCTCCGAATATTTGATTTTTTCGGTACCATCCATATCTGGAAAGCATTCCCCTATCCATCGCCTGGGGATGTGCCGCGATGCGGGAACAGCAAACCCGGCACGGGTATGTGTTAGTGTGTGTGTGTGGGTGTGGGTGTGGGTCTGGGCGTAAGCGTGGGCGTGTGTGTGTGTGTGTGTGTATGCGTGCGTGCGTGCTTGCGTGCGTGCGTTGGCATCCAGTAAGCTGAGTTCATATTGATCCACGCATATTTTTAGAGTATCATAATTTTGATCGCGGAACGAACAATATTTTATGTTGCACTGGGTGTCAAATGCGGTGAAAACATTTTCGAGTGAGTAAAAAACGCATTTTATACCCACTGCTACATAAAATTACTTACACGCTCGTATTCAGTACTTTCAATTGCAGTAACTTTTTGCGAAAACTGTGATCATGGTTTGATTTTATTCTTAATAATTAAAGTAAAATATTAGATTTACGAAGTGGTACAAAATACTTGTCGATTATTCCGCTTCATTTCAGTGCTTTCTATTCAAACACCTTCTTAATAACAATTTATCTTCTTTTTAATACCAAATTTTAAGTTATTGAAAATTTGAAGTTTTTTTAAATAGAAAAAAAGATAGAAGCAAGAAATAAAGATATTTATTTTATCAGTTAACAATTATCATTATACTTGCGTATTCTCGCACTTTCGTGGAAGGTGTTATTTCAAAATACTTTCTATTCCTAAAACTTGATGTTAAAAATTTAATATAATAAATGATAAATTTTTTTTAAATACTTACGATGAAAATGTAATTTCTGTAAGAACGAAATGTTAAAAATAGTTCTTTAAAATTAATACAAAAATTTATTTATGTAAGAAGAAAGTTTTATTACTCTAAAAGTACAAAATATTAATGATATAGAACATTTGGCGATGATCCTTCGTCATTAAATAAATTAATTTTAGGAGGTGTAGTTTCTCTTTAGATCCATTTCGAATAATCAAAAATTTTAAAAAGAAGTTACTAAATACTACAATTTAGTAGGTATATGCACTTTACTATTTTTAGTAAGTTAATTTTTCATTAACATTTATAATTATTAAAATATAAATTTAAGCTTTATAAGACTTCATATAGTTTAAAATTTACAGTTAACATTCAATATGTCTCTATTTTTTTTATTATTTTTATTCTGATTTCATTACACTAAATATTGGTAAAAACTTTTATAAATTATAATCGTATTTAAAAAAAATTAAATTTTTGGTATAAAACCCACTGCACTATAACAGTACCTCCAAGGTGTTGCGTGAATCTGTTTAATTTTTAAGGTGTCCATGGTAGTAAACAAATAATACAATTTAAAACATTATTTTAAATAAATTAATTACGAAAAACCTTTTTCGAAATTAAAAATAGGGGGTTGGCGCGCGAAGCGCGCAGGGGAGCGACGCCCCCTAGTATATATATATATATATATATATATGGGTGATTCTCTGTGACATCGAAGATGAAAAAAATAAATATTGCTATAACTGTGGGAATATGTTTTAGAGGTATCCAGTAGTTCTCCTGAATTTTTTCAGATTTTTTCTGGGCCATTATTTTAAGTTACAGAGAGTCAAAGTTGACATTTTAGCACTTTTTTGCATTATATGCCCATTTTCATGAATTTTTAGCTCCCAGGGGATGTATTTTTCACTAAAAACATAGTATGACTTTTTTTGTAAAATTTTCCGAACTTTTCATTAAAAATACTTTTAAAGACATAAATGTATGCTGTCACACTCTTGTAAGCCATTTAAACCTTAAATAGTGAAAATCAGCAATTCTGCTCCGGACTCTGGAAACCTAATACTGTCTAAAAGATGTCTTTTTATAGTCAGAAACTGCCTAAAAATTTCCAGAGTGGGTCTAAATCATTAAGATCACTTATGGTCAAAATATCCGGGAAAAGTGCCCAAAATATTAATAGAAATGTATATTTGTTGCCTTATAACGATGAATCTATTAGCATGATCATTGCAAAAAAATTTGTGCACTTACCTTGGAGTGGTGGAAAAGTATCTTCACTTGTTTCAGTATCCATCTAATCCCCTATAAGCTACTAAAAATACAAAAATTATTATACAAATGTAAAAAATTTATTTTTAAACATTTATAATGCTGAATTTTTAGTTTTACATCCCTTACAAGAATTATAATACCAATCTGAAGGATTACTATAAATATATAAACATCATTATTACAATAACTGAATATACGTATTTAATACAAAAGATAGATAAATAAATTGGATATATAATTATAATGAATAATATGATAACGTGACAGTGACAAGTTTATGAAATCTAAACAATGTATTGCTGAATAATAATAATAATAATGTTGATACTTCTATAGTAATCCTTCAGATTAGTATTATAATTCTTGTAAGGGATGTAAAACTAAAAATCCAGCATTATAAATGTTTAAAAATTAATTTTTTACATTTGTATAATAATATTTGTATTTTTAGCAGCTTATAGGGGATTAGATGGATACTGAAACAAGTGAAGATACTTTTCCACCACTCCAAGGTAAGTGCACAAATTTTTTTGCAATGATCATGCTAATAGATTCATCGTTATAAGGCAACAAATATACATTTCTATTAATTTTTTGGGCACTTTTCCCGGATATTTTGACCATAAGTGATCTTAATGATTTAGACCCACTCTGGAAATTTTTAGGCAGTTTCTGACTGTAAAAAGACATCTTTTAGACAGTACTAGGTTACCAGAGTCCGGAGCAGAATTGCTGATTTTCACTATATAAGGTTTAAATGGCTTACAAGAGTGTGACAGCATACATTTATGTCTTTAAAAGTATTTTTAATGAAAAGTTCGGAAAATTTTACAAAAAACGTCATATTTATGTTTTTAGTGAAAAATACATCTCCTGGGAGCTAAAAATTCATGAAAACGGGCATATAATGCAAAAAAGTGCTAAAATGTCAACTTTGACTCTCTGTAACTTAAAATAATGGCCCAGAAAAAATCTGAAAAAATTCAGGAGAACTACTGGATACCTCTAAAACATATTCCCACAGTTATAGCAATATTTATTTTTTTCATCTTCGATGTCACAGAGAACCACCCAGAGATATATATATATATATATATGGGAGATTCCATGTGAAGTGATCCAGGTAAAAAATAGGATTTTGTTTTAATGTATGGAATCAGTAGAAAACTACTTGAATAGAGTGTAGCTAAATTTTTAGACCTAAATTTCAATTAGTACCAGAGCTGTAACCAATCAAAAAATCGAATTTTTTTAAAAAAATGACTTATTGGCCATTTTTATCACTATATAACTCAAAATCTAACAATTTTTTCTTATATACATTAAATTTGAAAAAGTTTATAAATTTCAAGAAGAATCTGTTGAAATATTTCATTTATATTAGTTTAACACATTGAATATAGTTATAATTAATAAAAACCTTTATAGTAAAAAAAAGGGTTGTACGATCAAAAAAATTTTATCCATCCAAGAATCTAATTCATCGATGATTAATTACCTTCAAAATGATGCAAAGTTTGAGTGCGGCAGAGCATTTCAGACAAAGTTATGGTGTTTTTAGGCAAATTTCTTAAAAAAAGAGAGCAAATGCATTTTATGAAAAAAACAGAGTAACCGTATACTTGCATTCAAACAACATGGCACTATTATTCTTCAAGAATACAAAAATATACTATTTATTGTTAGTTACTGATACATTTCAATCTCTAAGCTGCTTACAAACACAAAGCAGTAGGTATAAGCAGTTATACCTGTTATATAATTGGATAAATACCTGAAACTTTTTATAATTGCAATAAATACAATTATATAACAGGTATAACTAAAAGTATCAGACTTAAATAACAACTAAATAAAAGTATCAGTAACTAACAATAAATAGTATATTTTAGTAATATTGAGGAATAATAATGCCATATTGTTTGAATGCAAGTATACGGTTAGTCTGTTTTTTTCATAAAATGCATTTGCTCTCTTTTTTTAAGAAATTTGCCTAAAAACACCATAACTTTGTCTGAAATGCTCTGCCGCACTCAAATTTTGCACCATTTTGAAGGTAATTAATCATCGTTGAATTAGATCCTTGGATGGATAAAATATTTTTGATCGTACAACCCTTTTTTTTACTATAAAGGTTTTTATTGATTATAACTATATTCAAAGTTTAAAAATAATATAAATGAAATATTTCAACTGATTCTTCTTAAAATTAATAAACTTTTTCAAATTTAATGTATATAAGAAAAAATTGTTAGATTTTGAGTTATTAAGTGATAAACATGGCCAATAAGTCAATTTTTTCAAAAAATTCTATTTTTTGACTGGCTACAACTCTGGTACTAATTGAAATTCAGGTCTAAAAATTTAGCTACACTCTATTCAAGTAGTTTTTTACTGATTCCATCCATTCTGCTAAATCACGAGCAGGCTCTTCTCTACCCTGCTTGCGTGCTTGCGCTTCCGCCATTAAGCGCTGCTGAAAGTTCTGCTCAACGCCATAACATCGTCGAGCAGCATTGCAAAAATCAGCCCAAGTATTCCAATCTTTCCGCGATTGTCGATACCAATGTAGCGCTACGCCAGTTAACAACTCCGAGAAAGCATTCAGTAAATCCGCATCGGAAATATGCGCTAACTTGCGACATTCTTCTATGTACTGAATAAATTCCTCGATGCTTTCGCGTTTTTCGCCGGAAAACTTAATATTCCACTCGCGAACAGTGCGACCTACGTCATGTGACTGTAGGCGCTCTCGTCGACATATTCGACAAGAGTTGCGTAAGTTGATCACTTGTAACTACAGGCACATTTCAATGCACATTTCAGGCAATGATTTGAGTACACACAATTATTTATTAATTCATTTGAAAACAAAAAAAAGTACCTGCGTATGCACAAACGTACAATTATATTTTCTAATTAGAAAATTCACGAACGTCTTAAAAAAAAAATAATCGTGAAATTATAATAATGAACGAATCAATTAATCTTTAGTTTTAGCACTCATATTTAATGTAACAATATAGATAATTGTGTAGCCGGCGACTTTCAATACATCGCGTGCAGAAACGAATCATATTTCAAAACACGAACGGGATTGTTTATTTTCAAAGCATCCTACATGCTTCGAAAATTAAACTTTCCACACGCCAGTGTTGAACATGTATATTTGTTGCCTTATAACGATGAATCTATTAGCATGATTATTGCACAGAAATTTATGCACTTTCCTTGGAGTGGTAGAATTATTATTTATTTATTAATAAGTTTATTTCAGCCTTTTGGCCCAGAAATGGACTTGGTTTACATCAGTTCTTATCGCATTCATAACCCATACACATACTCTATATACATACAAAGCAATATATAATTTACAATATATACATGTACATACAAATATCTTTATTTATTATTTAAATAAATACCTATTATTGTCATATTCATTTTGTACTATTATGTGTTAATATAATTCTTACAGCCTTTACTCACAGTCTTTACATTATACTTAAATCACTACCTACAGTCTTATTCGCCTTTGATTCGCTATTTACTACGCTATTTACACATTCTTATATTATACTACATACTTCATTCATCGCTCAACGCGGCTCTGACCTATGTGCAACCTACCTATTTTCTTCCTAACATTATTTACCCTTATCCTTCTTTTTCTTTTTCGCTATTTCTATTTTCTTAAATACTTTTGTTAAGCCTATCATACCTTCTATACTATTTATTAATTCTATTCTATTATTGTCATCGCCCGGTAATTCCTTTGTATATTCCCTAGTATAATCGCATTCTTCCAGTACATGTTTAAGAGTCCCTACCTCTTTCTCGCATAACTTACAAATCTTTTCTTCCGGTTTTAGCCAGTATTTATTGGTTTCGTCCCAATTTCCGCATCTTATCCTAGCAATAATGTCTATTCCTATCTCTTTTGTACATTTCTTTAGATATAGGGGTAAACCTTCTCTCGCTATATTTATATACCTATCGTTGTATTTTGATTTTCTCATTTCCCCGAACGTCTTTTGCCATTCTATACAACTATCCCTGTTTTTAATCTCTTCTATTACTGACCAATTCTTTTCTCTATACCTATCTATTTCGGTTAAGCTCAAACCTAAACTTTCATAATATTTCTTTCTCTCTTTACTATACCTATCCGTCAAGCTCTCCGTTTTCTCCTCCCAACAGGTGTTTAATAACCTATCCTTTTCTAACATTCTTACTTTATCTTCAAATTTAACCGCCCTTCGTCCCCAGTCTACCTTCATTTTTAAAATTTCGGTTTCCTTCCTAATAATATACCTTGGGGTGTATCTGTCAAGTTTTAATACCCACCTGTAATAGCTTAATTGTACCTTCTCTAATTCCTCTCTTTCATGCCAACCCCAAAGTTCTGCTCCATATGACATTACACTTTTAACTAAATAGCTAAATAGCATCTTTCTTTTCCTAAAATCATTCTTAAAACTTTGTTCCCCTAATCCCCATGTCGTTTTCGCTGCCGCTATCCCTTTTCTTTCTAATTCTTTAATATGACTTTTTAGACTTCCTTCCCTATCAAACACAAAACATAAATATTTAAAAGTTGTTACCTCTTCTAGCTTCTTACCCTCCCATATCCAACTTTCTTTTTTACCATTCCTACCTCTATTGAAGACTAACATTTTAGTTTTTTCTATACTCAAGATAAGCTTCCTTTCCTTTAAAAATTTTCTCAGTGCCCCTAACATATCTACCATAGCCTCCCTATTCTTAGCTAAAATTACTAAGTCGTCCGCGTATGCTAGTGACCATATCCTAGTATTTCCAATTTTTACACCCCCGATATTTCTTTGTCCAAATTCCTCTTCTAAACCTGCAATATAAATACAGAATAAAATCGGACTTAACACGCATCCTTGCCTCAAGCCTTTTACTGTCCAAAACTCCTCTGTTAAGCTATCTCCTATCTTAGCCCTAACTTTAGTTTCTTGATATAATTTCTTTATCCTATCTATTAAATACTCACTAATCCCTATCCTATGCATTATCTCCCATAACTTTTCTCGGTCCACGGTGTCAAAAGCTGCTCTTAGATCCACAAACATAACGTATACCTTTTCCTTCTTTTCTTTTGCCTTTTGAATTATATGGTCCAAAATAAAAACATTATCTATTGTAGGTCTCTCCTTCCTAAAACCAGCTTGTCCATCTGGTAATATCTTTGACTTCTCTATCTCTACTTCCAGTCTTTTCCTTATAACTTCTGTATATATGTTATATGCCGTGGACAGCAGTGATATGCCTCTGTAGTTATTCGTATTATTTTTATCGCCTTTCTTGTACAGCGGTATAACCACCGCTGTTTTCCAGTCTTCTGGCATACCGCCGCCATCCCATACTTTACCTAATACACATATCAGGTTATTAATCAGAGACTCACCTGCGTATATCCATGCCTCATTTGGAATTTTATCCAGCCCTGCCGCATTCTTTCGCTTTAAGGTCACTAATGATCTCTTTATCTCTATTGCAGTCATCTTTTCTACTTCACTATCTATAGTCCAACCTATCCTGCCTACTGCAATTTTCCTTTCCACTGTTCCTCCCAGTAAATTCATGAAATGTTCCTTACATTATATTAGTCCTATGTTACATTCCGTTTTTTGTCTTTTCTTTCTAAATTTGCTTAAATATCTCCATACTTCACTTTCATTTTTCAGCTTGCTAATTCTATCTATTTCTTCATTTTTAACTTTTTCTTCTCTTTCTTGACAATATCTTCTCCATTCCCTCCTTGCATTCATGTAACCTACTTTACCTTTAAATCCTTTTTTCCATTCCATATAAGCTATTTTAACTAACCTTTTCATTTTCGCACAATTCCTATCCCACCACCTCTTGAAACCTAACTCTGCTCTTTTTACTTTTAT
This sequence comes from Theocolax elegans, assembly GCA_026168455.1. NCBI lineage: Eukaryota > Metazoa > Arthropoda > Insecta > Hymenoptera > Cerocephalidae > Theocolax > Theocolax elegans. The sequence goes on from CM047431.1 coordinate 13,424,348, forward strand.
CTGTTTCTTAACTACAGCTTTTTCCACTGTCTCTTTTAAGTCTCTCCATCTCATTTCTACCGTGTCCTCTTCTTTGTCTTTATTCTCTATAGATTCAGTTTGTGCCCTATATACAATCCTATCATCTTCACTCCATGAATAGATTTCTTTTGTTCCTAATACCTCTTTTTCCTTTTCTCTCTTTCCTTTAGTTAAGCCTAATACTCTAATTTCTGTACTAATGGGTGCGTGGTCCGATTCAATTCTGTTTTCCACATAAAATTTATTTACTTTGCTATAAACCTTTTTATTTACTATAGTATAATCTATGGTTGAGCTACCTCTTGCACCTATATATGTAAATTCCCCTTCCTCATCTCCCGTCATATTCCTATTTAATATGGTCCACCCCTTTTTGTAGACAAAATCTATCATATTTTTACTCCCATTACCTTTCGTTATATCTTTACATGCCCTTTCCCTATCCTTGTCTGTGTCTATTCTTTTACCTTCGTTTCCTATCCTAATGTTAAAATCCCCCCCAATAATCGTATGACCTTCTTCTAAAAATTCCTCCTCCTCCCACGTTTTCCAAATTTCCTCTGTTTTTCCTAACATATACACTGACCAAATGTTCCAATCCTCCTCCCCCCTGATCTCTGTTTTTATTAGCCCTTCCTTAACCTCAATAGCTAATCTACTCTCCTCCCGTACCCAATCCTTTTTTATCCCTATTAAAAATCCCCCTTTCGCGCGACCTTTTCTTTTATCTTTCTTAGCCCCTATAAATTTCCACCAAAACTGCTTTGGCAATTTACTTTCAATACTTGTCGTGTTCTTTTCTTCCACCCAAGTTTCACTCAAACTTATAAAGTCGCTTTGTTCTAAAAACCTCCAAAAATCCCTATCCTTATTATATAATCCAGCTACATTCCAAAAAGTCAGTTTTCTCGTACTTACTTTATCTATATTCAATAATTTATTCGAACCGATTCTATTGTTTACTTCCTTACCTACTACGCCGCTACTCCATTTCTGGTTTACTCGAAAATCTTGTTAATTTCTTCCTTATCCTGCTTATCCGGCTCTCCTTCTTTGTTGATAATATCACCTTCTTTCTTACCTAACCTATAACTCTTATCATCCGATCTATCTGTTTCTATTAAATTTTTATCCTCTCATTTTCGCCAAACACCATTATAAAAAACTTTTCCAAAGCCAGCTTTTAAATTCCAACCTAACTCGTTTTTTTCTTTGACCCATGCTCGAATACATTTCTGTCTTTTCCTATCCTCATACGATAAATCGTTTTCTATAAATATTCTAGAACCTGCTAGCTTACTTTTATTTTTCATTACTTCGCTTTTACTGTTCTGTTCTAATCTTACTGCAATAACATTCCCAGTTTTCCTTGCACTAATTACTACTATATCTATACCTAATTTTTCTTTTATAAATTTTGTCACCCAGTTCTTATAATCTGTGTCATCTACCACTACTCCTTTTATTATAATATTATTTTGTCTATCCTGCCTATCATGCTCATACATCAATCGTTTCATTTTTGATACTTCCCTCTCTGTCAGACTAATCCTACTCGTTGTACTATACTCACTGAATCTAGAAGCGGTAACGCCACCTGTGTCTCCGCTATGTACACTGCTCGGGCTTCGCGCGCCAACGGACCTTAGTGACCAGGATTCGAGATTTCTCGTTTCTCTTTCTTCAAGTTCTATTACTCTTTTTTCCAATGCTACTATTCTTTCTATCATTTCTACTTGTTTCGTTATAAAATCTACTTTTAATTTCTCTATTTCGGCTTTCTCTAACCTTATTTTCTTTACTTCTTCTCAAATCCTGTTCATAAAGTCTTCACAACATTGATTGCTATGACTCGCACTCCTTCCCCCTTTTTCGTCTTTCTTTGCTTCCGCGAACGACACCACCTTCACTATTTTGTTGTCCAGAGTCGTTTGATTTTTACCACTGCTTCGTAATGACACTTTGTTTGTACCTTCCTTTTGTTCACTCATGTCCTTTTTCGCAATGTTCGTGGTTGTATCAGCCATTTTCGTCAACCTACAATACCTAACCTTCAACTACCACGTTTTCAAAATCCGCTACCTAACCTCAAAGGCCAATGCCTTCACTTTTTGCTTTTTATTCGAATATTTCTGGTAGATTTTTAAAACTTAATATTTCAAACCACTTTTAACCCTATCCGACGCTTTATTCTTTACAAACAAACTTTTATCCTATCCTAATACCTACGATATTAGTTATTTATGTACCTTGGGTGAGCCTCGCGTCATTACTGTTCGAGGCGGAAAATTTCGTGGATCGTTAGTATGTCCGCGGTCGCGAGCGCAGCGAGCGGCCAAGGATGTTACTACCATCCACGAAATTTGAGCCGAGAACTGTAATGACGCGATGTTTACCCATGGTACGTAAACAATTTTTCAGCCTTATAATTCGTACATACGACTCTTTCGTTGCTCACAAAGTAATTTATTATACATTTAAAAGTAATGTAATAATCACTTTTTTAAACAATATAAATAATTATATATTATGTCAATCATTTTTAACCATTTATATACTGACGCTTATAAAACATTTTAACTTTTTAAATTTTGCATTTAGTATCAGAGAATATTAAATATTTAGTAATTACTTATTATTAATCGTAACATTGCAATTATTAAAGATATAGGACTCATTTTGCGTTATTTATATATATATATATATATATATGGGTGGTTCTCTGTGACATCGAAGATGAAAAAAATAAATATTGCTATAACTGTGGGAATATGTTTTAGAGGTATCCAGTAGTTCTCCTGAATTTTTTCAGATTTTTTCTGGGCCATTATTTATAGCTGCAGAGAGTCAAAGTTGACATTTTAGCACTTTTTTGCATTATATGCCCATTTTCATGAATTTTTAGCTCCCAGGGGATGCATTTTTCACTAAAAACATAAGTATGACTTTTTTTGTAAAATTTTCCGAACATTTCATTAAAAATACTTTTAAAGACATAAATGTATGCTGTCACACTCTTGTAAGCCATTTAAACCTTAAATAGTGAAAATCAGCAATTCTGCTCAGGACTCTGATAACCTAATACTGTCTAAAAGATGTCTTTTTATAGTCAGAAACTGCCTAAAAATTTCCAGAGTGGGTCTAAATCATTAAGATCACTTATGGTCAAAATATCCGGGAAAAGTGCCCGAAATATTAATAGAAATGTATATTTGTTGCCTTATAACGATGAATCTAGTAGCATTATCATTGCAAAAAAATTTATTCACTTACCTTGGAATGGTAGAAAAGTATCTCCACTTGTTTCAGTATCCATCTAATCCCCTGTAAGCTGCTAAAAATACAAATATTATTATACAAATGTAAAAAATTAATTTTAAACATTTATAATGCTGAATTTTTAGTTTTACATCCCTTACAAGAATTATAATACTAATCTGAAGGATTACTATAAATATATAAACATCATTATTACAATAACTGAATATACGTATTTAATACAAAAGATATATAAATAAATCGGATATATAATTATAACGAATAATATGATAACGTGACAGTGACAAGTTTGTGAAATCTAAACAATGTATTGCTGAATAATAATAATAATAATGTTGATACTTTTATAGTAATCCTTCAGATTAGTATTATAATTCTTGTAAGGGATGTAAAACTAAAAATTCAGCATTATAAATGTTTAAAATTAATTTTTTACATTTGTATAATAATATTTGTATTTTTAGCAGCTTACAGGGGATTAGATGGATACTGAAACAAGTGGAGATACTTTTCTACCATTCCAAGGTAAGTGAATAAATTTTTTTGCCATGATCATGCTACTAGATTCATCGTTATAAGGCAACAAATATACATTTCTATTAATATTTCGGGCACTTTTCCCGGATATTTTGACCATAAGTGATCTTAATAATTTAGACCCACTCTGGAAATTTTTAGGCAGTTTCTGACTATAAAAAGACATCTTTTAGACAGTATTAGGTTTCCAGAGTCCGGAGCAGAATTGCTGATTTTCACTATTTAGGGTTTAAATGGCTTACAAGAGTGTGACAGCATACATTTATGTCTTTAAAAGTATTTTTAATGAAAAGTTCGGAAAATTTTACAAAAAAAGTCATACTTATGTTTTTAGTGAAAAATGCATCCCCTGGGAGCTAAAAATTCATGAAAATGGGCATATAATGCAAAAAAGTGCTAAAATGTCAACTTTGACTCTCTGTAACTTAAAATAATGGCCCAGAAAAAATATGAAAAAATTCAGAAGAACTACTGGATACCTCTAAAACATATTCCCACAGGTATAGCAATATTTATTTTTTTCATCTTCGATGTCACAGAGAACCACCCATATACATATATATGCGGAGACAGATTGACACAATCCAAAAATTTACTATAGTGTATAATAAATTTTACTGAAGTTACTAGTAAATATTACCAAAATTGTAGTAAAAATTAATAATTTTCTAGTAAATTTTATTATACACTATAGTAAATTTTTGGATTGCGTCAGTCTGTCTCCGCATTACTAGACAACATTGTAATTTTTACTTCAACTTTTTTTCTCCGTGTGTATATATATATATATATATATACTATATTATTTCTAAAATATAATATTCTAATATATATGTATAATATATATAGTACTTTCGTATCTGAGCAATATTAAGATAACTATAATTAAAGTAACGCAAACGTTACGTTTAAACTAGTTGTGTTTACGTTTGAAAAGCCTTAGATATATCTCCGATACATGTACTACGCGTTTCAAACACGTTGACTCTATACCGTTCGCGCGCAAAGGTTATATTGCTCGCCGCATATATCCTACGGAGCGCTTTGCATATAGCCTCCTAGGATGTATAGACACCTTATACGTCCTAGGAGGATGTATAGAGGGCTCTCATACAAGCGAGGAGCCACTTGTATGTACGCAACGTATTTACAAGCGGAGCGCGCTCTGCACGTAAGAGTCGCTGTACGAATTAGTAGGCTGAAAAACAGATTTTCGTCAGAGCCGCTCGCAGCACGTACGCACACATTCACGACCACTAACCAAGTCCCCTTGGAGTGGTAGAAAAGTATCTCCACTTGTTTCAGTATCCATCTAATCTTCTGTAAGCTGCTAAAAATACAAATATTATTATAAAATTATAAAAAATTAATTTTTAAACATTTCTATTACTGGATTATTAATTTTACAACCCTTACAAGAATTACAATACTAATCTGAAGAATTACTATAAATATATTAACATTATTATTTGATTATTCAGGAATACATTGTTTGAATTTCACAAACTTGTCACTGTCACATAATCACATTACTCATTATAATGTCAGATCTGATTTGTTTATATATTTTTTGTATTAAATACGTATATTCGGTTATTGTAATAATAATGTTAATATATTTGTTGGAGTGGCGGAGTAAATAAATACTTGAGGTTAATGTTAATAAAAATATAATTAATACGGTATATAAATACACACGGCCGTAGTCGGCGACACGCTTACATCAGAGTCTGAACGTAGAGTGTATTAAAGGGTATAGTACATAATAGGCGCTTAGAGTATAGGCGCGAGACATGCGCGGTACGCTTGCTCTCGCGTGAGCTCGTATGACTGCACAAAATCGTTGTTCTTCTTAAGGAGGTGGCATACCCGGTGGGTTACCGACCGAGCAAAAAAGACAATTATTGCATTTATTTAAAAAAATATGTAATTTAATGCAAAACCCAAATTCACAAGTATCAGGTAATAAAATAATAAGTAATTCTACGAAGTTCTAGGTCAATACGATAAAGACACCCTAAAAAATTTCTGCACCGAAAAATCAGAGATAATCGTAATTTTCGGTGCAGAAATTTTTTAGGGAGTCTTTATCGTATTGACCTAGAACTTCGTAGAATTACTTATTATTTTATTACCTGATGCTTCTGAATTTGGGTTTTGCATTAAATTACATATTTTTTTAAATAAATGCAATAATTGTCTTTTTTGCTCGGTCGGTAACCCACCCAGTATGCCACCCCCTTAACCCTTTGCGGCACAGCGGGTCTCCCAGGACCCACCTTTTTGATCAGCTATTTTTCCTGACAAAACTTTGAATAATACGTATACATAGGTGATTATAGGTTTTTCTTATAGCGAAGATGTTTCCCTACAATACTGTTGAACGTAAATTGTTATTTTATTTGTTGTTAAATTTTTATAAATAAACAAATTGTGAAAAAGGTCATTTTTTAAGAAAAAAATCATTATTCAGCTTATTTATCAACCGATTTTTATGAAAATTCTTACTCAGGGCTTTTTGGGGTCGCTGAATACGAATCTGCAGTCAGAATTTTCATTTGTGAAAATTTAACATGGCAGATACAATATGGCGAAAGAAGCTTTTTTCAAAACCCTATATTTTATCCAAAAAATAGTAACTCGGGGGTTTTGGAAACCCTTTAAGTTACTATTTTTCGGGCAAAATATTGAATTTAATAAAATATCCTAAACAAAAAAAAACAAAAAAAAACAAAAAAAAAACAAAAAACAAAAAAATAAAAAAAAGAAAACAAAAAAATGGAGACTATAACCGCCACGTCCTCGTTCGTGTCTCCGGGTGCGGCAGAGTGCGGCATTTTTTCTTTATTAATTTATTTACAAAAATAAAGAATTTGATATAAAATTCAAACTCAGCGACTCCAAAAGCCCCCGAGTACCCATTTGTAGCTAAAAATGTGCTACTTCTATGACTTTTATCCGCCATCTTGGATTTGAAAAAATGAAAATTCTTACTGTAGACTCGTATTCAGCGACCCCGAAAACCCACGAGTAAGAAATTTCAAGCCAGAATAGTCAATAGAAAAACGTCGCCACTTTACCCGAAATTCGTGCTCCACCACTCTGTTTCGGAAAAGCTTCTGGTACGAGCTTCTCGTGCTTAACGTTGAAACTGGAGAATTTCGTTTCCCATGTTAAATGCTGCTCGTGCTCTTTACCGTAGCTAGTCAAATCAGAAAAATTCCTGAAACAGTTCAAGAACGTCGTAGCCTTTTCTTCCTCATTTTGTGTTCTTGATCGAAGTTCCATGAGTAAATCTTCGTCATTTATTACACGGCCATACTCATTATGGAACTCGATCTCAAAATCACGCCAATCTCGAAGAGATGGCTGAACTGTTCAATACCAGAACAGAGCTGATTTTGAGAACACATTGGGCAAGGCACTGAACATCCTGTAATTTGAAAACTCGTTGTAATTTCTGAATTTGTGCAAACGGTTCAGAAACTCTTCCGCGTCCTTTTTGGTCTCACCATCAAAGGACATGTTCCAGATATGCAGCTCTCGTGCGCACCCTGTCCGATCGTGCGTTCGGTTATCGTCTTCACGATACCTTGGCCTGGCCTCGTAGGAGTCTCTTTCCCGACTGTCATCTCTATTATCCGTCCGGGAACTCCTACGTCTACTGGTAGAAGGATTCCTATTCTCTTGTCGGCCTTCAGCCGCCCTACGAGAATCGGTTCTCCTACGAGTAGGTTCGCGATCAGACTGATACCCATCGGACGAATCCGTCTGAGTACACTGATCGCATGTGGCTACCACACGCTTGTCTCGAGGCGTTTGACTACGTCTATCCGACCTCTCTTTATGACCTTGCTCCGGAATTTCTGGCTGTGCTCGGTCATCGAGTTTACGGTTCGAATGACGTGTCTGAGTACGTCTCTCCGTACAGCTCTCACGACGTTCACGGTTGCTTGAGGCTCTACTCACAGAACGATGGTGTCGTGGCTTTCTGTTTGGAGTCATTTACTCACGCCTCTCTCTTCTATCCTGTTCCTCGCAAGTCTTAAAAGAAATATTACGACGTCTCGGTTCAAACCTCGGTTTTTCGTAAGATTGAACACTGACGTCATTAGGAAGGTCACATCCATTCCTATCATCAACAAATTCACGTTCGATTGTGTTTGCCTCGGGTTGCCTGTTGTCGTATTGTCTAGAGGTGTATCCTCGTGACGTACGACGGTCGGCTTCCGCCTGCAAACCCAAGTCAAAATGTTGTGTTGGCACTTCACTCTCTCAAGTGCCAAGATGTCCGCTGTTTCTCTGATCCCCAATTGGGAGGTAATGTGCGGGTGCATAAAAACCTCCAAGGTGAGCAGTCGTCACGGTCGTAACCGCCGACATAATGGTTGTGCATGAGGTTGCAGCCACCGAAACAGGAACATAAGGGATTGCAGTCGTGGTCGTGTTTGCTGCCGGTACCTCACCAAACCGTTTAGGTATAGCACCTGTTGATGCTAACTTGATGCTTGGGCTTTGTTCAGTACTCTATCTTTTTCAAGAATGGGTGCTCTGTCACTACCAACCCTTTCGCGATCCGACATATCGGACTCGCAGGAAACTTCCGTTCCTGATGGGACCACACTCCTTTTCCTGGAACGAGGTTTCCTAATTTCCCATAGTTCCTGACATACTAGAGGATTATGCGCAGGCTCTGCCCTTATATCCTCATCGTATTCTGGGAACCATGGTATTTCCAGATTAATGTCTGCAATGTCTATCCGGTGACGCAATAGGCGTTCGCGGCACTCCGCCTCTTCGCCACTTGCGTTCAAACTCAGATGCTCCAATTGGGCATATACTGCCTCAATCGGAAGCTTCTTCGTTTCCCGACGAATATGCCTGGCTATGCGTGATTCACGCACAAGCTGGGCCATTCGGACTTCACAGCTGCTGGCCATTATTTTTTTGACCAGCAGCAGCCGACGTATTACGTCGGGAGAAGTACTCTCAATCGGAATTTCAGGTGAAATCCCTAGTGTTTCAAATACTTTGGAAGTATCCAATTTTCAATTGGAAATTATTTTATTGGACTCACCACAACAAAATAATTATTACTCCCAACGAGTAAAAAAAAATTTCGTGTCGGCTTAATTACAACAAATTGTAAAAATGCAGCGACTAGTGTACCAACAAAATTAATTTACTTAATCAAAATCCAAAAGATATTCTTTAAACGAAATTTATTTCGTCCTTAGAAGGTCAAAATAATTAAATTTTGTCAATTAGAGTTGTGGCAAATCACACACTTAACAATCGCACCAAATTTAAACTAATTATTTAACTTACTCACAAGTCTAAATTATTAATGTTTATAATAGTGTCTTGTGAGTCTCACACACCAAGACTCTATACAATTGCTTCTGCAAGCGCAAATAATTATTAACAAAAAAAATCTTAAATTATTTCAATATCGTCGGTAATTTACCAGTAATGGTAAATTTAACGATTTCCCAAAATATCTTTCTCGCCAGTTATAATCAAACAGATTCCTCACTAGCGAAAAGAAGAATTTATTTTGTTATGGAAATTGAAACAATTAAAGCTTTAATCTATTAATAAATAAAAAAACAACAAATTATAAAGGAAGAAAAGAGAAAAAAAATTAAATTATTTATCTCACTAAGGAGTCTAAATAATTAATTTTAAAATAATATATAAATAAATGCAGTGTCTTGTGATACACACACATCAAGACACTATTTATTATTTTGCTTATCCAAGCCGAAAACAAAAAAAAATTTCCTTTATAATTTACACTACACTATAAACACAACTTTAAATAAATTATTTCAAACAGTAGGGGTACTTACGAAATGTTGTAAATCCCGTATGGTTTGCAACAAAATAATTATTCCACTAATTGTCGTCCCAAACGACAGTTTTTTCTGCGAAATATATTTATGTTATCCTACACACAAAGAAAATTCGGCATTGGGAGGTATATAAATATGAGGTCGGTTAACCTTTAGACTGCCGGAAAATCAATATTTTGACGCACCCCCTGATCGACACTATGTGTATGATCAATCGTTGATATAAGATACCTTATATACCAGTTTTCTGAGGGCGATATACTCTTTCAAATCCCGGCAGTCTAAAGGTTAATTGAAAGACTATTCGGATTAAGGTGCTTCAATCATGGAAGCTCTGCGCTCCCATACTGCAATCAAAACAAAAGATGTATACACTTCAAATACAACTGGTATTTCTTTAACCCTGACTTGGGCACGCCAAGCTCCCAATTCTGGCATACAGTGTATAGGTTTAGCTTAGGTATACTTTATTCCTATTTTGATAATGCTACAAGCTAGGTTTTATTTCAACTGCTGTATTCTTAATTTGGTATTTATACATTGCGATTTTTGTAGCATATAATTCAAATGAGTATTGGGATTCGTATATTTTATTTAGTTGGGATCTCCCAATGCCGAAATTTCTTTGTGTGTAAGAAGGGCTAAATATAAATAATTTGTGTTGCTACCAAGATGAAATAATTTATATTTCCTTTTTTAAATAAATTGAACGAAAAGGAAAAGAAAATTTAATTATTCAACTTGCTAACAAGTCTAAACAATTAAATTTATACACCGAATTATTTTACTCAAACACACCAAAAAAAATTATAACCAATTATTTAACTAACAAACAAGTCCAAATAATTGGTATAAATGTGTGAAGATATAATTTAAACACACAAAAAAAAAAGTTTTTGCATATATTAAAATTTCACAGCAAATAACGAATACAAAATATTAGATTAGATGCCGATCATTTAAATACATGCAAAAAAAAATAGATTCAATAATTAACTCACTCTCGAGTCTAAATAATTATATTCTACAACTCTCGTATCTTCGCGGAACAATCACACAAAGATACTTAACATTAATTGTTTAACTTGCAAAAAGTCTAAACAATTAACACGAGTTAAAAAAAATTTTCTCACACTCAAAAATTTTCAAAAATATGTTACAAATATCGTGAGCAGTAACACTTAATAAATACCAAATATTAAATCAAGTAGTCACTTTCAGATAATTGTAATACAAATAATTTTAATTATTTTACTCACACACAAATTTAAATATTTAATATTACAACTATTGTGAGTTTGCGGCTGATTCACACAAAGTTACTTAATGTTAATTATTTAACATACCAACAAGTCTAAATAATTAACAAAAGTTGTAAGAATATATTTTATTTACACATAAATAAATTACATATATTATAAATATTAATAGTAATAAGTAATAAATAATTATTAAATTATTTTACTATATATAATATATGTCAGGGAGGGGAGAAAGCAACAAACAAAAATTTCGCTCTCGAACTCAAAAAAAAACAACAAGAATTGTTTCGCCGCGTCCCGTATATAAAAAAAATTAAATTATTTAAAATTTTCTTTAAAAGGGTAGGGGGCGGGGACAACTATCTCTCCCGAAAGAATCTATTTTCAAACACTCTCACACCATAAATATAAAATAGATCCCGCGCGGGAACGAATTTATTTCATTAGAAATAAATAAAATAATTCGCCACAGTGGTTTCTCTTGGCGAAACCAGCTGCGAAGACTTAATACGCGAAAGGGCTAGGTGATCGCGCTATATCTCTCTCTGGTTCTCTCTGGAGCTTACTCTCTCTCTCGCTGGTGAGTACAAGCTGGCTTGTTTACTGCTCCGTCTTGCTCTTTAATTTTCACTCACACAGTTGCTCCGAGTTTCTTTCAGTACATAAAAAGGGACGTATACTGCCTGCAGCGTCTATCTAGATATTTGATGGTTTTTTGCTGCAGCCAGTTGTTCCAATTTTTGCAATTCTCGTTTTGCCGCTTTTTGGAGGTTATACTCGGGAGAGAAGACGACTCATCGCGTTGGCCAGTGTAAGCAGTGCTCCCAACATACAGACGGCTTTTCGCACGCTTTTGACCTTCATTGACGGGCGCTGAGAAGATATCATGGCAACATCGCGCGGTTGTTATGTTTGTGGCGACTTACCAGGAAGGATTACACGGAGGTTTGTCCACAGTGTAACAAAATCACGCACGCGCACTGTTTTGACGTCGCGCTGGGCACCTCCGAGCGCCGCTGTTGCGCGTTGGCTCAGGCCAAAGCGCTAGTCGCGGCATCAACTGATGCGAGGGCGCCACCGCCTGGGTTGCCGCGACAATCGATAGAGACCTGCGCTACCGAGCTGGCGGCCACGCCCACTCCGTCTCCCTCCAGCGTCAAGCGCATAGCCTCGCCCCCGTCGCCATCATCGTCGCAGGTTGCTAAGCAACCTCGCGGCGCCACGCCCACCGAGAGTTGCTCCGGCCTACCCGAGCGGACGATCGGTGCCGGCGATATGGCGGCTCTGTTCGCCGAATTAGCGAGCCGTCTAGAAAGTAAGCTTGACAATACGGTATCGCGCATAGAGTCCTCGATGCAGGGACTGGCCGGTGAGATTCGCGAGTTGGGAACGCGGGTTTCCATGATCGAGTCGTCGACAGAGGAGAAGTTAAACGGCGTGTCGGGCCGCCTGGATGCCCTTGAAGCCGCGAACGAGGAAATTCGTGGCCAGATCAGCGGTTTGCGGAGTTCGAGTCTGGGGACTGCCGCGCCTCAAATTTTTGACGCGTGCGAAATACTTATCCGCGGTATTCCGTCAAATCTTGCTATTTCAGAAGGGGAAGCTCTGCAAAAAACTTTCGAAGCGCTTAAACTTCCCAGGGTTTCTTCCCAAATATTTGAAACTCGTCCCTGGCTTGTTCGGGACAGACTTAGCGAGAATAATTCGGATTCGGCTTCTTCGACCTCTGCCGCCAATATTAATCTTAAGAACGGAATCGTCGTCCGATTTTCATCGCCCTCCACTAGAGACCTTATTCTCGAGAGAGCGCGCCTTCTAAAGGGAGTCTCGGCGGATTCTCTTTTTGGTACGGGTGGATCTGGGGCGATTTATCTGCGTGCGTTATGGCCCAAACAGATCTTTGAAATTTTTTCTAAAGCGCTTCGCCGCTCCACGGAGTTAGGCTTCGCGAGGCCTCTAATAAAGAACTTCACGGTCTTTATGCGTATTACCAAGGGAGGGCAACTCTTCCCGATTCACTCAGAGGCAGACATTTCTAAGATATCGTCACAGAATCCTCCCTCTCCGAAATAGGGTTTGTCTGGCCAGGCATCATCTTCAACTAACTCTTCATTCTCCATATTTCATGCAAATATTAACAGACTAAAAACCCATTTTTCATCCATAGAATCATTAGTTTTACCTTCAAATTACGACATCATCGCTCTTTCTGAAACATTCCTCACTGACTATGACTCCTCAGACATGTTGGGCCTTCCGAACTATACTCTACATAGGTTAGATCGTGTTGGAAAGGAGGGGGGAGGTGTCGCGGCCTACTTCAGGAGTAATCTTGAGGTTAGGCTCGTAGCACACTCTAACCCAGTCTTTTCCAATTCCACGGAGTATATGATTTTTCAAATACGCAGTCAGAGTAGCTCGTTACTTTTTTGTGTAGTTTACAGGAGACCCTCAGCGACCTATCCTTCGAATTTCTTTGATTCAGTAACTCATTTCTTACACACCTGTGATCAGGTTGTCATTACCGGGGATTTCAACATTAATATGTGTAGGAAAGATGGGTCGTCAACCATGTTGGAGTCATATCTCGAGTCATTGAACCTTTCGCTAGTCAAATCCGATCCTACTCATCATACCCATACCTTAACTACCTCATCTCACACTTGGCTTGACTTGTTTATCGTACGCAATCCTCCGCCTCTTTTCAATTACTTTAAGTCTCCGGTGCCCTTTGCAGCAGGCCATGACTTCATTGTCCTAGAACTTAAATTTTCTAAACCACTACCGGTTGCAAGGAGGATATGGTCCCGCAATATTACCCGGATCGACTTGACGGAGGCTGCTGCGATATTCTCGGCTGCTTTTAATCATGCTTCATCAATTCCTATCATGTCTACTGCCTCATCTTCCTCATCTACATCTATCACGTCTTCCTTATCTGCATCTATCGCGTCACCAAATTCGCCTGGCCACACTATCTCTTCCTCGTTTCTCTCCGTTCTTTCGTCTTCGCCTTCTCCTACTCCTTCCAGCAACCTTCTTTCCAGCCTCGTATCATCTATTTTACACACCTATGATTCCCTTGCACCGGCAAGACTCATCACTATCAGAGACTCCACTAAACCTTGGATCACACCATCTATAAGACATTTTATCAAAACTCGAAATCTGGCTTTTAAGAGGTACTTGTCCACGGGCCTGAGCTCAGACTACCAGACCTATAAAGATCTTCGGAGGCTAGCTAAGAACTCCATAGACTCTTGTAAATTCTCTTATTTCAGCAGCAAAATCAACGCGGCATCCGATGCTGCAGGTCTGTGGAAGGAGCTCAGGAACATGGGTCTTGCGACTAAACCATCTAGGTCACCTCTTACCATGTTTTCATTAGATCAGCTAAACACTCACTATGCATCCATATCTCATTCATCTACCCGCTTTGATCTTGCTCATTTTCAGTCGCTTATCTCATCCTCTAATGTCCTGCCTCCCTCTTACCCTTCCACTTCCTTTCATTTTGTTCCTATCACTCCTTTCAAGATCCTGTCAATCATCTCCAGAGCTTCATCTAAAGCCATAGGCTCTGATGGAGTCTCAGTCTCTATGCTGAAATGCTTAGCACCTCAAATTGCACCCCACCTTGCCGAGTTGTTTAACTCCTCTCTATCAACCGGATCCTTTCCAGAGCCTTGGAAGAAATCTCTCCTTTTTCCATTGGCTAAGTCGAGCAGGATGATCTCGCCGTCTGATACTAGGCCCATCGCTAAGCTCTGTGAAATCTCCAAGATTCTTGAGAAAATTGTACACGAGCAACTAGTGGAATACTTAAATAATAATGATTTGCTCATGGAGAGACAAGCGGGCTTTCGGCGGGGGCACAGTACCCAGACGGCCCTAATTGGCGTACTCGATGATATTAGGAGAGCGATTGATAAGCGCATGATCACCATCCTCATCCTGTTCGACTTCTCTAAAGCGTTTGACTCGGTTCCACACGATATCTTATTGCGCAAGCTGCGATCTCTGGGCTGTTCAGACACGGTCATGTCCTGGTTTTTCCACTATCTCGTGGGTCGTTCCCAGGCGGTGGTAGACGAACTAGGCTCTAGTTCGGCCTGGCTTGACACATCTAGGGGGGTACCTCAGGGAAGTGTCCTTGGCCCACTTCTTTTCTCCATTTTTATAAATGACCTTCCGAGGGTTTTAAAGCACTCAAATCACATGATTTTCGCGGATGACACCCAAATCTATCACTCTTTCCCTCCTGCTGATATCGCCCTGGGTGTCCAGAGAATCTTAGAAGACGCAAATGCGGTTGAAAACTGGGCGAGATCTAACGGATTAAGTCTGAATGTAAGCAAAACGAAAGTGTTGATAATGGGTAGTCAGGCTTTTATCTCGCGCATCGATTTGGATTCGGCCCCTAAAATCAAAATCGGTGACAATTCCCTCGAGTATGCTTTAGAGGTCAAATCACTGGGCGTTTGGATTACCCCCACCCTGGATTGGTCTCGCCAGGTTGCGTCGATTTCGCAGCGAGTTCATGGAGTCTTGCACTCTCTGAGATTCTTCAAACGTGCTCTCTCGCGACAGAATAGGAAACATCTGGTTGAGTCGCTTGTTTTCCCACACTTTGACTACGCTTGTGCGGTCTTTCACGATCTTGACGCCACTAAAAACCTAAAACTCCAACGTTTATTGAACGCTTGCGTTCGCTTTGTGTGGGGAAACATACCCTGGAGAGAGCACGTAACGCCCTACCGCCTCAAACTTGGTTGGTCATCGGTCGAGCTCAGGAGATCCCGCTTCATCGGCTGTAGTGCCTACAATATCATCTCCCATAGTTCCCCATCTTATATTGCTAGTCACTTTACCCTTCGCGATTCTTCCTTTTCCTCCCGAACTTCCTCTCGTCACCCACCCCTTTCCCTATTTTACCTTCCTCCTAGAACCGAAGCCTTCAATAACTCTTATGTAATTACAGCCTCTCGCCTTATTAACAGTCTTCCCTTTACTAACTTCGATCCACTCCTCTTCCCTTCCTTTAAATCCTCACTGGCACTACATCTCTCTGAGCTGGATCGTCGGGCTTGGGAATCGAGGGTGGTTGATGAGGGTTTAGAGTGCCCTCCCTTGCCAGATCTTTAGGCATTATTGGATCACTTATTTATATTTTTATTTTAAACCATTATCTAGTCACGATCCACTGTACTGCGGCTTTTATGTATTTATTTATTCTTGTTTTATTGTTTAACTATTTGTTTTTACCTCTGCGTGCGCTGTTTTTATACATTTTATACATTATAATTATTTATTTATTTATTTATTTTTACTCTTCGTTTTATCCTTCGACGACATATTTATTTTATTTATATTATATTTTATTTTATTTGTATTATAATCGACGTTTACATCTTATTTTTAACACTTTATTTTTATCATGTTATTTATTAATCTTTTTACATCTTTTACTTTGTTACAACATATACTTTGTTTTATTTTATATTTTGTTTGCCAGTTTTATTTTATTTTTGTTATATAGTTAGTTCAGTATTTTATTTTATTGTTATTTTATTTTACTTATTGTTTTATACTAATGTGTTATATTTTTTATTTTTATTCCGATTTCTATACTGCGATTTTATTGTTCTACTATTTATTGCGAAATTTACTTATGTAACTTTTGTGTATACGGGGCTTTTCCCCTAAAAATACCGAATAAATGTATCAATCAATCAATCAATCTCTCTCTCTCTCTCGCATCGAAGAGCCCGCCTAGCACCTAACTCCGATTTCTCGCGACTAGGGATTCTCTCTCACTCTAACTCGTACTACTCACTATCTCTCTCTCTCTCTCTCTCTCTCTCTCTCTCTCTCTCTCTCTCTCGCAATCTCAACCCGCTCACGTTTCGTCGCGACACTTCTCCCGCGCGGAAAGATGGCCGATAAAATCTAATTTTAATTTAAAATCGGTGAGGACGAAACCGAACGTCGCCATTTGTGATGTGATATTCGCGTGCCCGGTAAAATTAATTAATTTTTATAATTAATAAAAACCGTTGGACCGCGTTGCTCAATACCGCGCACACAATTAATTTATTTTTCCGAACTGCGGGCTGTCACCAGGAACACGAGTTCGCTGGGACGATCGGTGTGGAGGATTCGCGCGATCCTCCTTGCCTCGACACGATTATTTTAAATTAATAAAGGATGTCGGCGGGAGCGGGAAGAAATAATAAACACTCAGAATAATTAAAATAAAACTGAATAAACCATTTATTTTAATTTAATTGACAATTGGCCATCCAGACCTCGTGTCGCGACAATATTACTTCCGCACGAGCGGAAGTATCGGGAGTCAACCGGATCGAGATCCTCGCTTGCGGTTGACTCGGCCCCGACCTCCGCTATTCGGGTACCGGCGTACCCAAATACACTCCCGAGTTCATACACTCATACACTCGGGGAAGGGGGGGGGGACGCGCGGTAGTATAAATAAAACTTACCGGAATGCGCCCCGTGGACAGAGTGACCAGTTGTCGATTTTTTTTCCTTTTCTCTCTTACGTATATTGATGTTTATTAAGCAAGAGCAACAAGGAAAAAAAATCGCTATTTGGCAACCCTGCCCGTGGATGGCCCAGCCGATCCGTGTCTCTCTGTCCTCCTGGGCAACGGAGAACCGACGTCGGCTGCGGTGTTGAAAGGCGGCCCTGTGCCGCGGCGAATGCCTCGCGAACCGCGTTGACACTCACACGCTCACTTCCCGTCCTTATCACATACCAATAGTCACTCGCGGTGACTGGGACTCGAGGACGGTCTGGGTTGATGTCCGATGGCTTAGTTTGCGCCTCACGCGCCTTTTCTTAGCCGTACACTCAATCACGCGGCACCGGATATATTTGTCCGCCTCGAACGGCGGATCGGGACGTACTAAATTAGGCAATTGCCTATTTTTTCGAAAAAGGGATGAGAGTGGGAAACTCACACACACTCTCTCGCGCTCTCATCCCTACGTACTATTGCGCGCGTAATTGTATACATTCGTTCAAGTAAACAAGTGTTGTCTGTTGGCCTTGATATACCAAAGGCTCCGACGACTTACAATTAAAATGAATTTAACTACTTCATCTGCCGCGAATAAATTGTGTGAGGATTTACGTTACACATGGCAGTTCTAACTGCATGTCACCTACTTAGTTTACGTTTGTATATTAAGTATCCCAAAGCCCCGTAGCTTATAGGAATTAAATTATAACTCACTCGGAATCCAGGTAGTCTAGACCGTGAGGAAGGAGTACGCACTCCAGTGACACATACGCAGAAGCACACAAGCACTGTTCCTGTTAGTTAGAAGATAATCATAGAAGGTAGAGCTGAGGTAGTGTAGAGAGCTTTGGACAGGTACATGAAAGATGTCAAGACGTATCCAGCCTCCTCAAAGGAATTGGTGGTTCTCCGCTGTTGGAAAATCTCCTTCGAGTACCTGCAACAATATTAATAAATAATACTGAAACGAAATTGATGCTGAGGAGAGCAGTAGGCTGTTAAAACCTAGTTGCAGGTAAGGAGAAGGAGAGGTGAGTTGAGGTTAGGATACTACTTCCACAAGATATTAATTTTGAAGAAAGAAACACTGTTATTTATACCATTTATAACGGGTACGGATTTTCGAGTGTCGGCGCAGGTTAGGTCCCTGAATTATCGGCGACGTTCGTCGATAGGACCAAGTCGACTAGCCGGGATAATTGCGAATGGTAGCGCAGTGGTGAGGCTTCTGCCTCGCGCTCCCGGGATCGTGTGTTCGCGCCCCGATACCTTCGTTGATTTTTTTATTCCTTATATTCAATCCGTACCCCGTTACACATTACCTTGGACAATCCAGCTCGATATTGAAGTGAGGATAAAACAGCCATCTCCTGAACCTGGTGAGGTAGAATTAGCTGAGGAAATATCCGGTGCAGTGTTGCTGTCGTCGTTCCCGCATGCTGCACCTGAAACATATAAACAAACTCGGACAAACTCACATTAATACAATTTTATAGATATGGAACTAGTGCATTTACTTAGTGTAGGCGTTGTTGCTGTTGACGAGGCTCCGAGTTGTTAGTATCCAGCAGTTGAGTGGGTGCACGGGGACGGAGGTTTTACTGCACATAAACTATACGTGCGTCGGATCGGCCGAGTTAAGCGAACGAGACCCAAATGTTAAGCGTGGCGCATGCGCGCGGACTCGCTGATCGGTTCAACATGATGAACTCGGTAAATCCGAGAGTGCTTAATTTTTATTAATTGTTTGTTTTTTATTTCGAGCTTCCGAAGATGAGAATTCCTGTTCTTTTTCTCCTGTTTCCCCAGCTTCCCGTGTAAGCTGTGAAGTTGTGTGTGTGTCTGCGGTAATCGCGATTTTGTGTTAAATAAAATTTTCCGCGAGAACGCGGCTGGCGACCGTGATAATTTTGCGTTTGATATGTATCAATTTTATTATTATTAAAGAATCCAGCTTATTATTAAAGTGTTGTTTATTAACGTTTGGGAGCCGTTCACCCTGAACCCCAGTGAATGTGTTTTATGGCGACCGTGACAGGACCTCGGTGAAAATTTTAATCAGGAATTTCGGGATCGCGTGGTTCGCCATTACCGCACACACAAACAGGCGGACGCCGAGAAGTAGGCTTTGGGCGACCATTTTTACCTCGTGCAAAGATTTCGAGATTTTTCCATTTTTTTATTATTTTGTCTTGATAAGTCAATTGAAATTATTTTTGGCTAAGCGAAAAAATTTTTTTTTATTATTTAAATACTTGTAAATATTATTACAGCAAGTTTGAATGAATAAAAATAAGATTATTTGGCTTTTGTTCAGCGATAGAGTGTTAGTTTTTTTTTTTATTT
This sequence comes from Theocolax elegans, assembly GCA_026168455.1. Lineage (NCBI taxonomy): Eukaryota > Metazoa > Arthropoda > Insecta > Hymenoptera > Cerocephalidae > Theocolax > Theocolax elegans. The sequence continues at coordinate 13,444,193 of CM047431.1, forward strand.
GTCTAGCTTGAAATAACAATTTCCGAGAGCATGCTCATTTATTGTGTAAGGTTAATTATTTAAACACTCCTATTGTTTATAAATTTTTCTAGCTAACATTTTATTTTATTAACGTGAATTTTTTTTATAATTTTGATAAATGAAAATTTTATTTGTGGAAATAAATTAGATTTTATTTCTTTTGAGTGAATAATTAATTATTAAAGTAACGTTTGTTTGTTTGAGATTAATCAAAAGAAAAGAAAATTATAATTTTATACTTATACTGGTAACCGAAGCAGTTAAAGGTTGGTGATTATTTATTATTAATTGTAAAATTTTATTATTTGTTGACAACTTTTCTACCATTAATTTGCAATCAAGCTCCACCTCATTCCCTTCAAGCATAATCCTTGCCACCCTTGAAGCTTTATATATTAATATTCTAGCATTTCCACTAATTCTAGCGCCATATTGTTTATCCGGCACCTTGTATATAAAATGTATTTTGCTTGCAATTAACCTGAACATTGGCGCAATAAGTTGAGTTGCCGCCTTTGTGAAATAACGGCTGAATTAATTAGTTGCATAATTAAATGGGATAATTGATGCAGTGTTTTATAATGTTTGATATTTTTTTTATATTAGTTGGTTCGCTTGAATAGAAATAATTGCTCGATATACAAATATTTTGTTTGTGGTGTTAATTCGAGGAAGGCTTGATAGCGATTACATTTTGTTTTGTTGCTTCGACATTAAGATTTTTTTAAGTTGTTTTTAATTTTTTTAAATTTGACTTGACTTTAACTGGTTTAACAGAAGTTTTTTTATCTTGCTTTGGATTTGGAAAGGCTTTTAATTTTTGGACTACGTTTTTATATTTGTAAGAATTATATTTAATTAACCGAGTTGGTATTAGTATTGAGCCAAGTAAGGAATCATTTACCTGAGATAGTATAGTTAATTGTAAGGAATAATCAGTGGAATTTTGTGTTTTGTTCAGTGATCATTTATTTTCCAATCTAAAATAGAATTGTGATATGATGGCGGGTAGCCTTTGGTCGTTGTCTTTAAGTTTATTACCTGGAGAAGATTTAGTCGTTTGGATGTAGAGGCAGGCAGTAGGATTATTTTAAGAGAATTAAATAAGTTAACGGATTTGGAAATTTTTAAATATGCCGATAAGAAAGGTTTGAGTCGTAATTGTGATGGCATGACGATAAGAGAGCGGGTTCATCGATATTCATTGCGACAATACTACGGTTCGACGGCAGCAGCATGGAATCCAGTCAAGGAACATGCATAAATTTTTTCAGCAATTTTTGAGCTCTTTAAGCATTTTTTGTTTATATGAAATTTTTTTCAAAGTCCATAGTTTTTGAGAAAAAAAATGCTGAAGTTAATGAATACAGATTTTTTTTTGAAATGAAATTAACCTCTTGGTGACCGTTCGAAATTGGACCTAAAAAAATGTCCGTTCAGTCCTTAATGGGTTAATCAAGTTAGGGCGGAAAGCAATGTAAATAATATGAATAATCCAGCCACAAGTACCAGAATACGATTCCCAAGTAATATACCGGAAAATAATAATAATACCAGTAGAAGTGACAGGAATGCATCCAACTGGGATAGTTCCATTTTATTAAGAGAAAAGAGAACGGGAGAATTATTACAGAAGTGGCATGTGAAGTTCAGAGGAACTAAGAAGCAGGATCCGGAGGCATTTTTGGAGAACTTGACTGAGTTCAAGGAATCATATAATTTATCCTTGGAGGATATTGTTCGAGCTTTACCCTACGTATTGGATGATGATTCTTGGTATTGGTACAGGAGAGAACATAAAAACTGGTCTAGCTACAGAGATTTCGAAAGGTCCTTTAGGTTACAATATTGCATGGAAGATGTTCAAGAAAGATTAAGGATATCTATTGAAACCAGAACATAAGGTTTGGGGGAGGAAATAAATATTTACTTAAGTAAGCTTAGAATTTTATTAGACCAGGTTAAACCTCCAATGAGTTTAGCGTCCCAATTGGACAGGGTTTATAACAATTTACATCCTAGTTATCGTCAAGGAATTGATCGAAATCAATTCCAGTCTTTTGATGAGCTCCAGCAGTTAGGTAAAAGAGAAGAGCATAGACGAATTAGGCAAAAATTGTATATACCACCTCCATTATTAGAGGAATCATATTTTCCAAGTGCTGCTTATATACCTCCAAAAGGAAGGAAGTTTAATAAGACCGCTCCTATAGGTAAACACCAAGAAGAGTTGTTGCCACAATTTGCCGAATATCAGGAATTGGCTTCTATCCAGCAACCATCGCATCCCTATGGTCCTCCATCTAGCCCTACAAAACCTAAAAATAACACCATCCGAGATTCCAGCTATCCGTCCAATTCCAGATTTACTCCCAGTTCAGTTCCAAATTCTAACTACTCCACAAATCAAGTTCCTATGTCACACAATCCAACCGCCAATGAAAGGGGTAAGATAATGGTTACCAACCATATGAATCCAACGCCCAGGGAGCCCGGAAATGTAAATAATTCAAGCTGTGGTACAACCAATAAATGGCAACCGAAACCCACTATTATGCCAAGCAACTCGAGCCAATCCAGTTCTCGTTCCTCTGGAGTAAACAGTAAAACCACTAACGCGGCCCCTACGGTTTCAAATTTGAGTAAAGGAAACGGATCGTGTTTCAAATGTGGGGCTAAGGACCATTGGGGTAGAGAGAGTGTCCTAGTAATTGCTGTTGGGATTGGCCAGTTGTGATAGGTCTAGCTCGTATGTTTTAGCACCTGAATCATTTATTCAAAATTCCATAGTAGGAGAAATAGAACCTAGGTTGTTTTTCACTATTGAGTGGAATCGAAAGAAAGTTATCGGATTAGTAGATAGTGGATCGGTATATTCGTATTTAGGAAAAGGATTGAGTAAACAGTTTTTGGGAAAGTATACCCCTATATCTAGCGAAGTTAACGTGGCGAATGCAAATTTCGTAGCTGTGCAAGGGAAGTTAGATGTAAAGATAACGGTAGACGGAGTACAGAAGGTTTTACCGTTTTGAGTAGCCGATCAATTGCAATATGAGTGCATATTAGGTATAGATTTTCAAAGGTTATTTAAAATAAAAATTGATTATGCGAATGATACGTGGTGGACTCCTGATAGGGAGTTGCATCATTTTTTCCCGTATGGACTTGATCCAGGTTATTTACCAGCTCTAGCTAGTATAGATGGATTGGTCAAGGCTACTCAAAAAGAAAAGGAGCAAATCCAGAAGACATTAGACAAATTAATCCCACCCACGCCAGAAGTTTTAGGAACTACAAATTTATTCCAACATAAGATCGATGTGTGACAACGTCCCAGGAGATATGAACCGCGAATGTTGGCTGTAGCTCAAGCTGAGGTTGGTCGCATGTTGAAGAAAGGAATAATTCAGCCTTCCGACAGTCCGTGGTGTAGTTGTTTGGTGATTGTTCCTGAACCGAATGGAAAGTTTCGTTTTTGTCTGGATTATAGGGACGTGAATAAGGTGACTAAGAGATGTGCTTATCCCATGAAGAATATGGATGATATTTTAGATAAATTAAGGTTAGCAAAATATATTTCTAAGTTAGATTTAAGTCAAGCATATCATCAGGTTTTGTTGGAACCAGAAAATAGGGAGATCACCGCATTCGCCGTTCCTGGAAGTGGTCTACACCAGTTTAAAAGAGTGTCCTATGGGCTAACCAATGCTCCAGCAACTTTCCAAAGGATAATGGAAAAATTCATTCGAGCTGATTGGGAACCATATGTATTTGTATGTTTGGATGATATTATTATTGTCACCCAAAATTTTGAGGATCATGTATATTGGTTGGAGAAGGTATTAGTAGCATTGAAAGAGACTAATTTGCAAATAAATAGGGAGAAGTCAGAGTTCTGTTGTGATAAGGTTAAATATTTAGGTTATGTAGTAAATGCCGAAGGATTGAAAACAGACTCTGACAAGATCAAGCCAATAGTGGAATACCCAGCTCCTACCAATATAAAACAACGTCAAAGGTTCCTGGGAATGATAGGATGTATTCCCGATTCATTTCCAATCTAGCCGAAATTAAAGTTCCTTTGACAGATTTAATGAAAATAGGAGTAAGATGGCGATGGGAAGAAAGTCAGCAGCAAGCATTTGAGAGACTTAAGTTGGCATTAACTCAAGCTCCAGTTCTAGCTCGGCCGGATTTGAGCAAACCTTTTTCCTTACAAACCGATGATAGTGACTACGCAATCGCAGGAGTATTAACTCAAGAAATTGATGGAGAGGAGCACCCCATTTATTATGTAAGTCGCACTTTAAATCGAGCTGAACGGAACTATAATGTGACGGAAAAAGAGTGTCTAGCTGTATTGTGGTCTGCAAATAGGTTAGATGGTTATTTGTTGGGTGAGAAATTCAAAGTAATTACCAATCATTCTAGCTTATTGTGGTTAAACAATTTGAAGGATCGTTCAGGAACATTCGGTCGTTGGAATACTGCATTGGCTATTTATGACATTGAATTCGTGCATAGAAAGGGTGTTTTGCATCAGGTTCCCGATGCTTTATCTCGAGCTTGGGAGAATAATCAAGAGATTGTTGCACTTATTCCGGCGGGTATCGAAGATCCTTGGTATCAAAAGAGAGTTAAGTCGGTTTTGAGTTTCCCTAATAAATATCCTGATTGGAAAGTAGAAAATAATCTTCTGTATGTTCATAGACCAAATCGGTTAATAGATCCTTTGTTGTCTGATTTAGATGCATGGAAGTTGGTTTTGCCACTACAAAGTCGAGCTCAAGCTTTGTTTGATGCTCATAATACCCCTCAAGCTGGTCATTTAGGAATTGAAAAAACGTATGCGTAGGGTATTGTTATGATACATCGTGTTATGTTCGATCTTGTCATGAGTGTCAGGTGCATAAGAGGTCGCAGCAGGCTCCATCGGGTTTAATGGAGGAAAGGAATATAGATGCTCCGTGGAAAATCTGAATAGAAGCCTCCTTCTAAACGAGGTTTTCGTTATTTAATCGTTTTCGAGGATTTGTTTACCAGGGATGTGGAGATTGTTCCTTTGCGTAAGGCTGATGCCAAAAATGTACTTCAGGCTTTTGATGATGTTGTAATAAATCGTTGGGGTTGTCCTCAGTACTTGTTGACGGATAATGGGACTGAATTCTCGAATGCAATGGTAACGAAAAGACTGCAAGAATACGGTATCCAGCAGTCTACAATTCCTCCGTATCATCCTCAAGCTAACCATGTCGAGAGAGTTAATAGGTATTTGAGGCCGATGATTAATAGCTTTTTAAGCGAGGATAATAGAGAATGGGATAAACGTTTGAATGAATTTGGATTTGCGTTAAATACTGTGGTTCACTCATCGTTGAAGGTTACTCCAGCTTTTACGAATTTCGGTAGAAATCCAGTTCCTGTATCCTTAATCCGGAAACACCTTGAAAGTCCTATTCCTGTCCAGCAACAAAATGAAGAAAAGTGGTCTAGCAGAATAACCAGGTTACCGATTTTACATGATTTAGTAAAAAGGTTTATAGACAAAGCAAGTTTAAGACAAAGCAAAAATTAAAGTCGAATTAGACGTGAGGTAAGGTACGAGATTGATAACTTGGTGGTTCGTAAAAATCATACTTTATCTTCTGCGGTCCGTAATTATTCAGCTAAACATGCTCCAAAGTTCTTAGGTCCAGCCAAAATTATTAAAGTTTTATCTCCTGTATTGTATGTACTCGAGGATTTGAAAGATGGGAAAATCACAGAGGTTTATGTAAACGGCTTGAAAAAGTATTTACCTCGTAGAGGTAATTCCCATGTTGACATTCCAGTTAATGATCTGGAGAACATCCAGACGGCGAGGAATGGAGAGGGGTGTATGTTCCGACCCACCGATCCCAAACCCCCGAAGAAGAGAGGGTGGAAAGGGGCCGAGTAAGCAGGGAAGAGGAAGTAATGGTTTCTAAAAATTATATAAACAGTTTTCTTTATATTTAATGTTAATTGATTTAGCATTAGCCATGTTAAAACATCTTCTAAATATTTATTCATTTTGTTTTCAACTTCTGATTAAGTTTTCCCATTTGCTATGACTGCTGTATCATCAGCATATGATAGGATAGTGTACTAGTATACATATATGATAGTAGTGTACTATCATACGATAGTGTTTTTAAGCATGTTTTAAGGGAAATCCATATTTATATTTCTAAAATCGCTTTCACGTGAATATATTTTTATCTTTTGTTTTCTATTGCTTAAGTAGCTTTTCAACAATTTATGACCCTTGCCTCTTATACCATATACATAAAGCTTACCTAGTAGTATTTTATAGTTAATTGAATTAAAAGCCTTTGCCAGATCCAAAAATGTATTAGCTATAGGTTCACTCTTATCTACGTTCTTATGTATTGTTATAGAAAAAAGGCTTAATCCATTTTTAGTTGTTTCTTAATAAATGTTCTTAATAATTGTCTTGTTTCTTAATCAATGTTCTTAATAAAACCAAATTGTTTTTCACTTAATACTCTACTATCATTTATAAAGTTTATAATTCTGTTGCTTTCAAAAAATATTTTCAAAACGTTTAGCTATGTTTGATACAGGGTTGTGAGATTTATGATTCGTCAAATCATGAATCCAAAATCAACCTTGGAATTGCAGAATTTGTTGTCTTCAAATCACAAATCCTTTTGGTTAAAGGATTTTCTTTAGTTATAAATCCAAAATCCTTTTGATTAAAGGATTTTCTTTAGTTATAAATCCAAAATCCTTTTGATTAAAGGATTTCCTAAATTATAAATCCAAAATCCATCTGACTTGTGAATTGGCCCTATTCATAAATTGAAAATCCATATAATTTTTTTGACTTATTGCATCAATTTTTTTACTTATTGTATTGTGCGTTTTTTTACTTGTGGTATCTAGTAGATTGTGCCCTAGTAACCTGGACGTTAAACACTCGAAAGATTACAGTCACTCAAAATAAAAATTTGTCTGTATATTAAGAGCAAGACCTATATGTTCTTATTACGGCCCGCTGATTCCGAGTCTAAGCTTGATTTGGAGTTATCAAGTTTGAGGTTATTTAAAGGTCAAACTTAGAAAAAAGTTTTAAGGAGAGGTCACTAATATTTCTACAATTTTGACAGCCACTGATCCTTTATGGGGTTTGACTTTATCGGGTTAAGATGAAGGTCATTAAAGGTCAAGTTTGTAAATTTTGTAGAAAGTACATTTTGTACTTCAAATTCCGATATTGGTTCAGATTAAGATAATTTCATTTGGCGCTATCACGTCAGAATCAAGAGCATTTGAAGGTCAAATTGAGAAGAAACTTTTAAGCGTAAATGACTAAATAATATTTTTATAGTTTTGACAGCCGCTAAATTCGAATCAAATCCGCGTTTAGATCCCATGTGGAAAAATTTTATAAAGTTTATATAAAATTTTTATAAAATCAATTTATAAAATTTTTATATAAATATGTAAAATAAGAAATATCTCAGATCACATGTAATTGTCGACCGAGGCGAAGCCGAGGTGGGCGATCATGTGATCTGAGGCTTTCTTTTCAAAGTGTTTTATTAAAATAAAATATATACAAAAATTTTATATATGGTTAATTATTAAATTTTCTCATGTTACTTTATTCTACAAATAAATGGTTTTCATTAAATTATATCTTCCCAGAAAATAATTTTTTATTTGTCACATAAATACATAAAAAAAGCAATTTATCATAATATATAATGTTTTTATAAAAATTTTGTAAAATTTTTATAGAACCAAATTTATATAAAAATTTTATAAAGTGATTTTATACAAATTTTATATAAACTTTATAAAATTTTTCCACATGGGATCAAAGTTATTTCAAGGACAAATTTACAAATTTGTAAAAAGTAAATTTTTGACTATATATTCTGATTCCATGACCACTGATTTAAATATATTAAAATGTGTTCTTACAGAGATACTTTCTCAAGTTTTGAGGGTTGCTGTATCCGAATATGAAATCAGTTTGATCTAATCGGGTTTAGATTACTAGAATTTTTGAGTTCTTATTCGGACTGTAATATACAAAAACACATTCCACTGTTTTAACTAAAAACCAATAACACAATATTTGAACATTAATGTTTAAAATTATGTAGTACCTTTTAGAAGTATATATGACATTTTTATATCTTTAGTAAAAAATATTAAAAAAAAATTATTGAAAGTAACAAATTTTATAATTTAATGAATAATAATATTCATTATTGCCCTCCAATTTTACTTTATCCCCGGAGGGACTAAAATGCGTTTTTGCTCCCTAAAAAGAGGTCAATAAAGTCAACTTTATTGATTTTCAGAGTGAAAAATAAATTACATATTATAATACGTTTATTTTATAGAATATTATACAAAAATTTATAAAAAATATATATAATTCTATAGGATAAATTACATATAAAATTTTATAATAATTATTTAAATAAATTTTATAAAATATTTTCACCCAGGGTATAAGTATAAAAGAGTAATCTTCTGTACCAAACACTTTTTTATTTGTTAAATTGTGTGCACATTCATACACTCTCAAACATACTCTTAAACGTGTAAATTTACACACATTCTCACACGCACGCACACACACACACACACACACACACATATACCCACTCGAACGCACATTCGCACACATTCACTCACACATATATTCACATACTTGCACACATATTCACAAAGTCACACACATTCACACACACATATACATATTTACGCACTCGCGCATACATACGCACACAAAAGCACTTATAAATAAATTTACCGAACGCACAAACAAGCTCATAAATACCCGCATTAATTGTCACTCACGCATCCACATTTGTTTTGTTCTGAATTTATTTCACTAAGCACAAGGTACATTTTACATAAGAGTTGAAAAGTGTGATATTGCGCCCCGTAAATAGGGAAAGCAAGTAGTATTTTGTGCTCAGTGTAAGGAAAAAGCTTTTAATAACAAAAACGGATTTAAAATTAACAACAATCCAATAGTCCAGGTACCTTGAGAATCATTAATAAATCGTATTACAACTATCAAAGGAATTTTATTCGCTTTTGCGAGAAAACATAAAATAAATGAAATTAATGATTCGTATATGAAAAAGGAAAAAAATCATCATGATTCTTTTATTCGAAATACGTAAAATTATAAAATCGTCGGTATTTATGATTGTCATCAAAAAGAAATTACAAAATCAAACGGATTTTTGACTCGTGAAAAACAAACTCGTATATTCATTAGTATTTGTGAATCTTAGAAAGAAAAACTCCTAAAGTCACCGGTATTTGCGATTCATAAAAACTAAAAATCCAAAAATCATTAGTATTTATGATTTGCAATAAATATAATCAAAAAATCAAAAGGATTTGTGTTTGTATGTGACAGAAAATTCTTAAATCACTTGGATCTTATGATTCGATAAAGTTGAGAATCATAAAATCAAGGGAGATTAGGATTCGCAGTAAATGAAAATCCAAAATTAAAATTGATTATGGATTTTTAAGGATTCTATTCCTCGAAATGATTCGAGTACTTACAACCCTGGTTTGATATAGCGATATGCGTTTATAATTTCCCATATCATTTTTTTTCCTGCTTTGAAAATTGGTATGACTTCAGAGGTTTTCAGCATATAGAATTTTCTATTTTCATTCAGATCTTTTACGTTTTTATATTTTGTCTTGTGACTAATTTTTTTGTAGTTGTAATATATAGTACATGTTTTTTTGTCTCTCTAAAATTAATTTAAGTGCTTTAGCGTTGAGAAAGTCATTTTTGACAAACACATTATCAATACTTCGTGTGTGTACTATTTGTGAATACGGAATGGAAATCTTTTTCTAATAAGTTGTTTCGAAAATCAGTGCTTATGATGTTACAATGCAGTATATTTATATTAAAATCTTTGATTAAAATATGTTTTTCAGTTGTTCTTTTATGTTCTAAGTAAGTTTTAAAAATCATCAAAAAATTAAATTAAAATTATATCGTTCAGCTGTCACGTAATCTTGCTTGTAGATGTCGTTTACATATGTTTTGTATTATTATTAAGTTACATCACTCTCCTCTCGAACGTCTACCAGTTCGGTGAAAATAATAAATACCTCTTTAGAAACTATCGGTCGTATAAGTTCCCAACAAGTCAATCAACCACCAATCAATCAAGCCAAAAAACAGTCAATCAACTTCGTGAACAATTTTGTGAGCAAGAATGGCGGATTTCAGCGCTACGCATTCTACAAGGCTCGAAATGCTTTTGAGAAACAAATACGTGACGTGAAAAATCCGAGCCGAAGCTCTCCTCATCAAAAATGACGCATGGTCATACGTTTCGGAAGAATGGCCACAACTAAAAATTCCTACTGGCGACGCAGCAGCGATAGCTAAAACTGAGATCGAACTTGACAAATGATTTCCAGTAAATTGAAAAGTGAAAGAGGACCTGATTCTATCGATCAAATCTTCCGAGCTTCATCATACTCGCGAATGCATGACGTCACAGGACGTTTGGATAAAAATTCAATCGACATATACGTCGAAAGGGCCCGCTCGAAAAGCCACACTTCGTAAGCTATTGACGGAGTTTAATTTGCAAGAAAGTGAAGATCTCGAAAACTTCCTCACAGGATGCATCAAACTCTGGACAAACTACGAGACATGGGCGTGGAAATAAATGGTGATCTGATGTCTATTATGCTGCTATAAAGTCTTCCTGCCTTGTTTGAAAATTTTTGTTACGCAATCGAATCCGGAGAACTTTTCCCGGTCGCAAAGTCACTGAAAATTAAAATCGCGGAAGAATATAACGCTCGACAACAAATACTCGGTTTACTAAAAGCAAAAAAGGAGACAATACATAAGAACCCAAACACAAGTGCGGCTATTGTCGAAACAGGACATAAGGAATCGGACTGCTTCACGAGAAAAAAACATTTGTCGCAAAAGAGTAAAGCCACCGACAACACCAATTGCTATTTTTACACTAAAAAAGAATCATCTAGTGCGAATAAATTGTGGCGCATCGATAGTGGTTGTACGTCGTATCTATATAATAACCGCAAAGCATTTTTCAATATAAAAGAGGCGCAAAGCACGATTCGCTTGACTGATAATAGCGCAACCGTCGTAGAAGGTAAAGGGGATGTAGTTATTGATATAGAGTCTATTCGTCCCGAAGATTCGCTCAAATTTGATTTCCGTAGCTAATACTGTCGATCGCGATAACGGAATAAGTTTTTAACAAGTATGGGGAAATTAAAGATGGAAGAGGTATTACTAAAGTCGCAATTAAAGAATAATCTTTAATTTCTTATTTTCTTCATAACTTTGCTCCAAATTAAGCAATTTGAGCTTCTTCTTTTCAAAACATATTTACATGAACTCAACTTTCTTCTGGTTTTTGGTTCGATAGTTTATCTTTATTTGTTTTTGAGTTATAAGCAATCAAATTAGAAGTAATTTTTACTAATATTATTATTAGATATCGAATAACTCCCGTAAAAGTGGCCATTGGCAAGAGATAGCTTGGCTTACTTCACATTTTTATATTATAAAAAACATACCAAAATTAGGATAATATTCGTTTCCCAGAGGTCAAGTACTCCCCTTGTAAGTTGTACGGTGTGAGTTTCAGGTACGAAATTCACCTGCCGCCGCATCGCTGCTCGGGGCCGACACCCCTCTCTCCTCGACGACGTCAACCTTGGTTACTGATCTCCGCTCCGTCTTCGACTCCAGGTAACTACTTCGTCGTGAGGTTTAAGCAATTATGCGTATTTGTATGCGTGTTTATCCAAGAGCTCGGCTGTACACGTTGTTTGTGTACAGCAACCTAACCTCAATTTGTCCTATGCTGTTCCTTGTACAGCTGTAGTGATTATATACAGCTGTACATGTATTTCCTTTATCTTTGTCCTCTACCTATTGCTGTGTATCCTCTTCCTTACTACAGCTGCTTACTGGTTGGCGTTGGAGGTTCTTCAGCTTACTGCCTGGATACTGCCTCTTCGCCTTGACTGCTGTCCTGTGAGGCTTCGGAGAGTCTTAGAGGCTTCCCTGGTGATCGCCTCCCTTAGTATATCCTGCCTGCAGTGTCAGACCCGGAGGAGCCCACCTGATATTCTCTGAGCTCGCCCAAGATCCTCCTAGGTAGGATTTAGCTGATGTGCGGGTAGGTAGCTAGGGAAAGATATGTGGGTAGGTAGGTGTATCTAGGGACTCGTATAGCTTGTACGGGTAGACATGTGCAAAGCACATTTTTACAGTACACACAATAAGTTAAGGTTAAATCTTGAGGCTTTTAAGAAAGATTTGTAGTTTTTCAAAGTTTGCATTCAGACTTCTAATATTTAAGTGTAAAATTAAACTATTATTACTATTTCTCTCTTTATTAAAAGCTTCAATATCCGTATATAAACGTTCATATTTACGTAAACCATCTCGCATTTCTTCAATTAATTCCACTTATGTTGCTATTGTTGCTTTGCTATGGTTGCAGTTAGTTTATTTCCTGTATTTTTGCCTGTATCAACCTGCCTTTGATAAGACTGTTTATTAGTTTGTAGATTACATAATTGTTCCAGAGAGCTTGATTCATCCGATGCCCACACTAGAATTTAGAAACTTCGTAGCGTAGGCCGCGCGCACGGCGATTACAAGCATCTGCCGGGGCCGCACGACTCTTCCGCCGGTTGATTACAACCGATAATAGAAAGGGTGCACGTGACGAGGGAGGCGAAGTTGTTTTCTTCTGGCGGACGGAGTCCATGGAGTTCGTGTTGTTCGGAAAAGTGATCGCTCGAAGACGAGGAGATACAACGCCGAGTGCCAGCGGACGAGCACATGCGTGTTAGGTATAGATAGTTTTTATTTGGTCGGCAACGCGACGGTATTACGAGGCAACAATGCCTGTTAGTATGTAAGTCGTAAATTTATAATTTCTATCTCTGGTGTAGGTTTTCTCAGCTTAAATAAATGTATGAGTTTTCCCTACACCACAGACTTAGGCCTTGGTAAATGCGGAGATAGTTAACGCGTTAGATGTTGTTTAAATATGCGAGCGAGAAATGCGAGTTTTGGTATGAATAGAAAACCCAAATTCGAGCCGGAAATAATCAAATGCGTTGACAAGGGGTATATTTTTTATATAAGTATGTGATGCATGTGGGGTCGAGTTATTGGTTGAGGATCGGGACAATCCGATTTATGACTTTTCCGCTAAGGAAAGGCACGGGTTTTTCGAGTTGACGCGCAACCTCTTTTTATGACAGGGTTGACCATGAACGAAGGGCCGGCGCGGCGATTTCGGTTTCAGACTGAGGCTCAGTGTTTCTTTTTTTTGTCTTTGTACACGCGCGAAGTATACAGATGTGTTATGTATTTCATTTTATTACATTTTTTCTATATCCTTTTCTAATTACGCGATCATCACTGAAAATATTTAGTAGTAAATTACAATCAGCACGTTAATAAATACTGGCTACTTTAATAAAAACTACGTTTAAGGTTAATTAAGGAATGCCGGATCGGCATGCAAAGATGCAAAAATTACTATCTTTAGTAATATTGATTAAAATCCTTATTTAAAAAAACTACAATTACAATTTGTTTGAATTAATTGAATCTGTTTGAATTAATTGAATCTTGACGCCCGCGGCGGCGGCAGGGTAAACAGGAACAGTAGGTGGAAATACACGACAAGACAAAGACTTTTCTTTTACTGCTTCTTTAATGAAAGTGTAATATTACAACGAATACAGACTTAAAAACTAATCTACTATTTCGCGTAATCTAAGCCGCGAGCTATATCGCGAGGAGGGTGTTGAGTATGCGCGGGAACGCGTTGCGAGAGGACGCACGAGTGTTCCTCGCGCCGATCGCCAAGGGTACGTTACTCACTCGGACACGCTCGCTGGTGCTGACTTCGCTCGTACTTGCAAGTTCATTTGGGACGACGGTGGTCTCGGACAATAGACCCCAGGATGTCTCTCGCAGGACTCGGAGGCGGGCCACACTCACACACACTCACTCGCTCTGATCTCGTCGCGGGTCTTTTTCCGCGTGTACACGGATTATCGCTGTTGCTCGGTCGCGGCCGGGAACGACTCTGACTCCTCATGCGCGGTCTCGCGATCGCCGCGCGTTGTTGCCGAATCTCCGCAGGGGGGGGGGGCGCGTTCATGTACGCGTGTATGCTCAAGTCGCGACAAATTCGGTGGTTGACGGTAATTGCGCAGTAATTATGCGCTAGAAGAATTACCGTTATAATACTACATATTGTAATAATGACGGAATAGTACGTAATTTGTTTAGAATTACACAAATGAATTAGTTAATTTATTAATATCGGAAAAACTTAACCTGTCCTTAACTATTCGATTTGGTTCCATGCATATAATTTAAATTAGCTCTTGAAAAACAAAAAACGAAATAGCTCAATAGTAAAACGTACGCCTTCAGAGTTAAAGGTTGAAAGTTCAATTCCCAATTGCTACGTTTTCTTTATTATTTTTCCTTAATTTTAGTTAGACTATTTATGTTAATTTATTTGGCTTGTTTTGACAGTTAATTATCAATTTAGTGTACACCAATGTAGTATACTTGCTCATAAAATATATGTCGTCTACATTCTGCGAAAAGTGGGATAGTGGTCATAGTGATTTACACGGATTATTATTTTATAAACTTATAATAAACTTGGAGTAATGACCAATAATTTTGCAATATATTGTGAATTTATGGTAAACCGTTTTATTAGTAATTTTGTACTCAATGCATACTGTAATTCAATATTTTATTGCCTTAAAATTGTCAATATATATTACAAAAAATTTAATTCAAATTCAAATTTAAATAAAAATTATTTACTTGATTGCATATTATATTCACATAATCATAACAATTTATTATTTTATATACTTTACAGTAATAAAACTCAGACAAAATTAATTTAGAAAGGATGTCTAAAAAATTTGTGTATATCCATTACTTAATTTTAATGTTTCATACTTTACAAAAACTGTAAATTCTCCTATAAAAAACCTTCTACATGGTAAAATTGTGATAAGTATAAATTTTTTATACGCTGGATAATATTTTTTTAATTGACTTATAAAGTTGATTTAAACTTTAAATTTTGATACATTTAAAATATTATACAAATATTTCCTTTTTTATGCACGTAATAATTTTCCATAAGATACCCAAAGCATACCCAAAGAAAGTAGAAAAATCGTTGAATATATTTTTAAGTATTTTTGCAGTATCTATTTAGATAATAAAATTATTAAGGAGAGTCGAATTATACAATAGATTTAAAGTCACAATTAAATACATTGTTAATAATTTTTTAAAGTATTAAGTCAAAAAATTAAGTGAAAGTCAATTCACGTTCTTATAATTTTATGATGGATAAATTATGTACCTATTTCAGAGAGTAATGCATGTGCAATATGATGATGATTCGTTCCTTGATACACAACACCGACTCCCATTAGCGCAGCTACTTGAACATTTTGTTGAACATTAAGTTCTATGCTAGTTGGAGGAAGCAAAGTTTCCACATGAAGTGATAATAGCTTTGTCATTGAAACATCCATTGATGAACGGTGAGTAGCTGACAATCCCAACAATAAACCAACACTTGTAGCCTCGTGACATTCTACTAAATATTCATACATACTAAATGGTGCAAGATTTCTTAAATGTCCATTAAGTCCTAGTGCCATAAGGAAACCTGAATGCTCAATTCCGAATTCACCTTGCTGTTGTTTGTTATAGACAATCCACGTTGAGTCTACATTTGAAGCAGCTGGGTGTATGCATAATCCAGTAGCAACACCATTGTGAAATAAGGGCCATAAGTTCATGTTAGGTGGAACATCTATATGTGTTAATTCAATAGTTGTTCCTTGATGAGGAGCCTTTCCTACAAACAAAAACAGAAAACATTTCTATATCTCCTTAGTCAAATTTACGCGATGTATATTTTTGTTTTTATCTATGAAGGAGAAAAAGTATTATTTTGTTTTCTACACGTGAAATTCGCCTGTAGTTAATCAATGTATAAAAATGTAGACCTATAGGAAATATTAATCTTATAAAAATGATTAATAATTTAGATTATTACAAAGAAAACTAAATAGAAATTATTTAGAAATTTGTTATTCTGTAAAGAAAAACAACGTTTAGACAAAGATTATAGTTAATAAAAATGGCATCACGAGAAATTCGAATTCCGTTTTCTAAATTCCTGGAACTTTTTGAATTAAGTAAATATCATCATCTCTTTCATTTACGTTACATTAATTTCCATTCCTTAAGAGATCAGAGCCATAGCCTTCGGCGACAGCCGCTCGATATCAGTAGCGTTGCAGTCTGGTGGTGAATTAGACGATAAACGTACTTTATACATAAACTTAAAAAATTACAGTAACCTAGGGCTGTTAAAAAACACTTTCCTCGTAGCTATGTAAAATCAAGGTAACTACGCTACTACACTTGACAGGAAATGTTTAATTTTTCAGAAAAATGTGAAATACATCTTGTATGCCGACCGACGTTGAGAAGAGCGATTTTGCATACAGTGAATCTATCTCTGCCGTAGTACTACGTGCAACGTGTTTCACATCTTTCTGAAAAATTAAATATTTGCTGTGAAGTGTAATAGTAGTTACCACAACTTTAACGGGGGGGGGGGGGGATATTTTTTAACAGTCCTAAGTAGGTGTAACTTTTTAAATTTATGTATAAAGTACGTTTATCGTCAAATTCGCCACCTGACTGCAGCGCCACCGAGATCGAGTGGCTGTCGACAGAGGCTATAGCTCCATCATCCCCTCAAATGAATAATCTTACCAGTAAGACATAGGCGTGGTATTGGTAGTTGTTCTGTATTAATTGGCATTGCCGTTCTTAAAGTAAACATTCCTCTACCAATCGGAAGAGCCATAGTTCTCGTGCAAAGTGCATGTAAGTATTTTTCTTGTTCTTCAATAAACTCATGATCACTGACATCTGGTCGCTGCACAATTGAAATTTTCACAGGCTCTGATGAATCAAGCAATTTTCGAACCTCGCGAACTCTGTGATCTTTATTAAATCTTAATTTTAAAATCTAAAACATAACACAGTTACTTAATTACCAACTGCTACTGCAATTATAGTAGATTTAATTCCAAATATAGTACATAATTAAACGCGTTAATAACTAAATTATAAAAATACAAGCTCGCCACGTGCGGCCTCAAGGCCGCCGTGACTCGCCGCTTCGGAGCTTTAGATCGAACGCTTCGCTTCGCGACGCGTTCGATCTTGAGCTCCTCCGCGCCTTGCATCGCATAGCTGTGCTTTTTGCATATAAGGCACGACCGTGTAATGCTCGCGTTTTGCGCTCGCTTTGTTTGTGAGTATTGGATAAAATAGACGACACAACAATTCTAATATTACAAAATATAATATACATCATAAGTGATAGTAATAAAAACATGCCTTCAAATTATGTGCTTATCATCTTCGCCTTCGGATCATGTCACAATTCACACGCACAGCGATATTTTTAATTTTATTGTGATAAAAAGTGATTTTTTGTACTAATTTCGTTATTTTGGCCATTTTTCTTTTTTATCTTTGAAAACATTATTCTAGGCGTAAAGTGTAAAATAGAAAAAAGTTTTGTTATTTTGAGACAAGCATTTCATTCGTTTAAAGTTTTTGTGTATGAATAATATATTTTGATTTATTACGAAAAAACGTGAATGTTAGTACTTTTTTCATGGTTTTAAGTGTTTTTCTATATTTACCTTCGAAAATATTGTTCCAAGCGTTAAGTGTATAATAGAAAAAAGGTTTGTTATTTTAAAACAAACATTTCGTTCATTAAAAATTTTTCTGTAAAAACGATAGATATAGTGTTATTGCGAAATACGTATTTTTTTGTATTTTTTTCATTATTTTGACCGTTTTTCTCTATTTATCGTTGAAAATATTATTCTGAAAGGAAAGTGTACAATAGCAAAAATTTTTGTTATTTTGAGAGGAACATTTCGTCTGTATAAAGTTTTTATGTAGGATTAATATATTTAAAGATAATGCTACATAACCATTTCTAAGCAATAAAAAATAATGCCATATCTTAGTGTTTCACTGCTATATATCTTAGATAGGACCATTATCTAATTACATTATGACGAAGTTACCCTGTAAATTTCAGGTGAATCGGTCAAAAATTGACTGAATTATCTTGGATACATGTTTACATACATCCATACATACATTTTAGAGAGGGCCTCAAATCAGTCTTGATACGCATAAATTTCTCTTACAACCCATTATCTAGTATATTTTGATGCATCACATATTTTGCGATGATGAAAATATAAGGCTCTCCCGTGTAGCGGTCGTTCCTAGAAATATACTGTATATAAATATACTATATTATGCGCTACAAAAGCCTGCGTGGGTTCATTTTGTAGATTTTTGCGAGTACTTTAAGATACGTTAAATCCCAAATCAATTTATAATTTTTTTAAAATGTTTTTAAAGACATAACATTTAATAAGAAATAAAAAAAAATTTAGACACGTTTACAGTAAATGTAAAAGTAGAGTTTAAAAGCTTGCTTGAAGACCTTTCGAGTAAGTGGTTGCAAGGTTTTGTTTCTTACTTAGCATAAAAATTACATCTGTTTAAAAGAGATAATGCACATTTTGTTCAATAATTCTTATTTCCCTATATCGACCCTTACGCAAAAATTTTACTTAGGAAAATTATGCATTATATAGCATAGAATCAACCCAAATTTACTATTATAATCTTCCATATATTTAGAGCTTCATAACATTCTTAGAAGGAAAGATTGCATTCCTCAAAATAGGACAATTTCCTGGAACTGAGAAATGGAGTCTTGCCAGTTTTTGGAATGATTTGGTTCGTGGATATCAATAAATTCATTTATTTATTTATTTAACCAGAGTTAAATAGAAAACACATATGGTACAAAATTATCGTATACGTACAGAATTTCTACAAGCATTTCACTTGCAGTTACAGTGACAGGCAATTATTTTACAATAACCTCACTACAATGCCGTGAAACCTGAGGAAAATAAGATTTCCTGTTCGCAGATCTGGTTTAAAACTATTAAAACTTAACAAAAAGCTCGTTAGTTATGAAGTACTTATAAGGGGAGTACTTGACCTCCGGGAAACGAATATTATCCTAATTTTGGTATGTCTTTTATAATATAAAAATGTGAAGAAAGCCAAGCTTTCTCTTGCCAATGGCCACTTTTACGGGAGTTATTCGATATCTAATAATAATATTAGTAAAAATTACTTCTAATTTGATCGCTTATAACTCAAAAACAAATAAAGATTGGTACTCAAACTAAAAACCAAAAGAAAGTTGAGTTCAAGTAAATATGTTTTGAAAAAAAAGAAGCTCAAATTGCTTAATTTGGAGCAAAGTTAATAAGAGATAAGAGAATAATAAAAGATAAGTTAATAAGAAAATAAGAAATTAAAGATTATTCTTTAATAGCGACTTTAGTAATACCTCTTCCATCTTTAATTTCCCCATACTTGTTAAAAACTTATTCCGTTATCGCGATCGACAGAGTTAGCTACGGAAATCAAATTTGAGTTAATTAAGGAATGCCGGATCGGCATGCAAAGATGCAAAAATTACTATCTTTAGTAATATTGATTAAAATCCTTATTAAAAAAAACTACAATTACAATTTGTTTGAATTAATTGAATCTTTCTTACAACTATAGTTTATGTAAGCTATTTTTTTGGCATTTTTTTTTAAATTTTATTTTATATTCTATAAATTAGATAACTTAGATGTATAAATACAAAATTTTGACAGCCCATCTTACGGTTAAAAAACTTGTACAACTAAGCATGTACAATTTTTAAATCAATAATGTTTTTATGTATATATATAACCAAATTGTAATTTTTAAATATGTTCAATTATTTACCTAAATGTATTCCTTGTTTCCGAATTCAGTACGTTATTAAATTTTTAAACAATTGTGTTAAAAAGATATACCACAATTTAACTTATGTTTTTCATTGGTTATAAAAATAAATAAATGTTGCATCATTTTGTATTTTACCAATATGATCATTAATGAATATTGTATAATAAATTAATAGCGATAATAATTGTGCGTAATTTTAAAGTTAAAAATTACTGTTACTCGTAACTTTTATTTCATAATATCCAATTTGTATGAGTTGAATATTAAAATTCGCGACAGAAGTCTACAATTTCTCATCATTTTCGATGGTTAGTAACTATATTTTTAATAACCGAATCTATGATAATATGATGCAAATAATTTAATTCGATTGACATAATTAGAAGATATTAATATATTCTATGAAATATATTTAAAAAATATTCCGTAAAGGTAATTTGCTCAAAGTAACTTCCCTTTTCTGTTTAAATATTAAATATATCAATATTCTGATATAACTATTCGATTTTATCTTTATGTGTTAATTTATTGAGTGCTATTCTTAATTTTTTTATTTAATCTAGTCTTAATTTTATAATGTTGTTTATGGAGATAACAATATGTTTTTAATTTATTAATGTTTGCTAATTTTTTTGTTTTCATTATAAAGTGATGCATCAGAGATGCTATAGATTATACTGTGACGGGGAAATTTCGCACATGTAGTGCACTCACAAGGGAAGTATTATAATTTATACTGTTATATATTATTTGAATATATATATGTATACATATTATTTTAAATTAAATAAGGTGTAGTTATTTATTTTTATATAAATGTATACCAATCAAGCACATTTTTTGTCATACACAAGGGAAATAAATATGAGCTGATATTTTATATACCGTATTAGTTTCCGATGACAAAAAATGCAATCATATATAAAATTTTTCTTCCTATGTAAGATGATATCAAATTAATAACATTTTGAGTAAAACGAGATTTGTATTATACTTTTACAAAAAAACCAAGCTAAAATTGCAAATTTTATACTTACAAGGGAAGTACATGACCTCCGGGAAACGGATTTCATCCTAACTTTGGTATGTCTTTTATAATATAAAAATATGAAGAAAGCCAAGTTATCTTTTGCCAATGGTCACTTTTACGGAAGTTATTCGACATCCAATAATAATAGCAGTAAAAAATACTTCCAATTCGGTCGCTTATAACTCAAAAACAGATAAAGATAAACAATCGAACCAAAAACTAGAAGAAAGTTGAGTTCAAGTAGATATGGTTTGAAAAAAAAGAAGCTCAAATTGGTTAATTTGAAGCAAAGTTATGAAGAAAATAAGAAATTGAAGATTATTAGGCCAAAATTTAATATGAAAAATTTATTGTTTCTTTTGGCCTAATAATCTTCAATTTCTTATTTTCTTCATAACTTTGCTTCAAATTAAGCAATTTGAGCTTCTTTTTTTTCAAACCATATCTACTTGAACTCAACTTTCTTCTGGTTTTTGGTTCGATTGTTTATCTTTATCTGTTTTTGGGTTATAAGCGACCGAATTGGAAGTATTTTTTACTGCTATTATTATTGGATGTCGAATAACTTCCGTAAAAGTGACCATTGGCAAAAGATAACTTGGCTTTCTTCATATTTTTATATTATAAAAGACACACCTAAGTTAGGATGAAATCCGTTTCCCGGAGGTCATGTACTCACCTTGTCAGTGTGCACTATGCGCTAATTACGAAAATAAGAAATTGAAGAAATTTTAACCATAATTTTATATGAAAAATGTATTGTTTCTTTTGGCCTAATAATCTTAAAATTCTTATTTTCTTCATAACTTTGCTCCAAATTAAGCAATTTGAGCTTCTTTTTTTCAAAACATATCTACTTGAACTCAACTTTCTTCTGGCTTTTGGTTCGATTGTTTATCTTTATTTGTTTTCGAGTTATAAGCGACCGAATTAAAAGTAATTTTTACTGCTATTATTATTGGAAGTGGAATAACTTCCATAAAAGTGGCCATTGGTAAGAGATAACTTGGCTTTCTTCACATTTTTATATTATAAAAGACATACCAAAATTAGGATAAGATCCGTTTCCCGGAGGTCAAGTACTCCCCTTGTTAGTACAGCAGAACCTCCATGTCATTCATCACACACACACACATACTAATCATGCACACTCTCGGCATTGATAGTACTTCCCAGTCGGACTTCCGGACACGAGTTGTCCATCTTTGCCTATTCATTCATGCATCTGGGTATAAAGAACGTTTTCTCACTTATACACCAAAATTGATACATTTTCTAATATTTGTATAGTTTAACATTTATTATAAATTTTTATATTCTTAAAATACAACGGACATCCCTATTATATCAATACTCATATTTAATTTAATCTTTCTATAATTTGTATTAAGTATTTTTTATATATTTTTAATTATAAGTTTTATTTGAAACAAAATGAATCTATCGTTCGTTGATATGTATGTGTATATAATATCGGTCTCTTTGAACTAAATACTTTACTTTTAGAATAAAGCAGGCCTATTGTACTCTTTGTCCACTATGGTTGGTGGAATTTCCCAGAGTACGGCCTTTTTAAAACAATTAAACGCGTTTCGTCCTCGATTTCCCGCTTGAACTCCTCAGTAAGGAACTGGAGATCTTACCTTAGACGCATATATAGCCGCAGAACATCTTGCTGGCGTCGCAGTTAATTTTGCGACAGGCGTCTAAGAAAATATGTCCAGTTCCTTACTGAGGAGTTCAAACCGGAGATCGAGGACGAAACGCTTTTAATTGTTTTAAAAAGGCCGTACTCTGGGAAATTCCACCAACCATAGTGGTCTAAGAGTACAATAGGCCTGCTTTATTCTAAAAGTAAAGTATTTAGTTCAAAGAGATCGATATTATATACACATACTTATAAGTTTTATTGTTAGATAAGAATATATTTTATTATATTATATTATATCATATAAGATTCAATAAGTAGTATTTATTGGTTGTTATTTTATATAAATAATCTACGTTCCCATTATTTAATACTTTATTGTTTTTATTATTATTATTTTAGTAGCTAGTTTATCAATATCTTACTAGCATGGCTCTAGCAGTCGTAAAAGTTTCTGTTTACGCGATTCTGTGTCTCGCATATGCTATTTTGTCATAACTATTGAGTCTGGTAGGGCACGTTAGTCCTACTGCACAGATGACACTATAGTGCGAAAACATTTCTTTGTGTTGCAGTGCAGAATCGCATTTGCAAGGTGATGTAAATACTATATCATCTACTATTATTGTATCTTTGTATGGTGGTTGGTTTTTTTAGTGAATATATAGAATTAGTAAAAGTCTGAGTTTCTCTTGTGCCTCTGTAAAAATAAAGTATTGCTTTATTTCCTCCTCAGTAAATAATGTCTCCATACGTTATTCTGTGCATGTTTATTTGTTTATCTTGTTTCCAGGTGCAGCAGGTGCAATATTATTCATTATATTATTGCTATTTATTTTAGCCATATTATCTATCATATCAAAAACTGTTTCAATGGGCTTATATCTTTGAATAGTAGTGTCTCTCTTATATTCTGTATTTGTTGCATATTTTGTTACAAACTTTTTAGTTATTATGTTATTTGTTTCACTTTTTATTTGCTTCATCCATATATACAGTATTTCTTCCGTGATATTATTCAGCTTTATATTTGCTTTTGAAAAAAAGTTATTCATTTTATTGTAGTTATAATATGAAATTCGACGATGTTTGCGATCTACATTATGATTGGATTTACCATTCGCATAAATATAAGTTCTTATATCTAGAATTATATTGTGAGATGACGACAGACTTTGTTTAATTTCAGTTCTAAGATTAGTATATTTGTTTATACCTAGATTAACAGTGTGTAATAATTCTTGTACTTTCATAGTACCACTAGTACGTTTCAAGATCGCTTGTGCATGTATATTTAAAAGCCAAATCTTCAACTGCTGACAATCAATATTTAATGCTTTCATTTTATTATTCATTGATTCTTTGATTTTTTAGATTTACATCAAAAACATTATATTGACGAGCAAATATCTAAAATTTTAGGTTGCATCGCGTTATAAACGATGTAATATTCACATAATATTAAAGTTTTATAAGTGAAATGTGACTTTTTATGCCAAAACCCCATATCCTGACAAAAATATTTAGTACACATGAGTAGTTATGAGGGCACTATAGGGCGCCAAAACAAACGTGACTCATGCAGTCAGTCACAGTATCTCGGACAGTCGCGATTTTTTGCTGATCCAGCAGATGACCCGTCTCGGTCTGACTTACTGACAGTGTATAGTGTTGGATGACACTTATGACTCATGCAGCTCACTAGTATGATTTTTAATAAAGTTGTTACTACAGCATCGTAATTTTTTACAATATTATTAATACGTAGATTACAATATTTTATACATATATGCGTTCACAATATATTATTAATCATGAAATATTCTATCGTTGAGTAATTTTACAATATCCTCAGTATGTAACATCATTATTTCGTACATTATATAACGTATTATATCCATACTTAACGCATTTTTCACATTAACAGACACCTTCTCATTAATTTTTGAATAAATCGAATCGAGAATTTCATTGTCAATGTCAGATGTGGTATCTATAATATTTTTGTCGGTATATTGAGTTATTTGAGTCGGTATATTCATACTAACATTTGCATTGTGTATAAAGTTAACAGTTTTCCGAGTCAAAATAGTTACAAACGACGATATATTATTTAATTATTTTAATCTTTCGTTAATACATGTACTCACATTTTTCAATTTATCGAATGTAACTTTTTTCATAACTACGGTACGACGAAATCGCTTTACAGGAAGTGCGTGTATTGATCTATGATTTTCTTCAATCTCAATCACCTTGTCATTGTGTGTATACGTGTATCTCAAAAGCCACCCGTGACCGTAAACTTTTTAACCATAGAGTTCATCCTTAAGACCTCGAAAATGTCTGTCAATTACTTCCAGAATTAAGCGAAACTCGGACCAAACTTCTTTTGAAAAGGGTACACCGATGAAATCTGCAGCTAGCAGTCGTATCACAGGAAACACATGATATTCTCTTAAATCGTTGTACTCCAGACCAATAAGGATTTTTTTAGTGAATGATTTATTTAACGAATATAAACGACTTAGTAACTGTTGGGATGACGGTCGCCCGTAGGACGACTTGATATGTTCATTGTCTGATTGATTGTTAATCATTGTCACACGGTAACTTAATAATATTGAGTTTCGAGAGACTGACGATGCTCTGACTTTATCGTCCTCTTTGATACTAACAAGAGAATTATTTCCGAGGATGGTGCTAAGCGGCATATACTAAGGCATATTAAACACGTGACCATTAGTCACGTACATTTTATAGTAAATACATCTTGGAATTAGATTTTTGTAAATATCTGACGGTGCATCCGTCATTACCATTACACGAATCTTATATCAGTGTTTTTATATTGCACGCGTCTTCTAACAATATCATCGTTCTTTGAAAGATCAGCGGAAAAAAACTTGAGAAATTTCTGTAACCCATCACCCCTACTCATATAGCGAAGAAATAAAATACAATATTGTCCATATACGTCGGATGAATCATTTTGCAGTTGCTGCAAATTCTAACGATAACGCTTACAGTTTTTATTTATTCTTTTACTATTCGATGGTACAAATGGAGGATTTGCATAACTATCAAAGTAATATCCGATTCCATTTTTACCAACGTATACTGCAACCCAATGCACACCAGGTTTCGTATGATCATCAGTATTGAAGACAAAAGCCGTCGATTTCATCCACACCTGTGGAATCTGATCCACTGGGAATACACCCAATGTGTGACTTCGAATGCTGGACAAATGTTTCAGAATCTCAAAACTGTTTATCGCAAGTTGTATTGGTACACTAAAATCGAACTCAATGGGTGTATTTCTTTTTTTTTTTTTAGTTTAACCACTCCTTCAATCGAAAAACATTATTCAACGCGCAACTATATTGTAAATATGATCTTTTTAATCCGAGATGGATACAATATTTATCATTACATGGTAAATTTTGAAATGATGGGCAATCGTTGTCGTACTCCAAATTAATAACTTCACGAGCTGTCAGTTTCTGTATAAATAACCAATTTTATTTATCCCGTGTATAGATTGTCCGTACATTCTTTGTAATTTCTTTCAAACTTTTCATTAAAATCTTTTTTAACACTTCACCTTCGAAATAATCTATACCGTGATGATGGTTCGTTAACCAGTTATTTTGTTTTCTTATATCGTCAGTTAACCGTTCGATACCTGTCGAAGGTGTAACGAGCCAGTGAACACTAAAATCACAGTTTACCGAAACAATTGCAACTTCCTTAGGAGTTACTACACCTTCTTTTTCTTTTAAACACTGAATGCAATGATTATATCCATGATGACGATCCGGAAAGTCGACTCGTACTGTTTCGCGTAAATGCTGTATTTTACATTAACCGTGAAACAGCTCCATCTATAAATCATTTATCCGCTAAAATCATACAGGAAGCAGTCATTAGTGCAAGAGTTCTCTCATCACCAGGTATGTCACCAGCTAATATACGAGAAAAAGCGTGTTCAGCGAGAATCCGATCAACATTACTACGATTCGTATTTTTGTCAGCGTATGCAATATCATGCTCGCGACACGCTTCGTTTAATGGGAATTTTTGTTTATACCAACTTCACCGCGTTCTATGCGTTCTGCAAGTTTTGTACTTGGACCACAAAATTTGCATCCAGGTACATGCATTTCGAAAGGTAATAAATCTATAAATGTATCCAACACGTTTCTTTCCTCAGCTTCCGAATTTTTACCATCCTTCGCCATTTTTGAAACAGACTATTCAGTCTCTTCCATTTATCCAAAAAACTGTCGTTTTTAATAGTTGATGAACTTGTTGTTTGTTGTGTAGGTGTTAATTCTTCATCTTCTGTACTACTTGACGAGGGGATACTCTTATTTTTCCTACGTTTATTAGCAATAGGTGTACTAACACCTACTGTCTCTCTACGCGATGATTTCAACGGTGACAATGCGATAATTTCCTTCCAAACTCGTTCCTTTCCAATGTACTCTCGAGGAACTGATGCTTGTCGGAGTAACTCAGCAAACTGAGCACGCCCTGAAGGTGGTGATCTTTTTCTATTTCTCAGAGCGTCATTTACTAAATGTATTTTATTCATACCTTTCTCGGACACGCCATCTATCATTAATTTCCCATTTTCATCCCGTGATGCTTTGCCGTATTTTCTCAAGTATCGTAACAAATGAGTTGCTATAGATCGAAACTTGGCTGAAACGCTATCAATCACATGTCTGTCATTATTCTTGTTTGCTTCTTCAGGTGAAGGTACTTTTACAGACTTGCTAATATCCGTGTCATTAAAATTTTCAATTCGTGCTTCATTATTTTTAAAGTGAAGGTATCTTTGTAAGACCTGACCGTAAAGACACCATTTTTCTCGCTCGTCCATTGGTGAGTTCAAGATATCATTCATTTCCGCATCGAGCCTACTAGTCACCGTACCTGGTGTTTGAACAGATTTTGTAATACCACTATCCAAATTTACCTGTTCTTTAATACGTACCACACTTTCGTATGGTACGAGTATCATTTTTCTAACGTGTTCCATATTTCACTTTGATATAAGGGTGGCTAAAACTGTACCGATCAGAGGTGTTAAAAGAGCCGGTATAAATCCTTCTCGTTGAACAAATAGTTTCTTCTTACGCGTCAAATTAACATTACGTTCAGCTAATTTACGTAAAATCGGTGCGTGTTTACGTAGTCGTAATTTATAAACTTTACAGAGAGGCACATTACCAGCCAGCTCATTTAATGCGCATTCACAAATATGTTTAACTAGTTTAGAGTCCGCTTTTCGTTGTTCGTCATGTTAAATGATGGTCGTCGACGGTTTTTCGAAACCATCATAGAGTCACGACTGGTACCTGATTGGTATAAGCACCGTGTTTTATCGTCTTTCGTTGTACGTATACGTAATGGTAGATATCATCGGGAAAGATCGATGTACGAAATCGACAGTTGTCAGGTGTATCTTGTTTCAAATCAAGTAAAAGATAGCCCTATGGTTGAGAAGTCGCGTATCCGTAGGCTTCTCTGAGAAATCGTGTATCTTTTGGGTAGATTTGTCGAGCCAAATGATTTATCTGGGCACGGTCGCGCAAATTCCGGAATAGTACAATGTAATGAGCGCTCAACGATATATCTCATTGCCGCCCTTTACCTTGATGAAAAATATTTTGTGTTATAAATATAACGCTAAAATTATTGTAATGACTTCCTTTATTAAACAAATTAACGATCGCGCCACCGTCGGAAAACTATTCGCGCATCAAGTCATCGATAATTATCAATTTTGGTCAAGAGTCGTTAGCTTAGTCGATAGACTGTAGTAATCATTCACGGAATTCTATATACTTGCCCAAATCTCTGTACTTAGACTGCCATTCGATGTAATAAAAAATTTTTTGCTCAATTATTGTATTGCACATGTGATTGATGTTATCAATTAATTTTTTAATAGTGCTTACATAGTAGAAAAAAAGTTAAAAAGTTAAGAATAGAATTTTGTTCATACAAGTTTGCTTAATGAAAGTTTATAAATTTAATAGTGTGTTATTTATTTGCAATAAGGTGCTATGGTTTTTGAGAAATGGTAATAATTATATGAAATTCGCGATCGTGGAATCAAAGGTAATTGATTACAAGTCAAATTTGCAAGCATTTTCTCTCGTGATTAAGGATACGCTTAATTTATACATAGGTCGGTTGTTTATAACGTTCGTTTTTTGGTCGTTTCCAGAAATGGACTGGAACGATAAATATTTATATATAATAGATAAATTATTAAATAATTTTTATACTTGAATATTTTTATTTTACATATAAATGGTACATCATCGATGAGTTAAGAATATTCAAGTATAAACATTATTTGTTTATTATATTACATACAAACAAAATAGTTTTAGGAACGACTGATAAATACAAGATCATGATAATTAATTTTATCTAATCTAGTTTATTTTCCCTGGTATAAAAATTCACCGTATTTTGGCCAAATAATGGCAAAATTAGTTAACTTTTGTCAATTTTTAATTGTATTTTTGGCCAATTTTTCAGCTTACGTACAAAATTTCTTGGCCAAAAATTGTTTAAAATTAATGGTAAAAATTAATTTTGATTAAATATAAAGAAAAGAAGTATACATTTACAACCTGTACAACTACATAAATAATTGTACAACTACATAAATCAAGACGGAAATAAAATAGTTAATATAATATAATATTAAAAAACTACAATTTATAAGGGAGATTGTTCATAAGCACCAACGTCCGCTACGCGATCTTCGCTGCGAACACTGGTGGTTCGGATTCGCTTCGTTCCTATAGTTGAAAAAGTAAGAAAAATATTTAAAAAGCGTAGCAGTTGCATATAAATGATAATAATTTATAATTTTTTGAATAAAGTCTTAAACTATATCGTTTATATGCAACTGCTTTGCTCCTTAAATATCTTTTTACTTCTTAAACTATAGGAACGAAGCGAATTCGAAACACCAGTGTCCGCGGCGAAGATCGCGTAGCGGACGTTGGTGCTTATGAACAATCTCCCTTATAAATTGTAGTTTTTTAATATTATATTATATTAACTATTTTATTTTCGTATTGATTTATGCTGTTGTACAATTATTTATGTAGTTGTACAGGTTGTAAATGTATACTTCTTTTCTTTATATTTAATCTAATTTTTACCATCAATTTTGTCCAATTTTTAGCCAAGAAATTTTGTACGTAAGCTGAAAAATTGGCCAAAAATACAATTAAAAATTGACAAAAGTTAACTAATTTTGCCATTATTTGGCCAAAATTCGGTGAATTTTTATACCAGGGAAAATAAACTAGATTAGATAAAATTAATTATCATGATCTTGTATTTATCAGTCGTTCCTAAAACTATTTTGTTTGTATGTAATATAATAAACAAATAATGTTTATACTTGAATATTCTTAACTCATTGATGCTGTACCATTTATATGTAAAGTATAAACATTATTTAATAATTTATCTATTATATATAAATATTTATCGTTCCAGTCCATTTCTGGAAACGACCAAAAAACGAACGTTATAAACAACCGACCTATGTATAAATTAAGCGTATCCTTAATCACGAGAGAAAATGCTTGCAAACTTGACTTGTAATCAATTACCTTCGATTCCACGTTCGCGAATTTCATATAATTATTACCATTTCTCAAAAAACATAGCACCTTATTGCAAATAAATAACACACTATTAAATTTATAAACTTTCATTAAGCAAACTTGTATGAACAAAATTCTATTCTTAACTTTTTAACTTTTTTCTACTATGTAAGCACTATAACAAACACGGTTTTACCACAACCTGTGGGTCCGCTCAAAATTGATGTGAACGGATGTTTCCACCTTGTATCCGTGTTTGTTACTGTCTACATCTACCAGAAAATTTGAGTCTTTATCTTGTAACGCTTGTACCTCTATCAAGGACCCTTATCGCCGCGGTGGGGCTCCCCGCACGCGTCCGCTCGCAAACTTGCGTTTAGCACTTTGTCTAATGCTCGAGCATACTGATCCGGTACGACTTGCTCTCGCGCGCGCGGTACGGTCTCGCTCGCGCTCTCGCACGCGTGGTTTGATCTCGCTCGTGTAGGAGTAAAATTATTTAGCGTTTGAAAACCCAAACATTTTTCTTTCAACTCCTTTGAGTGCATGCTTTTCCTCACCATTTGATAAGTTTACATTTATGTGTAACCGTAAGCTAAACTTCTATTCAAATTAATCAAATCTTTTGGATCTTTTATAACCTCTGTCTTAGACATGTTTTCCCGTTGAGCTATTTTCCCAATAGAGAATTTAGACATAATTTAGCCAAACATCGTAGCGCGGCGTTGAATTTAACATTGTTTTTGTCTAATTGTAGTCCCTCACACATATCAAGATCTTTTATGTAAAAATCTTTGTCCTCGTCTGTAGTACATTCTGGTGGATATCCGGACGTTTCCGTTTTCCGTTTGAAAAATTCATGGATATATTCGGTAAAGATTCCTCCTGTATTGGTAGATGTATCGTATTGTGTCATTTCATATTGCCAAATCTCGTGAACATTGATTATAACGTATCCCATTTTGATAACTTTCTTTACTTCTTCCGATACACATGTCCCGCTTAAGACTTGATCTTTTGATTCAATGTGTGGACAATCCTCTTGTACCAAGTGTTCGCAGCACATTCGGCACAATGAAAAAATTAATTTACCGTGCATTCTTACTGGTAAGACAGGATGGTATAGGTTACGAGGTGGTAAGATATCACACATTATAAGATCGTCGACTTTGGAAATGTCTTTCTTACTATTCATAAATTTGTAACATTCTTCTTCACCTACGTACAATATAAGAGGTACAAGGGGTACAATAACCTCTGAACCCGCTTGCTGCTAGTAAATTTAAAATAGGTTAATAATGTCTCGATGTTTCGTAGTACATAATCCTTAGAGTGTAATTATTCTACTTTGATAGGGATATATTCTTTTGATATTAAAGTTGTGATTGATATTCTTGCAGAAACTTATACAACTTATATAGCACATTTATATGATCTAACCATTTTTTTAACCCAGATTTGTTTTAAATCAAGTTTTATAAAACATTAATTAATTATAAATTTTAAAAAGAGATAATTATATATATATATATATATATATTGTAACGAGGTATAATTTCTAGCGTAGGTAAGGGTAAAAATAGTTACGGGTTGCTACGGTTCTGCCTAGTGATACTCCCTAAGCGGCAAATCAGCAGATCCCACGCAAAATTGATTACTTACTTTGTATTTCTTCTCTTGAAGTCCTTTGCTTCTTTGTATGTTGGGGATATTAATAATTAACACTATGGTTATTTATTGATTTAAATATTATAAGTATGGCTTATTAATTTGGCAATTTATAATACAATTGGATTTTCTTATTTTATCTTCAGTACTCTCAACTTTTCGTATTTGAGAGACGAGCCGAAGCGTAATTCGAACTGCCTGATTATAGGACAACATGTTCAATTTATTGTAAAAGATTATTTGTAAATTATAAAATTAGTTTACAAATTTCAGTCAAATATTACAATGATCTCATTTAACAAATCGCTGAGTTTGTATTTTGACTCTTCGATTCATTGCTAATATCCAGGTCATTTACGAAACTCTGTGTTCGCATTCAACCAAAAGTATACAAACTTAAAAGTATATGTCTTATGACGTAACGTAAGACACTCTAACATATACTGCTGAATAATGAAATTTACAACTTTTATATTAAAAGAAAAATATGTCCAACTTAAGAAATTTGACATTTCGACTGACTAATCGTATCGCACGATTTTTATAAACACATGATTGAGAAATTAAACAGTTTAGTTTTTAAAACATTATTCGCATTTTTGTATAACGACTAAGACATGTAATTTAATACCCTGTAGTATGAAGACACAGTACATAGGCAATAATTATTAATTATCAAAAAAAGAATATAAAATATGATAATGAGCACTCAATAATAATTATAAAATTGAAAAAAGAAAGTAATTTCTTACCGAAAAAACTAAAAATGACCATATCTCCGAAACTATTGGAGATATCGATAAAAATAAAAAATTATTGTTCTCTTATGAGAAAATGGTATTGCAATCAGTATCAATACTCAAAATACAAATTACAAACTTTACATTATTTAAATAATGCCGAAAGTTGTTAATGAACGAATACAGGAAGTAGAGAAACAAGAATCAAAATACTCGCATTTCTTAGAAGTCGAGCAAAGTTGTTATCGTAATGACTCATTGGTATCCTATCGAAAATTCAAAAATACTGTTTTTTTGGAAAATGCAATATTTCATGATTGAATCGAGATGTCGATACCGTGAAATAGCTCTTTTGATTTTTTGCGATATCTCTAATAGGTTCCGAAATATCGATGATTAAAGATTTAAAATTAAAATTTTGAAAAACGATAAATAATTAAAATTTTTCATCTGTGTCGATTAATATTTGATCAATCCTAAATAATGAACGAAGTTGCATAATTTTCTTTTCTAAAATAAAGTAAAAAGGAATGAAATATCCTATCGAAAAAAGAAAAACAACGATATCACCGAAACTATTGGAGATATCGAAGAAATCAAAAATTATTGTTCTCTTACGAGAAATTGGTATTGTAATAAGTATTACTATTTAAACAATATCCAATAAAGGAAGCAGAGAATCAAGAATTGAAATACTCGTATGTCTTAGAAGTCGAGCGCTGGTCGTTATCTCGATGACTGATTACTATACCATCGTATATTGAAATGTACTTTTTTTAGAAAATGTAACTTTTTATTTTATGGTTGTGTAGAGACTTTGATATCGTGAAACAGCTTTTTTTATTTTTTCCGATATCTCTAAATAGGCTCCGGGATATCGACGATTAAAAATCAATTTGTTTCATCTGTATCGAGCAATATTTGATCAGTCCTAAATACTAAAAAATGTTGAATATTTTTCATTTCTAAAATATTGTAACAAAGTAAGAAATTTCTTACCGAAAAATGAAAAACAACGATATCTAAAAGTATTAGATATCGAAAATATTGAAAAATTATTGTTGTTTTACGATGATATGAATATAAAATTCTTAACGATAGGATTGATAATATTTGTTAATTATTTAATATTTAAAATTATTGATGAGAAAGAATTGTGGTATAGTTGTTAATTAAATAAAAATTGGAAATTTTATGAAAATTAACTCTTGTTTTAAATTCTTTATACATCTAACAAGGGAAGTACTTGACCTCCGGGAAACGGATCTTATCCTAATTTTGGTATGTCTTTTATAATATAAAAATGTGAAGAAAGCCAAGTTATCTCTTACCAATGGCCACTTTTATGGAAGTTATTCCACTTCCAATAATAATAGCAGTAAAAATTACTTTTAATTCGGTCGCTTATAACTCGAAAACAAATAAAGATAAACTATCGAACCAAAAACCAGAAGAAAGTTGAGTTCAAGTAGATATGTTTTGAAAAAAAGAAGCTCAAATTGCTTAATTTGGAGCAAAGTTATGAAGAAAATAAGAATTTTAAGATTATTAGGCCAAAAGAAACAATACATTTTTCATATAAAATTTTAGTTAAAATTTCTTCAATTTCTTATTTTCGTAATTAGCGCATAGTGCACACTGACAAGGTGAGTACATGACCTCCGGGAAACGGATTTCATCCTAACTTTGGTGTGTCTTTTATAATATAAAAATATAAAGAAAGCCAAGTTATCTTTTGCCAATGGTCACTTTTACGGAAGTTATTCGACATCCAATAATAATAGCAGTAAAAAATACTTCCAATTCGGTCGCTTATAACTCAAAAACAGATAAAGATAAACAATCGAACCAAAAACCAGAAGAAAGTTGAGTTCAAGTAGATATGGTTTGAAAAAAAAGAAGCTCAAATTGCTTAATTTGAAGCAAAGTTATGAAGAAAATAAGAAATTGAAGATTATTAGGCCAAAAGAAACAATAAATTTTTCATATTAAATTTTGGCCTAATAATCTTCAATTTCTTATTTTCTTCATAACTTTGCTTCAAATTAACCAATTTGAGCTTCTTTTTTTTCAAACCATATCTACTTGAACTCAACTTTCTTCTAGTTTTTGGTTCGATTGTTTATCTTTATCTGTTTTTGAGTTATAAGCGACCGAATTGGAAGTATTTTTTACTGCTATTATTATTGGATGTCGAATAACTTCCGTAAAAGTGACCATTGGCAAAAGATAACTTGGCTTTCTTCATATTTTTATATTATAAAAGACATACCAAAGTTAAGATGAAATCCGTTTCCCGGAGGTCATGTACTTCCCTTGTAAGTATAAAATTTGCAATTTTAGCTTGGTTTTTTTGTAAAAGTATAATACAAATCTCGTTTTACTCGAAATGTTATTAATTTGATATCATCTTACATAGGAAGAAAAATTTTATATATGATTGCATTTTTTGTCATCGGAAACTAATACGGTATATAAAATATCAGCTCATATTTATTTCCCTTGTGTATGACAAAAAATGTGCTTGATTGGTATACATTTATATAAAAATAAATAACTACACCTTATTTAATTTAAAATAATATGTATACATATATTAATTCAAATAGTATATAACAGTATAAATTAAGCTTTCTTCTTTCAATTTAATATATTAAAATAATAAATAAAAAAAATGTTTAGATACTAATAATAATTTGTTTAAAAGTTATTCTAACTTCCAAACGTGACATCAAGTTTTTTTCAAGACCAGCTGTGCTTACCGCTATTTATCACAAAATCTATCAACTTTTACTATATAATATTATATGTAACATTGGTTGCAAATTATGTCTAGAATTTATCTTTCTCGGTTAGAATTGATAATCTCAAGGTTAATATCACGTAGACTACATGGCAATATTCAATTTGAAAAAAGTGTAAGTACGCCCTATTGATTTTTTCAACCGAAAGTAATTACCTGCATTTCGGTGAAAAGCAATGATTATATAAAGAAACACGATATTTTTTTTAATTTCAAATGGGAATTACTATATATCAATTTTTGAAATTTTTTCTGTTTCTTTAAATTGTTATAACTTTTTATAGAATAAAAGGCTAATTACAATCTACAGATCGTTTAAAAGGTATTGCTTCAAGCTTTTCTTTAGACTTTTGGATGAAAAAATCAATTATGGCGAAGTTACAATTTTTTTAAGTTCAATATTGACTTATAGTTTATGAGACATGACCTTAAGATTAGAAATTCTAACCCAGAAGGTTAAATTCTAGACATAATAAGGAACCAACGTTATATGTAATGTTATGTCGTAAAAGTTGATTGTATGTTTGTAAATAGCGGTTAACACAGTTGCGTTGAAAAAACTCACTTTTTGAGGTTAGGATAACTTTTGAACAAATAGATTCCGGAAGAACAAATATTTTTGGCAATGGAAGAAAGAAAGAAGATAAGACATTATTATGGTAAGAGGAGTGAGAACGGTTGGCAGAGTGAAAGAAGTAATAGGAAACAAGTTAGGCATACCAGCGTAGATAAGAAGAGTAAGGGCAATTAGAAGAAGTGTTTTGCTGGAAATGGAATCGATGGAAAATAAGATTGAGATGATGAAGAGGAAAAGATTTTTTAAAGGAACAGAAATATGGATAGAAAATGACTACACATGGAAAGAGATAGAAATACAGGAATGGCTGAAGACGATAGAAAAGGGAGAGAGAAGAAGAGGACTTGCAGTAAGAGTGGGATATTTAAAAATGAAACTCGACGAGGAGTGGTACAAATGGAAGGAGATGCAGGGTTAACTAACAAGAATGAACAGTAAACAGACATTTCACGACTAAAGAGAAGACACAAACGAAGAAAAGTAGAATTATTATAGATGTACAGTAAACTAAAATTTAAGGGCTTAAACAGAAAATTTTCAAGAGTGATTAAGCGAATTTACAGAGTAACAAAAAATAAGGTAATAACGAGAGAGAGGATAACAGAAAGTTTTAAAACAGGGAAATAAGTAACGTAGGGTTGCCTTTTGAGCCTGATATTATTAAACATATTTATAGATGACGTGGATGACATTTAGGAAAAAAGAAACACGGAAGGATCAGTAATAAAAGGAAAAAAAATGTTTAGCTTGAAATTTGCGGATGATATAGCGTTAGTAGATTCAAATGAAGGGTTACAAGACATGCTAAGGAACTCGGAGAGATATTAAAAAAAACGGGATGAAGATTGAAACAAAAGGAAAACAAGAGTGGTGGTATTGAAGAAGGTAGGGAAGTAAAGAAGAGGTAGGAATGAGAATTTTCGAGGGACAACCTAGAAGTGGTTAAAAAATATAAATATTTGGAATATTGGGTTTTAACGAGAAATGCGTACAATACGTACTTATGGAAGGTAGCAGGAAAAA
The DNA here is from genome assembly GCA_026168455.1 of Theocolax elegans. Taxonomy (NCBI): domain Eukaryota; kingdom Metazoa; phylum Arthropoda; class Insecta; order Hymenoptera; family Cerocephalidae; genus Theocolax; species Theocolax elegans. The sequence continues at coordinate 13,481,393 of CM047431.1, forward strand.
TACAAAAAAATAATAAATGCTAGTTGGGAAATTTTTAAAAGAGCAAAAATAGGAAATCTAAAAAGGTTATTTTTGCTAGATGCGATAGAGCAGGTAGTTTATATGGAGTATAGGTGTGGATACCAGAAAAAGAGAACAGATAGAAAAAATACAAGATTGGTATGTTAAAATGGTTCTAGGAACAAATATGAATACACCAGATTATATTTGGAAGACCGAAGTAGGTCGAAACAGTATGTTGATACAATGTAGAAAGAAAGCGTGTAAGTATTTGATAAAGGTAATGGGAATGAGTAGGTAGAGACTGTCGATCATTTATTTAAGGAATGAGATAAGAGAAATAATGAATAAGAGCTCGTCCAAGTAAGGTAAAGAACTAGAAAGGGCACTAAGAAAGGTAGGTAATGGAAAAAGTTTAAGAGAAATGAGGGAGGAAAAAAATATAGAGAAGTTGATGGAAAACTTGGAAAGAAGAATCAGGATTAGAGTATACCAAGAGCTACAGAGGGATTTAGAAACGATAGAAAAATCAAATATCAACGAGCAATATAAACTTTTGAAAACAAACATAGGACTAGAAGGGTACTGTGATAATAGGAAAATAGGGGAAATAAAAAAGGGACAGAGGGCAAGAATGAGATGCGATCGTATAGGCAAGATTAGAGGGAAAGGTTTTAATGACATATTATAATAGCAAGAGAAAAAATCAATAAGGAATACGTAAGAGAGATAGATAAATGGAGTATAGGTATGAGAGAAAACGAGAAGGGAGAAGACGTGGTAAATTTGTTAAAAGGTATACCGATACTTGAATTACGTAGATTTAGTAGGAAGTTTGAAAGACTAGTCAGCCAGGATAAAAAGAAAAATAGGAAAGAGTACGAAAATAGGAATGGTAAAATATTAGAGAAAAAAAACAAGGAAAAAAAAGAAGAGAGATAAGCATAAAAAGAGAGAGCGGTTTTGTGAAAAATAGACTATATCGACGCTGAGGTAAATCATTTATAAACTAGTACGAATTTTTTGTTTCTCGGAAATGCGATTATTGTGTGTTCATTGGGCCCTGGGATTATACTAAGCTATATATTTCTATTTTTGGCCTACAACAGTTTGTATTTAGTGCAGATTCAGCTTTTTTTTTATTTATAAACATAATTTTTTTTTCGTTTTTCGTTCGTTACGAACGATGTGTACTTTAGTATCATCCAATAGTGATCTCTTGCAACGCGTTCGTAAGTTTTTTCAATTCTCATGTGACCCATACCTGGGTGAAAATGAGAATCTACTAGATTCCGGTTCCTCTGCTCTAAGGGTACCACAAGACGCCAGCCTTCCTCTCGTTTTGATACAGAGTCCAGGAGTTTACCTCTTGTAAAACGATATAGCATATCATCCTCCATTTTTCACTTCGGAGATTTTCGAGGGCATGAGCGTACATCGTTTAATCTAGCAATATACCATGGGTGTGTAATTACTTCGTACGAGGCAATCTTTTCTTCGTCGGGGTCTGGGTTGATGGCACGAGAAAGCGCGTCCGGGACATAGTGCAAGGCTCCTTACTTATGCACTACTTCAAAGTCCCATTGCTGCAATTTCAAGTATCCATCGTGCTAACCTACTCGACGGCTCCTTGATAAATTTGAGCCATATGAGAGCACTATGGTCAGTCTCAATGTATGGTCTCAATCTTTTAATAGCCAATATGAGAGCCAAGCATTCCTTTTCCGTTGTCATGTAATTACGTTCAGCGCGATTTAATAATCGGCTGATGTAGACAATCGGATGCTCGAAAACCTCGTCGTCCAGCTGCGTCAACACCGTGCCTATTGCTAAGTCACTAGCGTCACTCTGGACGGTAAATGGCTTAGAAAAGTCTGAACGGGCTAATACAGGCGCTTCAGCTAACGCAACTCTAAGCTGACGAAACGCCTCCTCCTGCTCCTCGCCCCATTCCCAAGCCTGGTCTTTACGCAGTAACTTGGTAAAGGAAGCTTTAATGACAGCTTCTCGATTAATGAATCGAGAGTACCAGCCTACCATCCCGAGGAAGGATCTCAGCTGTTTGACATTACGAGGAGTAGGGTAGTTAAGGACTGGAGCGGCTCGTTCCTCATCAGGCCCCAAGCCGTCCGCGTCCAATTTGTACCCAAAGAACGTTACACTGGAACAACGAAACTCACACTTCTCTCGATTCACTTCGAGTCCAGCGTCATTCAACGTCCTTAGTACGTATTCGAGCCATTTTAGATGGTCCTCAAAAGTTTCGGTAATGACGATCAAGACGTCTAGGTAACCAAACACATGAGGTTCCACATTAGGCCCGAAAATTGCATCTATAAGCCGTGCAAAGGTCATAGGAGCATTCATGAGGCCAAAAGGCATTCTCGTATACTGCCACAGCTCCGACCCTGGTACAGCAAATACAGTATAATGCCGGCACGCCTCGGCCATTAATATTTGGAAGTACACTTTCTCAAGATCAATTTTCGGAATGTACCATGCATTATGCAGCTTATTCAATATGGTATCCATATTAGGAATTGGATAAGAATCACGTTTTGTGACTGCATTAAGGTCTCGAAAATCGATACAAAAGCGATAACTTCCTTCGTCCTTGCGGACGATGAACGGAGCAGCTGACCAAACACTCGCACACGGTTCAATAATGCCCTTGTCAAACATCTTTTTGACCTCTCTCTGGGCAAATTCGAGAACCTTGGGAGACATACCGAACCGGTCTTGTACTAGGCTCAACCTCTATGTGGTGCTCCGTTAACGTCGTAAAGCCGTGGATGTCTCCCGAGGGCAAGAGTAGGCTTTCAACTAACTCTTTGACTTGTTTCTGCTGATCGTTCTGTATCTCAATTATACCAGCATATTCAGCGGAAATCCTCGAATCAATGTCGTGTGTTGTAACTCTGACGAAGTGTCTCCAATCACTCTCGCCAATACGCCAGATAGCTTCACCTAATATGACTTCCATATTCTAATGTTGTAGAAAATCCATACCGAGAATGATGGAATGCTCAATATTCTCTACAATTCTGTTGGATATTGCCATCAAGGCCTTCTACACAGAATAGAATGTCGATAAGGCCAAGGACTTTAAGTGCTGGTCTAGCCACACCTTTCACGATAACCTTGACAGGTCTCCATTTAAACTTGTACTGTTCGACAAGATCTGATCGTATAAGAGAAACCATGGCGCCAGGATTGCAAAGTGCTTTAAAGTCCTTTCCACCGAGTCGTACTAAAAAGAGTAACCGGTTATCCGATTGGATTCCAGCAATTATCTGATCGGTTTGACTATCGTCGTTAGGAGTCGATGCCGTGTGCATCATTTTAGACGCACTGGGTACGGCATCTGCCCCCCCCCCTGAACTGTACTTCTCGGTAACGAGTTTGTACGGTTCATGTTATGCACACCATCGACAAGTACCTTCTCCACCAAGGGCTTCTTCTCCTCTTTACTAGGTGTGTCACAACCGGGTCATGATGAGCAACAACCAAAGTCGTCCACTTTGATGATGCTAGGCGGCTGAGATAACGATCTCTTTACGTTTTCTTCACCAATTATATCTCTGATAACAGAGTATATTCGCCTCTGGACTTCCTTAACCCAACCGTCAGCCTCACGCTTTTGTTGGTCGACTTTTTAAAGAGTTTAGAGGGTTGTTCAACCTTAAACTCTTGCCCTTGTAAACTACGCGATGTACTTCCTGAAGTGCAGGGCGCCCGGGGCAGCTCGGATGCCCTGAGTTCAGGTTTCTCACGTCTCTGAGAAACCTGACGCAGTTAGGACATGTTTGGAGTGTAACACCACTTATTCCACACAGCTGGTACTCCTTTGCTACCAATTCGGTAGAGCACTGCTCAGCGGAGTGCCCAATGTTTTCACATCGGTAGCAGGTTCGGCTCGGGCAATCCAACGACCAATGACCGACTTTTTGGCATGTGAAACATACCCCGACAAAGCTGGTGCTCTGGTTCGTTGGGTTTACTGCCGTCGCCTACGGTTGCACATACCTCTCCTGGTTTTGTGGCATTTGTGGGACAAGAACATTTTGCTGGGGTAGTTGAGAATTCGTCAAAGAAAGTCTTTCTCTTTTGTCCGAGCTCTGTTTTTGTTGCCCTGGTGACTGTTGAGATACGGATTTTTAATAGCGAGCACTCACTCCATTATTCGATTTACCGTATCGTTTCTGAAAACTATTGGTGACGTTGGAAGTACCGTACACAGCGGCTGCTTCGTATTCGCTTGAAGAAGCGTTTGGCGAGTTTTTCGCACTTTTGTTGCTCTTCTTCTTAATAGTTTTCTTAGACGACTGTTTATCCGAATGAGAAGACTCATCCTTACTCTTTCCGGTAACAGTCGCCACTTTACCCGAAACTCGTGCTTCACCACTCTGTTTCGGAAAAGCTTCTGGTACGCGCGCTTAACGTTGGAACTGAAGAATTTCGTGTCCCATGTTAACCATTTGGCTGCGGGAAAATTTTTGTACTAAACGACCTTTTATAAAATGCAAAATGCATACATGAGATCATTGGATATTTCAGGTAGAGTACCCACCCTGACTGCTGGTCGATAAATCGACCACCCCCGCAGGCAACGTAAAGTACAATGTAAAATTTTTTTCTGATTTTCCAGGAAACCTCTAGAGGGTATTTCTATGTAATTTCTCGCGCTAAACATGAAAAAAATAGTAAAAAAATCCTAGAGATACTCTTGACCTTGAAAACCTATTTTTCAAGGTCAAATTTTTTTTCTAGCATAGATATAATCTTTTGAAGATTTTCGTACATAGTGTCATGGACTGAATAAAAAAAAATTCTGAAAAAAATAGCTGAGGTATCATTGATCTTAAAAATTTATATTCAAGGTCGTATTCACTTCTAAAACAAGTGCAACATACATCTGCTACATTTGTCAAGATGTCAAGAAATATTCTGACATTCGCTCTTAGCATAACCCAGGATCAACGGCGTGGACGTGGCGAAAAGGTGATCCCATTGGGGTGCTTGATTTTCGTGAGTCCCCTTGCCTCTCACGTTACGGGGTGCTTGATTTCCGTGAGTCCCCTTGCCTCTTACGTAGGAATGATTGGCTCTACGGTAATGTCTCTTTTGTGTGGTACTCTTCGAAGCATGGTGCTGCGGAGTTTCACAACTAGGGCAAATGTATGTCGTTCTACGTGGAGTCTTACGCAAAGAGCACAAGTGGCATCTTCGACTTGTACCTTGCCTCGGGAAATGGCGGCCAACTAATCGAATGGGAGAGTCATTGTAAGGAGAGATGCTTGCAGAAGGATCAAGTTTCAGTAATGATCTAGCAACCTGTAATCTAAATGAAGGAAATGATATAGCTTTCACGTTTCTCATTTTATACAACGCATGAGCATTGGATAGACAAAGATCAATAAGATGAAGAAAAAGCTTTCGATACCATTTCATTGTTTTTCGCACTGTTTCTGTTATAGATAATTGAGTATCAACATTATCAATACCACCCATATTTTGATTATAATCGTGGGCACACCTTGGCTTTATAATATCTTTATTTGTTAGGTAATATTTTTTTCCGGTTACACAGAATTCAAGTTCGTGCACAGTTGTAAGCATACGAACGCTACGTTTATCTTACTACCTCACTGCACTCCACACATCGTTGTGAGAGACTTGTACTTCACCTCGAACTAACTTGCTTTCAAGCTTTGGCATTCCCTTTCTATTTGCTTTCACTGTACCACACACACCTGTATCACGATCGTGTAAAAATTCTGCCCAAGTGGGAGATGTATACCAATTATCTATGTATACAACGTAACCCTTATAAAAATAAGCTTGTAAAAAGTGAGCTACAATATCGCCAGTAACACCCAAATCAAACTTTTGATAATCAGTGTCTGCGCCAGTATAAACAATAAAACCCAACACGAATCCCGTCTCGCAGTCTACAATCATGAATAGCTTGATGCCAAAGCGATTTCTCTTCAAAGAAATGTACTGCTTCAATCGAAGCCTACCTTTCCATAATAATAGACTTCCATCTATGCACAGATTTTTTCCTGGAGTAAGAACTGCTGAAAATTTGCTTTGCACGTGTTCTATTACTGGCTTCATTTTTACTAAAGGATTTTCGATTTCTTCATTATTATGAAAATGTAAACATCGTAGGATGTGAATATACTGTGACAATGTGCTTTGCACATGTCAAGAGCGAGCGACAGAACCCCTGGCGAACACCTACATACCCGTACAAGCACAGCACATATATAACACTTGGTCTTGACGTTGAAGGCCAGGGCGAGCTCGAATCTCAGGTGGGCTCCTCCGAGTCTGATACTGCAAGTAGGATACTAAAGGGAGGCGATCACCAGGAAGCCTCCAGGACTCTCCAAAGCCTCACAGTACAGCAGTCAAGGCGATGAGGTAGTATACAGGCAGGAAGCAGAAGAACCTCTAACGCCAAGCAAGATACAGCTGTAAACAAGATACTTAATAAGAGCAAATACGCATTAAGAGGATAAGAAACAAGGAAGAGGATAAACAGCAATAGGCAAAAGACAAAGACAAGGAAATACATGTACAGCTGTATATAATCACTACAGCTGTACAAGGAAAATCATAGAAAATTGAGGTTAGGTTGCTGTACACAAACAACGTGTACAGCCGATCTCCCGGATAATCACGCATACAAATACGCATATGTGCGTAAACCTCACGACCAAGTACTTACCTAGAGCCGTAGACGGAGCGGCTATCCATCAGCGAGGTCAACGTCGTAGAGGAGAGAGGGGTGACTCGACCTCGAGCAGCAAGCGGCGGCGGGTGAGTTTCGTACCTGAAACTCATACCGTACTAATTAGATGAATACAGATAATAAGGACGAATTATTAGTTACCTGGGAAGAGGTTGTACCGCATCTCCGAAACGGAAGCAGCACCAGGTCATCATACACCATACAGCCGTTTTATACCGATACAGCTTGAACACCGCGGCACTCGACCCGCTCGCGCGACGCGAGATCGAGGTGCCGAGGACGAGTACGTACTGCGCAGGCGCGCGGTACGAACACGGAGCTCTCGAGCACGCCGAGAGCCAGAGCTCTACGGTCCGCCGTCCCGATCGGAATATTGTTCGTAGTGAGAAGCCGCAGGATAACTGGTAGCGAAAGAGAGAGAGAGAGAGAGAGTGATATCGCCATTGAGGGACGATTGCCGATTTCCTCGATAAAGGTTGGTGAATAATTCACTCTCGCTGCTTACGGTACCGCCGGGTATCCGGAATAGTGTGTACGAGTTCCTGGTCCCATCCTTCTCCCCTTCCCTTCCCCTACAGTGAACCGGAACGCTATCAGCGGAGCACAGCTCCAAGCAATCAACGATAACCACGAGTTATGGGATTAGTTGTCGCGTAATAACGCGGCTGGCGCCCACCCAATAATTATTCATTTCTTTATTAATAAATAACTATTTTATTTATAAGTACTTGCTGACCCTCATTAACCTGCACCCTGATCCCTAGTGCAGCGTTACAATATCTATCGCGAGGCATTATTTGGCCTAAAATTGGAGTGTGTAGCAAAAGATCTGTGGACCAATAACTTTGTAAATCGCCTTTACAGACATGGCCCATTAGAATGGAAAGGCCTAGAAAAGTTTCCAATTCTGTTTTTGTGACAGGGGACCAAGCTTTCATGTGGGAAGAACGAGTTATGGGTTTTTGAGTTGCGTAACGATTGTTTTCCTCTACAATCTTTTTGAGCAAAGAACAATCACAAAAGTAATTGAAATAATCAATTGGTGTATTTCCTGAAAAAGAGATATACGAATATATTTCGGAGCTACCTTGAAAATCTTTGATTGATGGATAAAAATACGCGTCTTCAGACAATTCAGTTTCCTTATAAGAAAAGTTTTCCAAATTGACTTCCCCGATGTCTTCATTTTCTGCTCCATTGTCTAAAACCTCGTTTTCTAATACTTCATTTTCTGGTTCGGACTCGCCACTACTCCAAGCTTCATGTTCAGCCATTTTATAGAAGATAGAATATTACACTATTCAATAGTGTAATATTCAAAAAGTGAAAATAGTAAAAATTATATACTGTGCAAATCCTAGAGACTAATAAGTTATGCATGAGAAGTACCAATCTGCATCGTATTATAAATTTATAAATATGAATAAATAAAAAATAAATTAATTTTTTGAGATTAAAATATTTTTGAAGATTAGACGAGTTTCTGCAATAATTGATGACATTTATTTCGTACCCAGTTGACGAACAACAAAGATATACCAACTCCCAAACCGAAATAGTAAAAAACAGATTTTGTGTTTATGTCATTGATTTTAGATCCCGCTGAAAATGAATGCCGCAGCATTTTATGTAACCTTCAAAAATAAGGTTGAAGCTCGATATTTTGTTTTGGAAACTAAAATTTCATCGCGAAATAGACATTTTCATGAACAAAGATAATTTTAGGATTTTTTTACTTTTTTTCCCGTTTTGACCTTACCAATAACGCTAAAAAGCTAGATCGAACTTTCGCTTATGCAAATCAGAGTTGAGCAAAAATTATTCGAATACGAATAACGAATAAAATGATACGAATAATTATCTAAATATTTTCTACGAATAAATTTATTTAACTAAAATCTTATTCGAATAGTTATTCGTTATTTATATCTATTTATTTGTAATTCGGCTATTCGATTATTTATTTATTCGTAATTCTATATTCGATATTCAAATATTCGTTTCTAAAATAGATATTTATCTTTTCGTATCAGAATTTTATTGAGATATTTTATTTACATATTTTACTTAAATACTTAGATAATAATGTACATTTCGTTAGTGCGTAAAATGAAGTTTTTCGCCTCGAGTGCAATCTGCAAATAATCTGAAAATATTAAATTAAAAATCTGAAAACATTCATAAGGGCAGCTTAAAACAAAAGCGAGGGCATGGCGTTTCGATTAAAAAAAAATGATTTTTTTCAATAATAATTAAATAAACAATTTTTGTTCGGTAAGTATTAGTCAAAAAAGCATAAATTTTCAACGTAAATATCATAATTAAATTATAAACTGAAGGGATGGCATTCAGGATATTTTAAAAAATTTATTCTTTTGTTTATAAAAAAATATAAAAAATGACCGTTTTTTGAGTCCGACACCCTCTTAAAATTGTATTTTCATCCATGGTATCAAAAAATATTGTTATTACAAGTGTGAAAGCTGATACTTGACTCATGCGTGTGTTACCTACGTACCGCTGTTCTGATAAACTCGCACTTGTTTGAAAACCAACGCTTTCACACTTGTATTGAAAATGACTATTAGGGGCGCTTATTCTTATACACCTATTTAATATTTGTTTGAATTTTGAACAATCATTTAGATAATATGACGAATAACGAATATTGCAGATAGTAGATATCGCGAATAACGAATATCCCGAATAATGAATAGAAGGAAAAACGAATAACGGTTTCTATTAAATACGAATAACGCAAATAACGAATAATACGAATAAGAATAAAATTTTATTTAGATGAATAAATAGATAATTTTTAATTCGAATAATGCTCAACTCTGATGCAAATAAAATACAATATGACCTTGACTGTAAATTTTCAAGGTTAAGGATACCGCAGTGATTTTTTAAAGTCTTTTTATAAATAGTATATAAAATTACGAAAGAAATCACTCTAAAATTCTCGCTACTAATAGGGATGAAATTTGACCTTGAAATACATATTTTCAAGCTGAATAATATTTTGAGGAACTATAAAACTATTTTATATACATTCAAAGCATCAAAATTGATCTAAAAACATTAAATATGTTGTGTAGTTTAAGTGGTCGATATATCGACCACCCCCTTAGTCAAAAGGTTAAATGCTGCTCGTACTCTTTACCGTAGCTTGTAAAATTAGAAAAATTCCTGATTTGTCGTACTGGTATGTACCTACGGTAATCTGGCCTCATCTGCGGGTAGGCCATCTTCACCTGATGTTCTAATGAGGGAGGACATTTGAACTTATTTACGATCGCTCTGAAACAGTTTAAGAACGTCGTAGCCTTTTCTCCCTCATTTTGTGTTCTTGATCGAAGTTCCATGAGCATTCTTCGGCATTTATTATACGGCCATATTCATTGAAGAAATCGATCTCAAAATCACGCCAATCTCGAAGAGATGAGTGAACTTTTCTAAACCAGAACAGAGCTTGTTTTGAGAACACATTGGGCAGGACACTAAACGCCTGCGATCTGAGAACTCGTTATCATTTCTGAAGTCGTGCAAACGGTTCAGAAAGTCTTCCGCGTCATTTTTGGTCTCACCGTCAGGGGACATGTTCCAGATACGCAGCACTCGTGCGCACCCTGTCCGATCGTGCATTCGGTTATCGCCTTCACGATACCTTTGCCTGGCCTCGTAGGAGTCTCTTTCCCGACGGTCATCTCCATTATCCGTCCGAGAACTCCGACGTCTACTGGTAGAATAATTCCTATTCACTTGTCGACCTTGAGCCGCCCTACGAGAATCGGATATCCTACGAGTAGGTCCGCGATCAGACTGATACCCATCGGATGAATCCGTCTGAGTACATTGATCGGAGGTAGCCACAGCACGCTTTTCTCGAGGCACTTCTCTACGTCTGTCCGACCTCTCTTTGTGACCTTACTCCGGAATTTCCGGCGGTGCTCGGTCGTCGAGTTTATGGTTGGACTGACGTTTATGAGTACGTCTCTCCGTACAGTTCTCGCGACGTTCATCGTTGATTGAGGCTCTACTCACAGTACGATAGTGTCACGGCTTTCTGTTTGGAGTCGTGTACTCACGCCTTTCTCTTCTATCTTGTCCTTCACAAGTCTTAGAAGAGGTATCGCGACGTCTCGGTTCAAACATTGGTTTTTCGTAAGATTGAACGCTGATGTCATTAGGAAGGTCATATCCATTCCTATCATCAACAAATTGACGTTCAGTTGTGTTAGCTTCGGGTTGCCTGTTGTCGTATTATATAGAAGTGTATCCTCGTGACGTACGACGGTCGGCTTCCGCCTGCGAACCCAAGTCAAAATGTTGTGTTGGCACTTCACTCTCTCAAGTGTCAAGATGTCCGCTGTTTCTCTGATCCCCCAATTGAAAGGTAATGTGCGGGTGCATAAAAACCTCCGAGATGAGCATTCGTCACGGTCGTAACCGTCGACGTAGTGGTTGTGCATGAGGTTACAGCCACCGAAGCAAGAACGTAAGGGATTGCAGTCGTGGTCGTGTTTGCTGCCGGTACCTCACCTGGTATAGCACCTGTTGATGCTAACCTTGGGCTTTGTGCAGTACTCATTAGCGAGTTTCTAGACAGACCGCTTGGTGACTGAGCTCCATTATCTTCAAGAATGGGTGCTCTGTCACTATTAACCTTTTCGCGATGAAATTTCGGACTCACAGGAAACTTCCGTTCCTGATGGGATCTCACTCCCTTTCCTGGACGAGGTTTCCTAATTTCGCATAGTTCCTGACATACGAGAGGTTTATGAGCAGGTTCTGCCCTTACATTCTCATCGTACTCTGGGAACCATGGTATTTCCAGATTAATTTCTACACATCTTATCTGGTGACGCAAAAGGCGTTAGCGGCACTCCGCCTCTTCGCCATTTGCGTTTAAACTTGGATGCTCCAATTGGGCATACACTGCCTCAATCGGAAGCTTCTTCGTTTCCCGACGAATATCCCTAGCTATGCGTGATTCACGCATAAGTTGGGCCATTCGGGCTTCATAGCTGCTGGCCATTATTTATTTGACCAGCAGCAGCCGACGTGTTACGTTGGGAGAAGTACTCTCAAACGGGATTTCAGATGAAATCTCTAGTGTTTCAAATACTTCGGAAGTATCCAATTTTCAATTGGAAATTATTTTATTGGACTCACCACAATAAAATAATTATTACTCCCAACGAATAAAAAAAAATTTGGTGTCGGCTTAATTACAATAAATTGTAAATATGTATAATTCACTTAATCAATATCCAAAAGATTTTCTTTAAACGAAATTTAGCTCGTCCTTAGAAGGACAAAACAATTAAATTTTGCTGGTTAAAGTTGTGGCAATTCACACACTTAACACACGCAACAAATTCAAATTAATTATTTAACTTGTTCACAAGTCTAAATAATTAATGTTTATAATAATGTATTGTGACTCTCACACATCAAGACTCTAGACAATTGCTTCTGCAAGCACAAATAATTATTAACAGAAAAAATCTTAAATTATTTTAATATCGTCGGTAATTTACCAGTAATGGTACATTTAACGATTTCCCAGAATATCTCTCTCGCCAGGTATAATCCAACAGATTCCCCACTGGCGAAAAAAAGAATTTCTTTTGTTATGGAAATCTTATATTTTTGCAAAAGAATTGTAAAGTTTTATTTTAATTGGACTTTACAATTTTAGGCCTTACATTTTTGGGCCTTATATATTTTGGGTCTTACATTTTGGGGCCTTATAGTTTTTTTTAAACAATTAGATATTAACTACTATGTCAATATTATTACCAGAAAATTATCTTAATAACAATAATTAAAATAACATTTGATTACGTAATTAAATTTAATAAAATTTACATACAAATCGAATGACCTGTTTCACAATTTCCAGAAAATAACAATTGAATGTATTCATTATTCATTTGAACTGGGTGAATATTATATGGTTTTTGAACTAAAAGAGTTGTTTGCATTATGAATGGTGTACATGATTTAAGCATGTTATTAAATTCTAATATGTGTTCATCATTTAACATAGAAGCATCGTCGCTATATGGTTCAATCTCTTTTACAACTAATTTTTGTACTTCCGTCAAACCCATTTCATTAAAAAATTAATTTAATTTAAAATTATGTGTTCGCCGTTCGGCCGAATCTTTATACAAAGATTATAATTTGATTTAGATTAAATTTAATAATAATTTAATTTAATTATAAATTACAGATTATAAATTATTATGTTTTTTTAAATTAATTTATTTAATTATTTTAAATTAAATTATAATCTTTATCTTATAATCTAGATTATAAATTATTATTTTTTTTTAGTTTAATTTATTTAAATATTTTAAATTAAATTGAGGTGAAAATTTATCATAAAGTCTTGTAAGAAGAGGACATTGTGATGTTTATGTACATTTTTTTTGTAAAAAATACATCTTAAGTTAAGTTTACATTAGGACGGACTAACATCTCCTTATAAACATAAAGTATTTTAAGTATGTATGAAACATTATTACAAACACACAATAGAATAATTCCAAAAAATATCTTTTGCAATGTACACCGAACGGCCGAACACATAACTTTAAATTAAATTAATTTTTTAATGAAATGGGTTTGACGGAAGTACAAAAATTAGTTGTAAAAGGGATTGAAGCATATAGAGACGATGCTTCTATGTTAAATGATGAACACATATTAGAATTTAATAACATCCTTAAATCATGTACACCATTCAATATGCAAACAACTCTTTTAGTTCAAAAATCATATAATACACCCAGTTCAAATGAATAATGAATACATTCAATTGTTATTTTCTGGAAATTATGAAAAAGGTCATTGGATTTGTATATATTATAATAATAGAACGATACACATTTATGATAGTGTAAAAGCTAAATATTTGCAAAATGAACATAAAGTATACATCAATAGATTATTTCCAAATAGTCGACAATTAAAAATTGTTTTTGAAACAGTGCAAATTTAAACTAATAGTTATGATTGTGGAATTTTCGCGATAGCTTTTGCTGTCACTATTGTATTTAATTTATGCCCATGCAGTTTAAGCTATGATATTTCCCAAATGCGTTCACATTTACTAAAAATATACGAAACACGTAGTATTACGATGTTTCCAATTTTACAAATTATAAACTACAATATTTCAACAATACCAATCAAAAGATACATCATTCATATTTGTTGTATTGATGAAAAATAATTGAATTTCAATGTAGCAGAAATAAAAATAATAGAACAAAATGTTCAACAGAAATTTATTTCTGAACAACAAACAATAATGAATTTTGTAACGGTAAGCGAGTTACCGATCAGGTAAGCAACGCGAAAGAGGATATACAGCGCGGCGCGCGCACGAACGCGCGACAATCGTGCACGCCCAGCTGAGAGTAACGAGAGAGTTCGCGCGCGATCGGCAACAACATCGTGTTGACAACGGCCGAGAGGTTTTTTACGTGAAAAAGTGAACAAAGACTAGTGCGTTTCGTGTGTGGGTGTGAGGTTTTTCTCCCCACCAACCTCCACGTCGGCGTGCGAAGCAGCACGGCCCCGAGAAAGCCAGAAAGAAGGAAGCCAAGAGTCGGCCGCTTTCCCGACCGTTGGAGTGAGAGAGAGATAAGCACGAGGACGAGCTATCTCTCCTTTACCCAGTCGTTTCCCGCCGAGACGCGATATTTAGAGAAGCGGTAAGTGGTGCACCACGTTTAGTCCCGCGTGTCTACTTAATATTTCGCGTCCCGATTTACCTGGTACGGTCCAGGTGAGGAAGCGTTCCTCCTTTTCCCCCTCTCGTGACAATACCCGCACGGATAGACAGGTCGGTGGTTCGCGGGAGCCACTTCACGAGAGAAGGCGCGCGTGACGTAGGAAGCTTCTACGTCAAAGCTCTCTACGTCAGAGATACATACGCCACACGGTGTGACGTATGCCATCAGGTTAAGCAGCCGATCATATTCAGATCGGTTGCTCGTAATCCACAGTTAAATAGATTTTAACTAATTCTTTTCGCGCTGACCTCGGGGGTATTCATCGGTACGACTCCCCGTAAATTGTTAAAATTAATTTATAGTTAATTTGTTAATATTTAATTGTTTAGTTAATAAATTGACTCGGCGAGACAATCTTTCTCGCCGATTAACGTAAAATATCAATTGTTGATAGTGTTTACCGGTTACTGTCCTATCCTACGAATACCGCCCTCTCCGGTGTTTATCCTCGCTGGCAATTTTGGGCATAGGGCCCAACACACGGTATCTAAGTCAAACGGAGTGTTTGACGTTTTTAACGGCACTGCACGGGAATCAAAGGGATTCCCGGCCGCATCGTGGGACTGCACACTTAAGGTTGGTAAGTTGGGACAAATTGGGCCTAACCGTGGACCGACCAACGTTACTTGGAAATTGGGTAGTTTGGACCAAACCAAGTAACTAGCGCCACCTAGAGGAACGAAAGAACGCGACACAGCGCGACATAACCTGGTGGCAATTAATCGGTCTAAGTAAATTGTTTGTAAGTGTATGCAAGGTTTAACTGGTTTTTGCTGGCACAAAACAGGAAGCTTATAACCTGGCTCAGACCTTTACAAATTGTATTATAGGTTATATTTTTGTAAGAGGTCAAGCGCGCGGTAACTTATATTATTTAATTTATTTATTTATTGATTTATTTATTATTTATTATATAGTACGGCTAATTTAGCGCAAGGTAAGAGCCAGGCAGTAGTTTATTGTAAATTTATTAGCAGATTTGTTAAAAATAGTTTAAACTCAGTAGTGCTTCCTGATCAAAGTAAGACAGGACTTACTTTTGGCATCCAGTTTTGTGCTTTAGCGGTTAGCTTAGGTAGAAGCAAAACCCAGTTACGCGGATTGGATATTTGGCAAGTAACGCCAAAGTTAAATATTCGACAGCACATAACCTTGCACACACATAGTGCGTCAAGCCAAAGAGGCTACATACTGTTAAACGTATAAACGACGCTACAACTGAAGATGGCCGCTCAGCAGGAAGACGTCGATAGTCAAATCGATGCATGGATCGAGACGCTCACCAGGGAGCAAATTGAATTACACCTGGTCGCCTTGAACCTAAAATCGGCAGGCTCGGATCATAGGAAAGCCGAGCGATTCCACCAGTGGCTATTAGGAAATTATTCGGCCCAGGAGTTTACCAGGAGGAAGATGAAGCCACAGCAGTTTGCAGCCGTCTCCAACGGAGAAATAGGTGGCTGCAGATGCTAGGGGAACATCAAGACGAGGAGTCTGATGAACCTAGCCCAGATCAAGAAGTGTATCTGGTACTGCGGCAGAACGCTGTGGTTAAAGATAACCTGCACAGGACGGTGCAGGATTTCGATGACGTCGAGCTAGATGAGACGACGTCAGCCGCGACCAACACAGAGCCTCAACTCGAACGAGAGGAAGAATGGCTGTCATTGGTCTCAGAAGAGGGAAACATTTTTAAAATCCCTCGATCGTTCTCCCAGACCTTGGTGCAGCTTATCAAAAAAGTGAATGACCTTACTGTAAAGGTGGATAAGCTGATGTCCGAACGCACTCAAACCGCTCACAGCACGAGATTGGACGGAGCCAACCAATCTCACCATGTGCATTTTCAGGACACATATACGTGTTATGGTCCTGATGTGAGCGAGATAGGTGAGGCGCAAGTAAATGGCGAGCAACAACGCACAAGCGCCCCTCAGTCGGAGCCTGATGGAGCTTGGAAGGGGGGGAATGCGCGCGAACCCCAGAGGATTCCTCAAGCGCGCAGCTCGCCAAACAAGGATCGAACATTCTCAACACCAAGATTCTCGACGTCATCGAAGTTGAATGGAATACCTCGAGACATCGGCGGCATTGTTAGCAAGTGGCAGGTCAAGTTCTCTGGCTACAAGAGCCAGAGCATCGATGCCTTCCTAACCAGGATCGTGGATTGCAGGATCCTGGCCAACCTGTCAGAGGACGAGTTATTGCCGTCACTCTCGGAACTTCTGACAGACATTGCCGCCACGTAGTACCAGAACGAGAAACACAAGTGGCACTCCTGGCAAGATTTCGTGACTTCGGCTAAACGTTGGTACGGCATGAGCCAACGTTTCCAGCAGAGGATCATCGCCGAGTCCAACGCACGGACTCAAGGACCCGATTAACCGGTTAGGAACTATGTGACGTGCTCTATCGCAATAATGCGAAAGATAGTCCCTACGCCGACTGAAGCGCAGCAGCTCGATCATTTGTATCGGAACATGCTGCCACAGCTTCAACGGCTGTTCAAGAGAGCGGAAGTGAACTCAATTGAACAAATGCTAGACCTCGCAACGGAAGCGGAGCAGACGATAGAAGGTGAAAAAGTATATCGTCCCCCACCTACGGAGGAAGGGTCTCTGCTTCCTGAGATGGGGTATAAGCCGAAGCGGAAAAAAGGTTCGCCGAAGGCTAAGGTAGCGGCCGCTGAGGTAAGCCCAGTCAAACCAAGCGAGCCAGACGTCGTCGACCGCATCGCAAAGATGCTGGAGGATGCGCTGCGGCCCATCGACTCCCAATTGGCGTCGATGGCCCGACAGTCCCGTAGGAGAAGCCCAAGGTCTGGCTCTCCAAAGAAAGGCTCGCCGACCAACCGATCTCCGAAGAGCAGGAGGTTTGGTAAACCTAATGGCCCAAGCAAGAGCTTCGGACACCGGCAGAAGAAGAACAGTGCTAGTCCAACGAGGGAAAAAGGAAAGGAACAGCCGAAAAACCGAATGGGCTTGACTTTCGATCCGACTAAGCCTCTTACCTGCAAGGGCTGCGGGAAAATTGGATATTCCCTCAGGTACTGTCCGGTGTGCTCGGGAAACGCCAAAGGGAGCGGTTAACCGGGACGAAAACCGCGACCCAAGAGCTTGAGTCCCCGCTGTCCCAGGTGAGTTCGGGACAGACCCGCTACGACCGAAAGTATGGTCCAGAGAGGAGCGGAAATGGGCCTCAAAAGGAGGAACGGTCCCAAGAAGCCAGCAGACCAACCTCATCCTATAAACCAGAGGGTGAGAGTCGTTGGTGGCTTCTCGTGGAGAATGAGGGCTTTCGTATAAGAGCCTTATACGATCCCGGAGCCTCCACGACCGTGATGGGACCCAGCGGTCTGCAAATCGCCGCAGCATTGGGCAAGGAGTTCATTATGGCGAACGCCGGACGCGTCAAGATGGCGGATGGTAGTTATCAACCGCTAAACGGTCATGTAATCTTACCTTTCACTGTCGGGAGGGAGACACGTGAAATAAGGGTAGCGATCATACCAAATCTTGACGCCGAATGCTACGTAGGAGTAAATTTCGTACGAGCATTCAGAGCCATATTGGATCCGGATAGCGACCGCCTGTTCCTCAAGGACAGCAAGCAGCAGATCCACCTCGAAGTTGCTGGAATAGGGGGTATGCCCGAGGCAGAAAGGGAAGAGCTGCGAGTGCTAGTAAGCAAAGTGCTGTCTAATACTTCTCCCAAAATCGGGCGAACCCAACTCATCGAGCACTCAATTGACGTGGGATCAGCTCGCCCGATAAAGCAGAAGTATTACCCGGTGTCGAAGAAGATCCAGGAGTAGATGCACCGCCAGGTCCGAGAGATGCTAGATTTAGAGATCATAGAGCCCTCGGACAGCGGTTGGTCAAGCCCCGTGGTGATGGTACGCAAGGAGAACGGATCACGTCGGTTTTGCATTGACTTTAGGAAAGTCAATGCGCTAACGAAACCAGACGCTTATCCCCTGCCGTTCATGCAGGATATCTTGCGCAAGCTGAAGAGATGTCGGTACATTAGTACTCTGGACATGAACTCAGCGTATCATCAAATACCTCTCCAGAAGGAATCGCGTCCTTATACGGCTTTCACAGTCCCGGGGATGGGACTGTATCAGTTTAAGCGGATGCCATACGGATTGGCATACGCCGGCGCGACCTTCCAACGCATGATTTACCAAGTGGTTGGTCCTGATCTCAAGCCCAATGCCTTTTCTTACCTCGATGATATTATTATAGTCACCGAGACATTTGAAGGGCACAAGAAGTATCTCGAGATGGTGCTGAAAAGACTGACCGAAGCTAACTTGACAATAAATAAAGACAAGTGTGTCTTTTGTCAAGATGAGGTGAGATATCTTAGCGTGCTGGTCAACAGGGATGGAATTCGTCCCGACCCAGCCAAGACAGAGCCTATAAGGGTGTATCCGGCTCCCAAGAACCTCAAACAGCTTCGACGATTCCTCGGCATGGCGTCGTGGTATCGGCGTTTCATGTCGGATTACGTCACGATTGCTGAACCGCTTACCCGTCTCACAAAGAAGAACCAAGGGTACGAGTGGTTAGATGAACAGGAACAAGCCTTTCAGCAACTGAAGGCCCTGATCATGACTGCTCCAGTTCTTCAACGTCCCAGTGCAAATGGACGGTTTAGCCTGCACACGGACGCGAGCGATACCGGCATAGGAGCCGTGCTCGTCCAAGAGATAGACGGAGAGGAAAGAGTCATTGAGTTTGCCAGTCGCATTCTCACAGCACCCGAGAAGAATTATAGCGTTACGAAGAGGGAATGCTTGGCCGTGGTCTGGGCTATTAATAAGTTCAGACCTTACATCGAAGGGTACCATTTCAAAGTGATAACGGATCACAGTAGTCTTTGCTGGTTGTGTAATATGAGAAATCCAACCAGCCGACTAGCGAGATGGGCTTTAGAGCTTCAAGCTCATGACTTTGTCGTCGAGTACAGAAAAGGAGCTCTGCATCACGTTCCCGATGCTCTATCTCGCATGTATGAAGACGACGAGCCTACAGTAGCAGCAATGTCGTGGGCTCAAACAACTGAAGATCCTTGGTACCTAGACTGGATCAAGAACGTTTCTGACAGACCCCGTGATTTCCCCGACTGGAAAATAGTTGGAGGAAATCTGTACATCTATCGCCCCGACATGGAGTTAGAGGAAGTGATGGATGATGAGCAAGCATGGAAGCTGGTCGTACCCGTAGAGAATCGACACTCTATTCTGAGAGAGTGTCACGACGATCCCTCAGCTGGCCATCTCGGAAGGGAAAAGACATTCGCCCGCGTGTCCCAAAACTATTATTGGCCACGGTTTTACGCAGAAGTTGCGGATTACGTCAGGCGATGTCAAGTGTGCCAGCAATGTAAGGTCGAGCAACGTGCTCCCTCAGACTGCAGGATTAGAACGACAGAATCCAACAATTGCCAAGACTGCACAAGAACGCAAATCGTCAGTCGGCTGCCAGTAAGGCCCGGCAAGCCGAAATCTTCAACTCACGACGAAGGCCAGCGGAATTCGAGGTAGGAGATCTGGTGTGGAAACGCAACCGGATCCTCTCGTTCAGCACACAAGGTATCTCGGCTAAGCTTGCTCCTAAATATACAGGGCCATATCTGATCATCAATAGGGAAGATATGAATACGTATGTCATACAGGATGATCAAGGGGACCAAGAAGTATCTCACATCGAGCATCTGAAGAGATACGTCCCCGAAAATGATGCTGACTCGACTGATGAGGAACAACGTGAGCAACCTCAACCGCCGAGGGATCAACAGGTGAAGTGCGACCCGCCTGTAGCGAGCGAATGCTCCCCTGCGAGGGAGAAAAATGCAAGCGAGTCCCCTGGCGAGGGAACTCGGAGTAATCCGCGCAAGACGTCGCGTTCGTCTTTAGATAGGTCCCGCGTTACCAGACGACAGCGTGGTCGTCCTCGGAAAGCAACCGCGACCGTAAAGCGCCGATCACTCATAGAGCGGTCTGCCAATGCAGATTCTGAACCAGTTCCCCCGAGACGACGACGAGGGCGTCCTCCAGGCTCATGACCGAAGCGGACGTAAAGCGCCAGCAGCGGCCGAAGGCTGAGGCGGCCTTCAAAGAGGCTGCCTTTGAATACAGATTAACCTGTAGCCCCTGCCTTCATCGAGCGGAACGGGAGGTTCTGACGAACCTAGGCGTCCGTTCTGCCGCTGCAAGGAGATCAAGCGTCTGAAACAGTTTCCTCGCGTCCTGATAAACCTGATCAAGAGCAACTCGTTAACCCTCTTTCCCGTTCCTTGAGGAACAGAGTCCACATACAGAGTATGTGGAATCAGGAAGGGGGGCGTAACGGTAAGCGAGTTACCGATCAGGTAAGCAACACGAAAGAGGATATACAGCGCGGCGCGCGCACGAACGCGCGAGAATCGTGCACGCCCAGCTGAGAGTAACGAGAGAGTTCGCGCGCGATCGGTAACAACATCGTGTTGACAACGGCCGAGAAGTTTTTTACGTGAAAAAGTGAACAAAGACTGGTGCGTTTCGTGTGTGGGTGTGAGGTTTTTCTCCCCACCAACCTCCACGTCAGCGTGCAAAGCAGCACGGCCCCGAGAAAGGCTGAAAGAAGGAAGCCAAGAGTCGGCCGCTTTCCCGGTCGTTGGAGTGAGAGACAGATAAGCACGAGGACGAGCTATCTCTCCTTTACCCAGTCGTTTCCGGCGAGACGCGAAATTTAGAGAAGCGGTAAGTGGTGCACCACGTTTAGACCTGCGTGTCTACTTAATATTTCGCGTCCCGATTTACCTGGTACGGTCCAGGTGAGGAAGCGTTCCTTCTTTTCCCCCTCTCGTGACAATACCCGCACGGATAGACAGGTCGGTGGGTCGCGGGAGCCACTTCACGAGAGAAGGCGCGCGTGACGTAGGAAGCTTCTACGTCAAAGCTCTCTACGTCAGAGATACATACGTCACACGGTGTGACGTATGCCATCAGGTTAAGCAGCCGATCATATTCGGATCGGTTGCTCGTAATCCACAGTTAAATAGATTTTAACTAATTCTTTTTGCGCTGACCTCGGGGGTAGTCATCGGTACGACTCCCCGTAAATTGTTAAAGTTAATTTATAGTTATTTTGTTAATATTTAATTGTTTAGTTAATAAATTGACTCGGCGAGACAATCTTTCTCGCCGATTAACGTAAAATATCGACTGTTGATAGTGTTTACCGGTTACTGTCCTATCCTACGAATACCGCCCTCTCCGGTGTTTATCCTAGCTGGCAATTTTGGGCATAGGGCCCAACACACGGTATCTAAGTCAAACGGAGTGTTTGACGTTGTTAACGGCATTGCACGGGAATCAAAGGGATTCCCGGCCGCATCGTGGGACTGCACACTTAAGGTTGGTAAGTTGGGACAAATTGGGCCTAACCGTGGGCCTTACATTTCCCCAGTACCTACCCCGTTACAATTTATATAATAAAGATAAAATCATTTCCGTTGATTCTATTACCCCAATGGAAATAGACTATGAAATACCAACTTATAGTTCAGTTTATCAAAAAAATAAAAATAAACAATTTAACGATATAGAAAACAGCTAAAAATGAAACAGCAAACTATGATAAAAAGGCAAACAATGAGCTGTATCGATATAAAAAATGAACGAGAAAAAGAATATTTAAATAAAGAGAAGAATATATTTACAGATTTGAAATGTGTAAAATATGAAATTTACAGTAGTGAAAAGTTCGAAGATTCGGCGACTAAATACAAAACTGTAAATTTAAGATTTTACATTTACCAAAAGAGTAAAATGGTAGAATTACACATCCGAATAGTGCAAATGGTAAAAATTAAATGTTTCAAAAGCGTAAGATGTAATAGAAGGACAAAATAGAATTTAACTCTTTTATAAAGGTTAAAAGTACTCATTTTACGATTTGGAATGTGTAAATATAGAAAATAACGATTTGAAAAACTGTAAAATTGCGTGCATTGATTTAAATCTATAAATATTAGATTTTCAACTTCTTGGAAAGAAGAAAATAATAATAGTTTATTTATATATAGAATATAAGTAGAGGGTTTTAATTAGAAGAATTATAACCTTAATTAATATTTAGGTTATTGCGAAAACGATTCACTGCTGTAAATTTCATATTTTACACATTTCAAATCTGTAAATATCACAATTTCCATTGCTTAAAGTGTAAATTATGTATTTTACCTACTGTAAAGTGTAATTTTATGATTTTAACCTTTTCATAAACTGTAAAATCACGAATTTAAAGATTCTAACGTCGATTTTTACAGATTAGGGTTTAGAGTGTAATAATGCGTTAGCTTTTGCAAGCTTTGGAGCTAATTTTGATAAGTTATCTGGTAGTGGACCACAATTTCTTAGAATATGTGGTCAAATATATCACAATGTTTTTGCTTTACATCCAAATGAAAATGAAGCTCGAAAATATGGGCAATTGTATGTTCTAGATAATGAATTAGCTGCAGCTGAAAGAAAAAGTTTTAAAAATAATTTAGATACAAAATTAGAATTGTTAAGTAAATCAGATAGATTAATTAGAAATGTTAATCCTTATGCTAAAGCTTATAAAATGATGTATGAGGTAGAAAAAGAAAAATTAGAATATTAGAAGAAAAATTAGATAAAAATATATATATATAATGAAGCTACTTGTAATGAAGTTGCAATGTACTATATGTAATATTAAATCTAATTCAATAGATGGTAAAAATTTAAAAGAAGTTCAAATTATAATATGGGATGAAATATCTATGACATCGAAATATGCTTCTGAAGCAGTCAATCGCCTATTTCAAGATATATGTAATAATAAAAAAATATTTGGTGGTAAAATGTTGGTTGTTTCAGGCGATTTTAGGCAAACATTACCAGTTATACAACATGGTAGTCGTACTGAAGTTATTGAAAATTCAGTTAAAAACAGTTACTTATGGATGAATTTTATACGTATGACACTAAATGAAAATCTTCGAGTGACAGATAATGACAATTATTTTAGACAATGGTTATTAAATGTAGGTGAAGGTAAACGTTTACATATGTATGAAGAAGAAAATGAACTGCTTGAAATCCCTCTTGATTTAATAACAAAAGAAAATGATATCATTGCAGAAATTTTTGGAAATGAAATAAAAATAAATGATAAAGTTATATTAGCCCCCACCAACAACGACGTAATTGAAATAAATAATAAAATTTTGGCTATAATGGAAGGGCAAATTATTGAATACTTAAGTGTAGATACAGCAAAAGATGATAATGGAGAAAACTTAGATGTCATGTTACCTACAGAATTTCTTAATTCCCTTACACCTAATGGACTTCTTCTACATAAATTACAATTAAAAGTAGGTGCAATAGTAATTCTTCTAAGAAATTTAAATGTGAATGAAGGTCTTTGTAATGGAACAAGATTATTAGTAACAAAACTTATGAAACATTAAATTAAAGCAGAAATTACAAGCGGAAAAAAAATTGGAAAATTAGTTTTAATACCAAGAATCACTTTGTCACCATCTAAAGAAGATATACCATTCAACATGCGCAGAAAACAATTCCCATTCGATTAGGTTTTGCAATGACTAATAACAAATCACAAGGACAGTCATACAAACAAGTTAGTATCTATTTACCATCTCCAGTTTTTAGCCATGGTCAATTATACGTAGCTCTTTCAAAAGCTAAGAGTAGAAAAAATTTAAAAATATTACTGTTAAAGAATGCAAAAATAGAAAATGATAAATTAAAAAATAAAAACAAAATTTACACTAAGAATATAGTGTTTAAAGAAGTATTGTAAATGTGTAGACGAAAATTTATACACATTTCATATAAATTTTATAAATAAATAAAAATGGAAGTATGAAAAAAAAAACATTAAAATATTACAACTATTGAATGATTAAAGTAAATATGCAAAATAATTAATAATTGTTTGCGCTGAAAATCATTAAAATACAATTAAAAACCGGCTGCAACATATCATATTGTAAATGAGTACAAAAAAGTATATATTCATTACATCAATTACTAAAAAAATAGAAAATATAACAAAACTTCAGAAACAAGTAAAATTATATAATACTAAAACCAAAATTCCCATTAGATAAGCTATCTTCTGAAAACCTGTGTAACGAATTTAATGTCATGATTGCCGTAATATAATAAATATTTGCATTGAGCGTCATCAAAAAAGTATTAAAAGACAGGTTACAATATATACTGTATGATGTAATTAATTATATCGTTACAAAATATAATTTGTAATAAAAAAAATGACTCTTGAAATGTATACCTTACCAGCACGTCCTCGTCGTAAGAGTCGGATAACAACATTCATATGTTGGCTAACGCTGGAAGGAAAAATTTATTTTACAGATCCACTGCCATCAACTATACTCGACAAATCAAAATAGCCTGCAGTTTGACAAAACTTACAGACTTCAAAAAAGAATCAGAGTTTCCCAAAATACAACAACCAAAATTTTAATTCTTATAATAACGTATAAACAGGTATTTAAAATTATTATTTAAAAACTTAAATTTGTTAAAATTTTACAATTAGAATTATATTTGCATGTATCATGTATTAAATATTTTTCACACCCAACGTGCGTAAAAAATGATTTTCATAACACTCAATTTTATAATAACAATTACTATACAGATTCTATTAAATACCAAAATTTTTAAATATGCTTTATAAAAACCATCACTTTGAAATAATACTACATTCACATACAAATTAAAACCATATATAACACGACGATAGTATTATGTACCACTTTATAAAAAATTTTACCACCGCCATTGAAGAAAAATATAATTTATGAGAGTATATAACATGCTTATATTTTATGTATGTGCATTTTAAATTGTAACAGTTTGGTTGCCGCGCGGATGTTTATTTTAATATCGCGGCTACTCAGCGGTACGGTTAAACTTACCGTATTTAAATAAACATATTTTTCTCGCGATGCGGCGACGGTTACCTGTCCGTTCTACCAAATCTGTTAAATGTTAATCTGAAACCGAGTTACTGTTTCAGATAACAACCAGGTAAAATTCAAATCTGAAATTGACCGTGAAACAGGGATATCGCGTCGAGCACTTGTCAACCAGAACTATACGAGCTCTTAGGATTACGGAAGGAATCGTACGTGGGTTAAATTCAATTAATCGAACACCGGATTGAATTTAAATAATAATATGAATTTATTGAAATAAAGATAAAGATAAATAACAAATAAAATATCTGATTGTCGCCGAGGTCTACGCTTTTATTACAAGTCGGTAAACGGCCGACTTGTAGAGAGAGGGGAAGAAAATATCGCGAACTAAAATAATATATCCAGTCAACGGGACTGGTATAAAGAAACACGATTATTTACTAAGTGCGAATAAAAACACGATCGCGTGAAGTGGTACCACTTACTTTGTACGCTGCTGTAGTCGTTGGTAAACAACGACCAGCCGATCGGTTGCTTTCTCTCTCTCTCACTGTCGCTGCGGTGTCGGACAGATTGTCCGCTCGCCCGTGCACCGGGGTTGTGTGGCTGCAGGCAGATGCACGGTGTTGCACCACTCACTGCAAATGCAGGATCGGCCTGCAGTCGAAACACACACACAAAACGCACGGTAAATCAGAGCACGCCGAAGCTAAACACGGGACGCGGGGAGATCACACCTGTCACGTAAGAAGGTGGTTATTACTCTATCCCTTGCGCGCGAATCTCCCTCTTACCTCTCTAATGAGGTGTGTGCGCGAATCTTTCGCGCGCTAAGTCGATCCCGCCCGTGTAGCCCCGACGAACCGAGCCGAGCCGAATCTCGCCGGCTCGAACCGATGCGAACATTATGATACTGTTCGCTCGTGTTGCTCGAATTCGTCAAACGGTGAGGTAAACAGTACCTTACCGTTACAAAATATATTAAATATATGGACATATTTCACTTTCTTTCTGAACACACGCACACACCTTCTTTATAATAACCTATAATGATTATTTTTACATAGACAGAATATATATATATATATATATGGGAGATTCCATGTAAGTGATCCAGGTAAAAAATAGAATTTTGTTTTAATGTATGGAATCAGTAGAAAACTACTTGAATAGAGTGTAGCTAAATTTTTAGACCTAAATTTCAATTAGTACCAGAGCTGTAACCAATCAAAAAATCGAATTTTTTCAAAAAAATGACTTATTGGCCATTTTTATCACTACATAACTCAAAATCTAACAATTTTTTCTTATATACATTAAATTTGAAAAAGTTTATAAATTTCAAAAAGAATCTGTTGAAATATTTCATTTATATTACTTTAACACATTGAATATAGTTATAATTAATAAAAACCTTTATAGTAAAAAAAAGGGTTGTACAATCAAAAATATTTTATCCATCCAAGAATCTAATTCATCGATGATTAATTACCTTCAAAATGGTGCAAAGTTTGAGTGCGGCAGAGCATTTCAGACAAAGTTATGGTGGTTTTAGGCAAATTTCTTAAAAAAAGAGAGCAAATGCATTTTATGAAAAAAACAGAGTAACCGTATACTTGCATTCAAACAACATGGCACTATTATTCTTCAATAATACAAAAATATACTATTTAATGTTAGTTACTGATACTTTTCAATCTCTAAGTTGCTTACAAACACAAAGCAGTAGGTATAAGCAGTTATACCTGTTATATAATTGGATAAATACCTGAAACTTTTTATAATTCCAATAAATTCAATTATATAACAGGTATAACTAAAAGTATCAGACTTAAATAACAACTAAATAAAAGTATCAGTAACTAACAATAAATAGTATATTTTAGTAATATTGAGGAATAATAATGCCATATTGTTTGAATGCAAGTATACGGTTAGTCTGTTTTTTTCATAAAATGCATTTGCTCTCTTTTTTTAAGAAATTTGCCTAAAAACCCCATAACTTTGTCTGAAATGCTCTGCCGCACTCAAACTTTGCACCATTTTGAAGGTAATTAATCATCGATGAATTAGATTCTTGGATGGATAAAATATTTTTGATCGTACAACCTTTTTTTTTACTATAAAGGTTTTTATTGATTATAACTATATTCAAAGTTTAAAAATAATATAAATGAAATATTTCAACTGATTCTTCTTGAAATTAATAAACTTTTTCAAATTTAATGTATATAAGAAAAAATTGTTAGATTTTGAGTTATTAAGTGATAAACATGGCCAATAAGTCAATTTTTTCAAAAAATTCTATTTTTTGATTGGCTACAACTCTAGTACTAATTAAAATTCAGGTATAAAAATTTAGCTACACTCTATTCAAGTAGTTTTTTACTGATTCCATACATTAAAACAAAATTCTATTTTTTAACTGGATCACTTCACATGGAATCTCCCATATATATATATATACTTATTTTTTACTCTTTGTCATATTTATTTTCTTTCTGTATTTAATTCTATCATTATTAGCGTCAAAATTTAACAGTATACTTTTCTTTCCTTAACTTACACTGTTACAGAGCCCTTATTATATTAATATTAAACGGATCATGCATTGAAAAAATATATGACTCTTGAAATGTATACCTTACCAGCACGTCCTTGCCATAAGAGTCGAATAACAACATTCATACGTTGGCTAACGCTGGAAGGATAAATATATTTTACGGAGCGTGTGTTACAACTATACACGAAAAATCTAAATGACTTCATTACAACATGACTTGGTCTACAGGAAACGACATCAGGTTTTCATCAAATATACTATCCAAGAGCCTAACTCTCATTCAATAATGTATAAATAGTTATTTAAAATTATCAAATAAAACGAAAACATTGGAAAGTCGACACAAACCATATGGAGTTCTCACATCTTTTCAACTCGTCTACGCAAGATCAAGATTCGAGATGCTTTTTTGAAACGATCGCCTGCTCATATACTATAAAGGACCCCTGCAATAATGATGAATATGTGACGAAATAATTGATAGTCATTAGATGATCAAGTTTTCAGTTGAACTTTATTTTCAGTTCTGTCTTTGATGTTTTTTTCATGTATCTATAAAAATGCAATTTCTGCCTTGATAAACCCAATTGGTTTACTAATTGTTTAAAAAATGTAATGTTTTTCATTTAAAAAATGAACATAAAAATGTCACATTTAACTTTAAAGAAAAAAGACCGTGTAACTATTTTACATATACTCATCTAAAATAAGCACGATTAAAATACAACCGAGTGAGCGTTAGCAAGCGAGGTATCTGTTGCTAGTTGAAATAATTAAAGTTTGAAGTTATTAATAAACACAAAAAGAACAAATTATAAAGGGAGAAAAGAGAAAAAAATTAAATTATTTATCTCGCTAACGAGTCTAAATAATTAATTTTAAATAAATATATAAATAAATACAGTGTCTTGTGATTCACACACCAATACACCATTTATTATTTTGCTTATCAAAGCCAAACAAAAAAGAATTTTCCTTTATAATTTACTCTATAAACACAAATTTAATTAAATTATTTTAAAAAGTTGGGTATTTACGAAATGTTGTAAATCCCGTATGGTTTGCAACAAAATAATTATTTCACTAGTTGTCGTCCCAAACGACAATTTTTCAGCGAAATATATTTATTTTATCCTAAAAAGGATTGAATAAAATAATTTATGTTGCTACCAAGTTAAAAAATTTATATTTCCTTTTTTTAAATAAATCGAACGAAAAAGAAAAGAAAATTTAATTATTCAACTTGCTAACAAGTCTAAACAATTAAATTCATACACCGAATTATTTTGCTCAACACACCAAAAAAATAGTAGTTTTCGTGCCAAGGCCGTAAAGTAGAACTTTTTCAGCGAAGTGTGGAAAGTAGCGTCCGAGGACCTGCGAAGCATAAAAATAAAATGTTTGAGAATTTAAGATAGTCTATTAGAACATTAAGTAAATAGCTTTTTCTACTTATTCCTAGTCCATCAATAAAATAGTAGTTTTCGTGCCAAGGCCGTAAAGTAGAACTTTTTCAGCCGAGTGTGGAAAGTAGCGTCCGAGGACCTGCGAAGCAGGTCCGAGTATCGCTACTTTACATGCGAGGCTGAAAAAGTTTACGGCCGAGGCGCGAACATTACTTTTCGAGAGAGTATCCGTAAAGTTCTTAGCAATTTCAATACAATATTTTTTTTTGTACATGTGTCCGTAAAGACTGTACACGTGTTCGTAAAGTCGCACTTTACGTCCGCAAAACAGTACGTAAAGTCGTACTTTACGGATACTCTATCGAAAAATTATTTATTACCAATTATTTAACTAACAAACAAGTCTGAATAATTGGTAAAAATGTGTGGAGATATAATTTAAACACACAAAAAGAGAAAAGAAAGTTTGTTTTTTACATTTATTAAAATTTCACAGCAAATAACGAATACAGAATATTAGGTTAGATGCCGATCATTAAAATACATGCAAAAAAAAAATTTAATTATTTAACTCACTCTCGAGTCTAAATAATTATATTTTACAACTCTCGTATCTTTGCGGAACAACCCACAAAGATACTTAACATCAATTGTTTAACTTTCAAAAAGTCTAAACAATTAACACGAGTTATAAAAAAAATTTCTCACATTCAAAAATTTTCAAAAATTAGTTTCAAATATCGTGAGCAGTAACACTTAATAAATACAAAATATTAGATCATGTAATTACTGTCAGATAATTGTAATGCAAATAATTTTAATTATTTTACTCACACACGAGTTTACATAATTAATATTACAACTATGGTAACTTTGCGGCTGATTCACACAAAGTTACTTACTGTTAATTATTTAACTTACAAACAAGTCTAAATAATTAACAAAAGTTGTAAAAATATATTTTATACATACAAAAAATTTACATATATTATAGAAATAAATAATATATAAACAATATTAAATTAATATTACTATATAATAATATATGCGTGGGTCAAGGAGGGGAGGAAGCAAACAAAAATTTCGCTCTCGAACACGCAATAAAACAATAATGATTATTTCGCCGCGTCCCGTATATAAAGAAATAAAAATTATTTATAATTTTCTTTAAAAGGGTAGGAGGGTGCGGCAGTTACCTCTCCCGAAGGCATCTATTTTATTAATGATACTCGCACAAACAAATATAAAATAGACACTGCGCGGGAACGAATTTATTTTATTAAAATTAAATAAAATAACTCGCCGCAGTGGTTTCTATCGACGAAACCAGCTGCGAAAACTTTATACGCGAAAGGGCTAGAGATCGCGTTATCTTTCTCTCACACACAGGATAGCCCGCCCAGCACCTAACACCGATTCTGCCGTGTCTAAGGATTCTAACTCTCACTCCCACTCGCAAGCGCAATCGGAGAGAGACGATGAGTATTGGGCTCTCGCAGTCTTTCGTTGCTGCGCTGTTCGGGGGGGATTCTCGCTGCCCGCGATCCGCGGCGCAAGCTACTCTCTCCCTACTTTGCCGCTCCCATACAAGCTAGGCAAGGATCTCCCGTCAAGCTTGCGATCGGGAGAGACCGATCTCGGTAAGATCGAGCGCTTCCAGCTAAACACGGTCGCGCGCGAACTCTCTCCCGATATACCTGTGTACACCTCTCCTCGGATACCCGAGTAATAGGGGGAATACTCTGGTATAGAGACGCGTCTCACACGCTGTCTCTCGCGCTCTCTCTCTCTCTCCCTAAATCGTACCCGCTCACGTTTCACCGCGACACTGCTCACGCGCGAAAATATGGCCGACAATATCTAATAATTCAAAATTGGTGAGGACGAAACCGTACGTCCCTGCCACGGTCGCCATTTGTGACGTGGTATTCGCGCCCGGTGAAATAAATAAGTTTAAGTAATCAAAAGTAACCGTTGGGCCGCGTTGCCCAATACCGCGTACACAAGTATTTATTTACGCGAACTGCGGGCTGTTGCCAGGAACACGAGTTTGCTCGGACGAACGGTGTGGAGGGTTCGGGCGATCCTCCTTGCCTCGACACGATATTTTTAAATTAAATGAATGTCGGCAGGAGCTGGGAGAGTATACATAAACTCAATAATTAAAAATAAAATGAATAAATCTTTATACAATTAAATTAACAATTGGCCATCCAGCCGTGCGCCGCGACAAAGGTTGTTTCGTGCGGGCGGAATTATCGGGAGTCAACCGGATCGAATTACTCGCCTGCGGTTGACTGTACCTCGGTGTCCGCTATTCGGGTACCGGCGTACCCGAATACACTCCCGAGTTCACACACTCATACACTCGGGGAAGGGAAGAAATGCGCGGTAATACAAAGCACACTTACCGGGATTCGCCCCGTGGATGGCCCAGCCGATCCTTGTCCCTGCGGCCTTCTGGGCAACGGAGGACCGACATCGGCTGCGGTGGTGGGAAGACGGCCCAATGCCGTGGCGAGTGTCTTGCGAACCGCGTTCACACTCGCACACTTTCTCGTCCTTGCTTACACACCAAATCACTCGCGGCTCACTCTCGAAGATGATCCGGGTTTCGACGGCTTCTACGCTTCACGCGCCTTTTCTTAGCCGTAAACATTAAATGTGGACGCCGGACAGTTTTGTCCACCTCGAACGGCGGATCGGGACGTACTGATTTAGGCAATCGCCTAATTTTCCGAAAAAGGGATAAGAGTGGGAAACACACACACACTCTCTCGCGCTCTCTCTCTCTCCCTAAATCGTACCCGCTCACGTTTCACCGCGACACTGCTCACGCGCGAAAATATGGCCGACAATATCTAATAATTCAAAATTGGTGAGGACGAAACCGTACGTCCCTGCCACGGTCGCCATTTGTGACGTGGTATTCGCGCCCGGTGAAATAAATAAGTTTAAGTAATCAAAAGTAACCGTTGGGCCGCGTTGCCCAATACCGCGTACACAAGTAATTTATTTATCGCGAACTGCGGGCTGTTGCCAGGAACACGAGTTTGCTCGGACGAACGGTGTGGAGGGTTCGGGCGATCCTCCTTGCCTCGACACGATATTTTTAAATTAAATGAATGTCGGCAGGAGCTGGGAGAGTAATACATAAACTCAATAATTAAAAATAAAATGAATAAAATCTTTATACAATTAAATTAACAATTGGCCATCCAGCCGTGCGCCGCGACAAAGGTTGTTTCGTGCGGGCGGAATTATCGGGAGTCAACCGGATCGAATTACATCGCCTGCGGTTGACTGTAACCTCGGTGTGTCCGCTATGCGGGTACCGGGGGGGGGGGCGTAACCGATACACTCCAGGTTGCACACACTCATAACACTCGGGGGAAGGGAAGAATGCGCGGTAATACAAAGCACACTTACCGGGGATTCGCCCCGGTGGATGGCCCGCCCGAGCCTTGTCCCTGCGTCCTTCTGGGCAACGGAGGACCGACAATCGTCTGCGGTGGTGGTAAGACGGCCCAATGCCGTGGCGAGTTGTCCTTGCGAACCGCGTTTCACACTCGCACACTTGTCTCTCGCGCTCTCTCTCTCTCTCCCTAAATCGTACCCGCTCACGTTTCACCGCGACACTGCTCACGCGCGAAAATATGGCCGACAATATCTAATAATTCAAAATTGGTGAGGACGAAACCGTACGTCCCTGCCACGGTCGCCATTTGTGACGTGGTATTCGCGCCCGGTGAAATAAATAAGTTTAAGTAATCAAAAGTAACCGTTGGGCCGCGTTGCCCAATACCGCGTACACAAGTAATTTATTTATCGCGAACTGCGGGCTGTTGCCAGGAACACGAGTTTGCTCGGACGAACGGTGTGGAGGGTTCGGGCGATCCTCCTTGCCTCGACACGATATTTTTAAATTAAATGAATGTCGGCAGGAGCTGGGAGAGTAATACATAAACTCAATAATTAAAAATAAAATGAATAAAATCTTTATACAATTAAATTAACAATTGGCCATCCAGCCGTGCGCCGCGACAAAGGTTGTTTCGTGCGGGCGGAATTATCGGGAGTCAACCGGATCGAATTACTCGCCTGCGGTTGACTGTACCTCGGTGTCCGCTATTCGGGTACCGGCGTACCCGAATACACTCCCGAGTTCACACACTCATACACTCGGGGAAGGGAAGAAATGCGCGGTAATACAAAGCACACTTACCGGGATTCGCCCCGTGGATGGCCCAGCCGATCCTTGTCCCTGCGGCCTTCTGGGCAACGGAGGACCGACATCGGCTGCGGTGGTGGGAAGACGGCCCAATGCCGTGGCGAGTGTCTTGCGAACCGCGTTCACACTCGCACACTTTCTCGTCCTTGCTTACACACCAAATCACTCG
This sequence comes from Theocolax elegans, assembly GCA_026168455.1. Classification (NCBI taxonomy): domain Eukaryota; kingdom Metazoa; phylum Arthropoda; class Insecta; order Hymenoptera; family Cerocephalidae; genus Theocolax; species Theocolax elegans. Next base: position 13,515,334 of record CM047431.1, read on the forward strand.
CGGCTCACTCTCGAAGATGATCCGGGTTTCGACGGCTTCTACGCTTCACGCGCCTTTTCTTAGCCGTAAACATTAAATGTGGACGCCGGACAGTTTTGTCCACCTCGAACGGCGGATCGGGACGTACTGATTTAGGCAATCGCCTAATTTTCCGAAAAAGGGATAAGAGTGGGAAACACACACACACTCTCTCGCGCTCTCATCCCTACGTACTATTGCGCGCATAATTGTACACTTATAAATGAAACAAACAAGTGTCGTCGATTGGCCTTGACATACGAAAGGCTCCGACGACTTACAATTAGCGAATTTAAATATCCTATTCGTCTTGAACAGATTGTGTGACGATTTCCGTCACAGTCCAATCTACGAATTCTTTTTTTCCCTTTTTCGTCATTGCCAAAATTTTATATACCATAAAAATTTGCAATACATAAATAAATAAATTACATATAATTACAAATCTAACAGATAATAAATAAAGTCAAATTTTCTCAATTTTGTGTACCAATTAAACTTATTTTTATTTTTTTTATTTTTCTCCTTTTCTGTCGGAATTTATGTTTGTCAAAATATGCGAATAATGATAAGATTTTAAAATAACGGTAGCCTAGAGGAATATGCAAAATCAAGTTTTTTTTTAACTAAAGAAACAGAAAGCAAACGAATTTAAGTATTAGTTAAATCGATCAAACTTCTAAGGTAAAGTCTGCAATTTTTGTATCCTTGAGACAGTAGAAAAAAAATATCAAGACAGGATATAATTTTAAATATTAAAAATATCATACAATAAAATACCCTATTAGGCATTAGATTTTTCGATGGGCGTAATATGCCACTGAAAGATTTGATACAGGACATACGAAATGGACTATTTTATGTCGCACCAGATTAGTAAGGACACTACGTAAAAGCCATATTGGGACGACTGCAAGAAAGTGCCCGAGATTGCACTTATGGACAACAGTTCAATACGGTTGAAGAATTGATCAAACACCTAGAGACTATATTCGCTCTGGGAAAAAATTATTCCTATTACGCAGGTAAAATAAATAACCAGCGCATAAGATAAGGAGACACTGTCGGAGACTTCTATGACCATCTAAACATTTTGATAAGCGGAGCTTGCAATGCCTTACGAGGAGAAATTGAAGGCGTCCAGGATATAAATACCTCGATGAGACCACTGAGTATCACGGCATTAGATGTTTTTATAAGAGGACTACCCGTAGATATCGCCCGCCAGGTGGATGCCAGTCATCCGAAGCAGTAAGAATTGATACTCGAATCGAGGCAAGAATTTTGCCTGACACGAGATATAAATACAACACATCACATGAACAAGATTGGGAAATAACCGAATATTCCGCAGCGTCTAGATACAAGAGATCTACCTACAATCAAAGATGGCAGGACAACAATAGAGTTTCGAATCAATCTAGACAAATAGGACGCGTACAACACGAAAATAAAGTAGAAAGCCGACCAAGGAATTACTCGACGCAAAGAAATGATTATAATTACTCTGACCCTAGGCAAAATGATCGAGAATACAGATCAAATAGTGACCAAGCTCAATTACAAAATTACCGGAACAACGAGTAATTATAACAAAAATTACAATTCATAGTCAAGAAATAGCTATGAGAACGATCCCAGAAAAAATTTTAAAGGAAATAACTATGGGAATTCACCACGATATGACAACAGTAATTATAGGAATAATTATTATAGAGATGATTACTCTTCTAATAGTCAGAACCAAAATTTCGCGAACCGAAACTCGCGGCATTATTATCAAAATCGTAACAATTATTATCAACAATGATCTCGATCAGATTATCAAATGAGACCTGAAAATCAAGGAAATTATAGACAAAATGAAGAGCCTTTAAACTTCAAGGGGGCTCTCCATGCCGAGTTCGCGAGCCAAAGCTCCTCGAACCAGCCGAAACAAAACGAAACAAATCAAGATTCCCAAGCACAACCAATGGGAAATCATCAGATAATACAGATAGTGCTTAACGATACCACTCAGGAGAACGAATTGCGTCGGGTAACCGAAATTCTAAACAATATGAAAAAAATGACTACCCTACAGTGATAAGACTTCGCGTGCCAAAAAGATCAAAACAATGTTTGACCTTCGCGATCGATAGCGGAACCTCCGCTAATTTAATCAAATTGGATGCACTTAATTTGACGACCTTATATGACTCAAAGAAGAAAACCGAATTATTTGGCATTACTAACGATTGCGCGCCTACATACGGCGTTACTTGGTTTACTATTCAAGATAACCTAGTTGAGTTCCATATTGTACCGGATAACTTTCCCATTCTACAAGATGGAATGCTAGGAAGAAGTTATTTAAAACAAGAAGAAGCAGTCATCTCTTATCATTACAATGCCTTAATGATAAGCGGAGCTGTTATGAACCAGATACCATTTATGCATGATGACCTCCAGGAAGAAATTTTTAATAAAAACAATGACAATGACATGGAAAATACTAATAGTAAAGATATAGTGACTGTACAAAATGAAACAGAAGAAAAGAAAATAAACGCAAGGGAACAAAGAAACGAAAACGTAATAAAAAAGAAAGGTATATTTTAAAAGGTCAATCGAGACAAATTATAGAAATTGATCTAGTACAAACTGAATTGAAGGCAGGATATTTTCCAAGAATTGATGTAGGCCATGAAGTTCTGTATATTGGCAAAGGAATAGTGAAAAATGAAAATGGAAAATGCAAGATGATGGCTATAAACACATAAAAAAGATATACAAATAGATATAGAAGGAAGAGTTATCTTGCCCTTTGAATATCATACGCCTGATTTCTATTTAGAAAGTGAAAGTGAATTAGATGAACCAATGTTTAAAAATAGTTATGAAAAAATAAATAGTGTCAAAGAATTGTTAAACATAAATTATTTGAATGAAGAAGAAAAGAAACACGCTGAAAACCTTATAAATGATTTGAGTGATGTATTTCTGATCCCAGAAGAAAAGTTACCATCCACAAATAAGGTAGAACACGAAATTCCGTTGGACACAATATACCAATAAATACCAAACAGTATAGACATCCGCCAAAACACTCTGAAGTTATCAATGATCAAATAAGAAAAAAATTAAATGATGGGGTTATCGAACCATCAACGTTACCAATGTATAGCTCGATTTGGATTGTATCTAAAAAAACCCGACAGTCAAGGAAAACCGAGATGGAGAAAGGTGAATGATTTCCGTCAACTTAATAAAAAATCTATCGGAGATGCATACCTGCTACCGAATATTTCCGACATATTTGACCAATTAGGAAAGAGTTTTTACTTCAGTCTATTTGATTTGGCTAGTGGTATTCAACAAATTTCCCTCAAAAAAAGCGAAAAATGAAAGACAGCATTTTTTACACCAAACGGATACAATCAGTACCCGTAATTATTATAAACTACAACGATCGATTGAGAAATTTAATAACAGTCTTATGCATACACTATGTGGACCCATAGAAGAAGATGAAGAACCGACAAAAACGGTAACCGAGACACATTTTTCTGATGGAGACGAAATACCTCCAGAAGTCCAAGACGAATTGAAATGGATCCGTATGACCCAGATAATAACGACGACTCTATCATGAAAAGCAGGATAGAACAGCTCGTTCGTAAAACTAAACAAGTTACGCGACAGTCAATTACGGAGGACGTAGACCCAAGTGAAGGGGAAGAAAGAAATTTAGCTGACCAAGGTGATACAATATTTGACATTAGACCAATCCCACGAGTAATTTCTATAACACCAACCGTAAAAACGGGAGTTCCACACGCTCGAGGTTTGTCCATAGTTGAAAATAATACCAATAAGATACCCCGATTTAATCCTTTAGATTGTATCCAGGAAGAAGAAAAATCTATAGACCCAATTGAATTAAACTTAACCGATCCACCCAAAATTGATTTCCCAATATTCTACCCGATTCCCCCACTACAAGGACCTATTAATCAATATAAATCACTTAACGAAAATTATATAGTTACCAGTGAATCGGAACCTTTATCAGATCTGACAATAATCATGAAAGATAACGAATTACAACCTGACAGTGCCTAATGTATAAGCGAGATAATTTAGTACATTTTATTTCTGGAGATTGCGAAGCAAGCAATCCAACCATAGCGCTATTGAGTAAGATCGGAGGAATAGACCTAAAGATCCTGAAATATAAGCGACCCAAAATAGGACAAATTTTAGTCTCACCGTATAAAGATTGTAATATTTTCTCACTAGTTATAAAAGATAAGGACTACGACTCTCTAGAAGTAAGCGTGCTGAAAACAACCCTCCAAAATTTGAAGACTATTCTACTTCAAAAAAATTTACGTAGCTTTCGTATAGTTATAAAAGGAGATTTCATTGACATTTTGGAACCCGGATTGTTGACCGAAATATTATACAACATATTCGAAAATTCGCCTATAAAAATCACCATGTGTTATGGAAAAGTGGAATTACTATCGACTGAAGAAAGGCAAAATATTATATCATTACTGCATGATAGTTTAATAGGAGGACACAAAGGAGTAAACCAAACCTACCAGAAAATCAGAGAAAGATTTTACTGGCCGAGAATGAGATACGACATACTGGATTATATTGGAACCTGTCCAAATTGCCGGGAAAAGAAACTAGACCGGATAAAAACGCGAGAACCGATGATAATAACCGATACTCCAATCGATGCCTTCGACAAATCTATTGACACTGTCAGAAAATTAAGAATGACAACACAAGGAAATTGTCACATATTAACTATGCAATGCAATTTGACAAAATATTTGATTGCAGTACCCATACCTAACTTAAGAGTAACAACCATAGCCGATGCACTAGCGAGACATTTAATTTGCCAATTCGGAGCTCCGAGAGCAATTTTATCAGATCGAGGAACAAGTTTTCTATCTGAAATAGTAGAAGCAATGCTACACACCTTCAAAATCAATCATTTGACCACTTCAGTATCTCGACCACAAACTAAGGGCTCGCTGGAAAGGAGCCACGCCCCCTTGATGGACTTCATAAAGTGTTATTCAGAAAATTTTGATGATTGGGATAGGTTAATACTATTTGCTGTATTCACCTATAATACTAGCGTGCATTCTGCCAAAAATTTCACCCCATATGAACTAGTATTTGGAAAAATAGCTCGATTTCCAATGTGCATCCCAAACCACGAAAAATTACACGACTAAATGAAATACGAATCAAAGCTGGCGAAAATCAAATTAAAGTTAAGTATAAATTGAAGGAAAGATATGATAAGAAGGCGAGAACGTTTGACGCGAAAATAGGTGATTATGCTTCTATATTGAATGAACCGCGAACATCCAAATTCGATTCTTACTATAAAAAACCTTTAAAAATTATAGAAATAGTAGGGCGCAGCAATGTCATATTAGAATTACCCAACGGCAAAAGAATCCGAAAACATATTAATAAATTAAAACCCGCCCCCATACGCGAAACTCTTACCAAATAAATTTATTGTTTTTTTCCTTTCTTCCAACAATTTCTCTTGCAATGAGGACGTCTACACTTTACACACTTTTACTTCTACTTTTACCTTTACTGACAGTGACTACGACAAAAAACCTCTATGATATAGAAAAAGTAGATTCAATATCTGAAATATATTATGAAAGAATGGGAAATTTAAAAATAAAGAAAGCAGATTGGCAAATAGCAATCTATATAGATGCTAAGAAATTTTTAAATAACCACTCCGGTCTCAAAATTGACGACCGAGTCTATTTACAATCCAAAAATGCTATTTTTACCTGAAAATGTGATATGTCATTACACCAAGAATTGATCAACATAAAAAATAACACTCTACGAGAATTACAAAAAGAAAAAAACATCGTGTTCTCAGACCTAAAATACACACCAATAAACGATAAGTTACACCATATACCATCAGAAGAAGACGATCAACGCCGTTTGTATTTATAGGAAGCGTTAGTAAAAGCCTTTTTGGAACAGCAATTATGGATGAGATAAATGAAATTAACAATAATATAGACCGAATTTATGAAGAGAAAAAGGAAATAATCTATAATATTAATATAATAATCTATACAATATTACCAACCAACACTCAAAAACTTTACAAAGTTTAGTAGAAATTATTGAAAATAGAATGGGTGGTTTAGCCACAAAAGAAGAACATATTGATTATGTTTTAAAATTTATGAACTACGCGAGGAAAGTCGAAGCCATTTTTGACCACTTAATAAATAGTAACAAAGAATTTTTAGAAATTCTCCAATTCTTGAGATGGAAAGAAATACACCCAAGTTTGTTGAAAACAGATTTAATTAGACAAATAATTGATGACATACACCGAGAAATGAATTACCTAAAACTAGCTATTCCCTACCAACATCTACAGGCAGAAGAGATTTCTAATAAAGCCGATATTAATACGAGTTATCAAAATGGACAAGTATTAGCCACCTTACATTTACCGTTAATAGATCAAAACTCATTCAATTTCTACAAAATACACTCTTTAGCTGTACCCCAGGAAATAGATAATAAAACTACTGGATTCGCCTACGTTAACACAAGCCATTCCTACATCATAATGAGCGAAGACCATAAGCAGTATGTAAAGGTGAACTACGACATACTCAACGAATGCCGACATCTGTTTTACGCACATATTTGTTCAGTAAAAGAAGCACTTAAAAAAGCATTAATTCAAGATGATTGTGAGTTGTCAACGCTGATGAGACCAAATATTGAAAACTTAAAGACCTGTGAAATAGTTTATCATTATAATCTCGAAACTAAATGGAATTATCTACAAGAAGAAGAAGCATGGCTCAAAAGAGGCGTTTTTATCGATTTTTAGTGAACTAACCATTAAATTTATTTAATTGGCGACGTTTCGATGGAAGTCCTCCATCCTCATCAGACTATACCTTTATTGAAACAATCATTTGTTACACCAGCATTTTACAATTTTGCATATATATATATATCTAAATATAATTACTCACTATTTGGTCAAATTAATGCACATATGTGGCTTTTCTCATAATTTCCATAGTATCTCTAATGTGTCGCTCTATAATCAAAAGCAAATTTAGACAAAAATAGTATAATAGAAACCATAAAGAATGTGGAACAATTATTTAAACACACAGAAATTGCAAAAGAATCAATGAATCTTATTAGGAAAAATATTACTAATTATATGGAAGGAAATATAAAAAGAACTACACATATAAACATTGAAGACAGATTATTTGCACAAAGATTGAAACAAACAAAGTTGTTTTTAAAAAATAATACCAATGTATTTTTTACTTTAGCTGACAAAGGTAACGTCACAGTTGCTATTCAAAGAGATTCATATGAACTCAAAATGCACAATCTTTTATCAGATAGTAAAACATATATTCGAATAAATAGAAATCCACTAATAAAATTACAAAAAGATACACAAAAAATTATGCAAAAGTGGAATAAATTAGAACTCTTGGGTAAAAAATGCCATAATAATGAATTAACCCAAACAGATACAGTACTGCCGAGAATTTATGGATTACCAAAAGTACATAAAAAAGAATATCCACTTAGGCCTATTGTTTCATGTATTGGCAGTCCCACATACAAGTTATCTAAAATAATAGACAAAATGCTTTCGAATTGCATAAAGAGACCTAAATCTTATGTTAAAAATAGTGTAGATTTAATAAATAAAATTAGCAACTGTGATATTCCTGAAAATTATGTTTTGATTTCTTTAGATGTAGTGTCCTTATTTACCAACGTACCCGAAAATTTAGTGATTGAGAGTATTGAAAAAAGGTATCACCTTATAAGAAAAATTTACAATATCTCATTAAATGATCTTCTAGAAGGTGTAAAATTTTTGCTACGTAATACGTATTTTTCTTGGGATAAAAAATATTATAGACAAATTTTTGGCTCTCTCATGGGTAGTCCGATAAGCCCAACTTTTGCAGATTTGGTAATGACAGATTTAGAACAGGAGTGCTTAAATAATTTAGATTTTATACCGGTGTTTTACTACCCATATGTAGATGACACAATAATGTGCATTCCTGAAAATAAGATAACAAAAGTATTAGAGGTATTCAATAATTATAACGCACGATTACAATTTACTCATGAAAAAGAAAAAAATGGTGCTATAAACTTTTTAGAGTTATCTTTAATTAGAAATAATCATAATTAAAAATTAATCACGAATTGGTATAGGAAAGAAACATTTTCAGGTCGATTTTTACATTTTTTATCCAGTCACCCTATTGAACAAAAACGAGCTATGATATATACGTTGGTAGATAAGGCAATCTTATTGTCAAACCAGAAGTTACATAACACCAACTTAAAAATAGTTAAAGAGATTTTAGTTAATAATGAGTACCCAATTAAATTTATTAATCATAATATAAGAAAAAGAATGAAAAAAATAAAATATAGAACTAATAGCAATAATATTCAACAAAATAAACAAAATAGATACTTTACAACTTTAAGCGTTCCATATGTTCCAAATTTTTATAATAATGTGTCTGGTTTTATGAAACAGAAGGGTATTAGGGTTGTTCCTAAAATTTGTAATGGATTAAGTAATGTTATTGTTAGAGGAAAGGAAAAATTAGACAAACTTTGTGAAACAAATGTAGTATACAGAATTAAGTGTAATGATTGTGACGCAGCATATATAGGAGAGACAAAAAGGCAATTAAATTGTAGAATAAAAGAACACGAATCTAATAGTAAAAAGTCGGGTGTGCAATATGTTATAAATGACCATATAACAAAATATGACCATACATTTAATTTTAAAGATGTAGATGTGTTAGATAGAGAAAAAATTTGGGGGAAAAGACTGATATCAGAGATGACCCATATTAAATTAGAGAAGAATGCCATTAACGTAAAAGATGATACAAAAAATCTTAGCCAATTTTACAATAACATTGTTAATCAACTCAAATTACGGTCCAAATTGTAATAATTTCCTTTCTTTCTTGAGCGTAATTAAAAAATAATGCTAGTTATCTACAGATGGTAGATCAATTAGTTCAAATTTAATTACAAGTATTATAATCAGCGCTGTAATCGATTACTGATTAATACGCGCATAAATTTGAAATTGGGAAAAAATCAAAATTTAATTTTTAATTTGTAAATGGTAAATATATTTTAACAAAGTGCAATAAATATAGACTGAATTATTATTAATTTTTATGAAAAAATTTTTAACAGTAATTGACAATAATGAATGAGTCAATGTTAATATGACTTTAAATTATAGAAATATTAAAGTACAAATAATAATATTTATATGGTTACGTGTTCATTAATTATTTTTTTAGTGGTATTTATAAAAGAATTTTTTTAATATTATTGACTTAAGTTTGATGTTAATTAATGATATTACATTTCGTATAGGATTTATTAATATTCAAATTTTTGCTACACGTCTATGTCATGAATACGGTCAAATTGACACACATTACAAGTGTATAATGACGGGTCGCAAAAATTTGAATTATAGCTTTACCAACTATCTGTGATAATGACTAGCAAATTTTGTTTTCTGATAAATTTTATTGATATTGACTGCTTTTTGCTTAACTGGTGTTGTGTGTTCTATTAAATTATTTATTTATTTATTTAATTATTTATTTATTTATTAAATAAATTCTATGATGTTATATAAGTACGATTCAGAGAAGAAAGGTAAAATAAGTTACATAACCTCAATATTTGTGCAAATTTTAACATCTGATGTTTTGCTACTTGCTTTTGCTTTTGATTATAGAGCGACACATTAGAGATACTATGGAAATTATGAGAAAAGCCACATATGTGCATTAATTTGACCAAATAGTGAGTAATTATATTTAGATATATATATATGCAAAATTGTAAAATGCTGGTGTAACAAATGATTGTTTCAATAAAGGTATAGCCTGATGAGGATGGAGGACTTCCATCGAAACGTCGCCAATTAAATAATTAAATGGTTAGTTCACTAGAAATCGATAAAAACGCCTCCTTTTTGAACCAACTGCGTGGAAATTAATTTTTAAGAAAAAATTTTTAACAGTAATTGACAATAATGAATGAATCAATGTTAATATAACTTTAAATTATAGAAATATTAAAGTACAAATAATAATATTTATATGGTTACGTGTTCATTAATTATTTTTTTAGTGGTATTTATAAAAGAATTTTTTTAATATTATTGACTTAAGTTTGATGTTAATTAATGATATTACATTTCGTATAGGATTTATTAATATTCAAATTTTTGCTACACGTCTATGTCATGAATACGGTCAAATTGACACACACTACAAGTGTATAATGACGGGTCGCAAAAATTTGAATTATAGCTTTACCAACTATCTGTGATAATGACTAGCAAATTTTGTTTTCTGATAAATTTTATTGATATTGACTGCTTTTTGCTTAATTGGTGTTGTGTGTTCTATTAAATTATTATTTATTTATTTATTATTTATTTATTTATTAAATAAATTCTATGATGTTATATAAGTACGATTCAGAGAAGAAAGGTAAAATAAGTTACATAACCTCAATATTTGTGCAAATTTTAACACTGATGTTTTGCTACTTGCTTTTGCTTTTGATTATAGAGCGACACATTAGAGATACTATGGAAATTATGAGAAAAGCCACATATGTGCATTAATTTGACCAAATAGTGAGTAATTATATTTAGATATATATATATGCAAAATTGTAAAATGCTGGTGTAACAAATGATTGTTTCAATAAAGGTATAGCCTGATGAGGATGGAGGACTTCCATCGAAACGTCGCCAATTAAATAAATTAAATGGTTAGTTCACTAGAAATCGATAAAAACGCCTCCTTTTGAACCAACTGCGTGGACGAATAGAACAAATTTATATCAAGAAGCATGGCTGTTTTCATACAGACCGAGTTACTTTAGTTGTTATTGGAAAATCAAGAAGCTCAAATAGATACACTTACAAACCAGAAATGAATTTACAATTTGCAAATCTATACCCTATTTTTAAATATCATGACGACCAAAATGACAAACTGGACGTAATCAATCAACTAAATTTTGACCATCCACTCTGGAAAAATAAGGAGGAATGATTAATTGACATATCAAGAAGGTTGGATTAAATCAAGCAGCACAAGAGAAGTAAAAAAAAGTATAGTTATTGGACATTTGAAAGCTTTTCATTACACATATTACTAATTCTAATCTTTGCCTCATTAATCGGTTATTGAGTTAACATTAAGAACAAATCTAGAAGAAATTTAATACTACATCACCCTCAAACGTAGAACCACAGACAAATAACCAAAGACGTGACCACACTACTAATACTATTTTTATCATTCTTGAAAATTCTCATTACGCTTCTATCCCGGCTAATCTACACCACTCTCAATCTGACTCATTACCCAAACCATCAGCAGAAATAGACTAACCACGAACATTTACCACAAAAGAAAGATAAAAATCGTAACAACTTTGGTCATTATCTATATCATCTCATCCCATCAGAAATACAGAATTTAATTTGGATTTTATGATTCCAGATACTCAACCAAAATAATAGAACAAAAAGACCAGACCGAAAATGGCAATCGGGCCAAATTCAAAAGTGAACTACGGATTTGCTTTCGTGACGCAGCTACCAAACGGAAAACTAGTAATCTCTTCGGAAAAAGCAGCACCCATTTTCGAAACCACCAAATGGGTGGCTGAGAATTACCGTGCGAATCAATTGAAGTCATAAAACAGAACCAACCAACTCTAAACGCGAATAGAATGTTTAAGGTCACTCTTATGAGTGAAGAGGAAGGAGGAAAATTAGTCGCATCACTTGCCCAGAATGCACCCAAGCCAAGAGACTATATTACCGAAAATGACGACCAAATACTATTGTTCTGCAAATTACCATCCTTAGTCAGCGAGGAAGAATTCCTCCTCGAATTCGAGAAATACGGGACCTTAGATAACCTATACACAGCTATTGACCAAAAAGGACGAGGGCGCTACGGATACGTGAAGTATCTGGACCCAAAGGACACCAAGGAAGCACTAGAAAGAAGTCATCCTAAGTACGGAGCCATACTGTCAGAACCACGAAAGCTAAGCAAAAATAAATGGGAGAATCCACCCAGACTAAATAAGAGAATACACCCACTCTGCAAACGCCTAGTAAGTAGCAGTACTTACCGTCATCACGGAGCTGTATGCCAGGAACAAACCAGACTAATGAACAAAAGGAAGGATCCCGGAACAGGGCGTTTAGAGAATGAAATGAAAAAAAAGAAAGTAGTTGACTATTAATATCGAGAACCTAAGGTTTCAGGATAACCTATACCCAAGCCAGGAAAGCATATAGTTTCTAGAAATTTAATGGAACATGGCCCTGTATCAATTCATTTAAGCAAAGGCATCGAAGCAGATCCATTCGGAGGAGCGTTATGGGAAAATGCAAATCTTATAGACGTCGAAAAACCAAAAAGAAGAAAGGTCCAAATAGATACAACTGATGAGGCAATTAATGCAGTATTAGAACCTCTACAACTCATGCAAACGGACTCCGAGTCAATAGAGACTAACGCAGGAAATTTAATAGAAATAGACCTAAATGACCAAAGTAACTAAGTTTGACCAAAAAGACCAAACAGCTTTTAAGCTTACTAATCTAATGGTACCTATATTTCTTTCCTTCCTACTTTCTTTTCCTTTTTATTATTATTATTATCCTATATTTTACTAATCACTTGCTTTAGCTGAAATTAGCACAAAATATTTTCCATATATTTATTAATATTTTGCTTTTGTTTATTTTCTATTACACAGCTATCTTAAAATGGAGTTCGTGAAAGCCGCATTCCGCCCAGCAGGAGTATTAAATCAAGTAATCTGCATATTGCAGCTGCACCTAAATGTAGGAGTTATATTCGGATTATTACCCGATTCGGCGAAATCCTGGAGATCCGTCTGGATCAGATATCGGCAACGCTTGTCTACATCACCTTCAACAGTGAAGAAGGTGCAAAAATGCCGAGGAATATGTTAAATTAAAAATAGCAAGGAAGAATAAGACCAAAATAAACGATCAAAACAGCGAGACCGAATTAACCAATGACTCCGTGATATCGGTAGGACGAGAAACTGAGGAATCAGAAAACCAAACGCGGCAAATAGTTGACGAAGCCGGAAAGCGCATACACATATTACTGACAGACCACGTATCTGGTCAAAGTTTGTATGATATCTTCTCGACCTATGGAGACTAACGGAATCATGGCATTAATTTTATTCTTCACCAACGAAGCCGCGAAGCAAGCAGTCGAAAATAAAAGACAATTCAAACCTAAGTACGTTGGACCCCAAGCGCTGACAAGGTACTATGGACCATTGAAGAAAATACATTATCAATGCGACAGGCAGATGAGCAGCAACAATTTCAAAGACCACATACAATACTGCCGACAAATTAGAGGAAGTTTCCAAGATCAGGCCAGACCAAACGACAAGTGGAACACACAATCCCGTTTTAGAAAATAAACTTTACGATCTATCTGTATTTCTAACCTACGAACGAACGTCCAAAATCAATTCTTATATTGTTTCTTTTATTATTATTACTACATTTAATTATATATATATATATATATATATATATATATAAAAGTTGAAGCAGAACAAAGTTTATTTTATAAAATTTTTATTTTATTTAAATGAAATTTTTAGTAGGGTGAGATTATTTTCACACTAACGCTGTAACCGTCATTGTGTTGATTTAATTAAAGTTTTGTATTATTCATCTTTAAATGTGTAATATAATAATAAAAATTATTTTGATTTCTGTGAAGAGGTTGGCAAATTTCGCCAATGAAAATTTGCGTATAACGTAAAAATGGTTTTTTATAGAAACTAAAAAAGCCTACCTTTTTTGCCCTCAAGAAATTGAAAAATAATCCTTTCAATTTTGTAAATTAAAAATGGAGGGTAGAAACAAGTATTATAATCAATAAATTTTAAGAATGATTAGCCCGCTCTGCTTTTGGTTTTTGTATTAAACCATTTAATTTTTAGTAAATAATAATTTTCTATTATCGGCTAGTTTGACATATTTTTGGTTTATCCTTTTCTTAACATGAAAATAAGAAAATAATGATAGAACTTACAGTGTAATCAAATTCCATGCCATCGTTACGATCTGTATCGGGTTTGCAATTAATCTTTAAATGAGTATTTTCCAAAAAATAATTGCCAAAGATATTTGTCTCTAGAGTCGCCAGATCCTGACGATCAATTAACTCGTATATGGATGATGGCCAAATAGATGGTGGATTTTCTCTACATTGATAAATTATATTGCTAAAAACAAAATTGATACCAGATGGAAAATTATCTAAACTACGTTTGTCCACACCTATACATAAAGTTATAAATAATAATAAAATTTGCATAATTAAAACTGAAAGTATAGCTATACAAAATATAATGGTTTATACCTAAGCTGTGGAAGTGCATAAGAATATCATCTAATATATCCTTTCCATGGGATTTTCTCGATACACTTGACTCATTACTTACATGATGAATATTTTTAAAAAAGTAGTCAAGTTCTAATATATTAATACGATTTTGTCCATTAATTAACGTGAATAACTGTATTAAACTTCTACTTAACGGATTAATTTGAAATATATATGGATAAGAAGAAGTATTTGAATTTATAAGTAAATCATATAACTTTTGTAATAAATTTGGCGCATCAAGTAATATCAAATTTGGTAATACAGTTTTATTAATATCTTGCTCATTAATTTGAAATTCTGTATCATATTTACTAAAAACTGGAAAATCTTGTACATAATGTTGGCAATAAGTATTCAAATTCAAATCCATACTCAATTGATACAATAATTTTCCTAATAAGAATAAATTCTCGGATATGTAACAACTTAATTTAACTTCTTCGTAAAGCAAGTGTAAGGCAAATAAAACATTTGATAAATGTATAACAGATGTAGAATGTATATTACATTTTTTTGTTTTATACATGCCACTTTGTTTAACACGAACTAAATCACTGTAATTTTCTTCTTCTTTTCTTGTATTTAAATTTATAATGTCAATAAGATAATCTTGAACATGATTTGTAAGCTCAGAAGTTATTATGTAAGACCAATCGTCATCAGATCCATTATCAAGAGTTTTTTGTTTTTTGGAAAGAATAGTTGGACTGAAATGTTCGGATACATGGTCAGCAATATTTGTCTTAGTTATATTTAATTTATTTATATCATAACCGAAAAATGTAAAAAAGATATTTAAAAATAAATTCCATTCTTGACTCAATGATAAATCTTGCGGTCCAGGTGCATTTCTTGCAATATACCATTTAATTAATAATTGCATCGAGAGATCTCGAGGTAAAATGTTTCGCAGAGTTTGAAGACACATTTGCACTGAAATAATAAATATTATATATTAGAAGTTATATGTTTATCTTCATTTATTAAAAATAATATTAGGTAGTCAATTACATCAAAATGTTGTTATCTGAACGAATTGTTACAAATTGGTACAAAATTAACAATACTCTACAGGAATTGCATTTAAATGTATTTAATTTATATAGATAAACATTGAATAACAAATTTCAATTCACAGGTGAAACATAATTTAATACTACATATTCACATGAGTAACCTATTTTAGGTAGATTTTCTAGTAGAAATTAACTCTATTGTAAACGATTTATGCTCGTTTTTTGTATGGTTAATAAATAAAAAGAAATGATCTCTTCGAGCTATTTTTATTTTATTGCCAACGTTTCGACCGATTAACTCCTTATTACGGCATCTTCAGGGCTCTCGTACTAACCTAAAGTTTCTCAACATGAGTTGTAATTTTGACTCCTCTGTGATACGGAATAGAAACTTTAGCTTAGTACAAGCGCCCTGAAGATGACCGTAATAAGGGGTTAATCGGTCGAAACGTTGGCAATAAAATAAAAATAGCTCGAAGAGATCATTTCTTTTTATTTATTAGAAATTAATTGTGTTAATGCAATCATAAATTATTTTAGAAGAATATTTCTCGATCTTGGTGAATAACCCACACTTTTACCCACAGTTAATGAACTCTTTTACTGGTGGACCAGACTGCCTGCTGATTTTATTACGAAATGCTCTAATAATTTAGTCCAGCCTTTGTTTTATATCGTCAATGAATCACTTAAGTTGGAGGTTTTCGATCTATATGAAAAACCATGTGTCGCATCCCGACGAAAATTATGTTACTATTTTTCGTAAAAAGTACTGCGTAGTATAGAACAAAATTATGGCGTAGAAGATGAAGGAAATAAGGTTGATAGCGAATGATTCTAAGTAAATGCAGTAATAAAAACCCTATTTTATAGAGCTAAGGGACAGATTAATTTACGAATATTTTAAATAAAAAAGAGAGCGATACATAGAGTTTAAAATATTATTCAAAGCCAATACGCACATAAGCGGGATTGCCGATAGTGAGATCAAAACGAAGGTGTTACGCAAGAGTTTTTGTATATTGCACTATAATATCAATGCTCGAAGGAGAGCCGGCGATGAGAGATATGGACTAGAAACTCGAGCATTAGAAGGAAACAATAATTTAAGTAGCCAAGAAAAAGAAGCCGCTTTGGGTAACGTCACAGAGATGAAAGGGGGGAAGTAAATTGTCCGTATTAACTACGAAGCAATACAGAAAATGCATGGGATTCGATCATTTTTTGATCACGCACATCTAACGGTCCAATCGAGAACTAATTACGCAATTTCCATCTAAAGTAAAGCGTAAGACAAGAACAGATGCATAGATTTTTAGGGTATATAAAGAGGACCCAGAACGGACACAGCCAATCTTAGTTTTTCGTCTAAAGTTTCCGTAAGGCGAAGCTCAGCTACTCGGAGTTTAAAAAAATATGCATTAAAAGTAGAGATTGATCTTGTATTCGGGAATCGAGACACATCCTTTGTATCTACGAGCCTTAATCAATAAGTAATTTATTTAAAATAATGTTTTAAATTGTATTATTTTTTCACTACCATGGACACCTTCAAAATTAAACAGATTCACACAGCACCTTGGAAATATTATTATTGTGCTTTGGGTTTTATACCAAAAATTTAATTTTTTTTAAATACGATTATAATTTATAAATAAAAGTTTTTACCAAAATTTAGTGTAATGAAATCAGAATTAAAATAATAAAAAAAATAGAGACATATTAAATGTTAACTGTAAATTTTAAACTATATGACGTCTTATAAAGCCAAATTTATATTTTAATAATTATAAATGTTAATGAAACATTAACTTACGAAAAATAGTAAAGTGCATATACTTACTAAATTGTAGTATTTAGTAACTACTTATTGAAATTTTGGATTATTTTAAACGGATCTAAATAGAACTTCACCTCCTAAAATTAATTTATTTAATGACGAAGGGTCATTGCCAAAAGTTCTATGTCATTAATATTTTGTACTTTAAGAGTAATAAAACTTTCTTCTTAAATAAATAAATTGTTGTATTAATTTTAAAGAACTATTGATAACATTTTAGCGGCATATAAATCAAAACCTGTTTCTTCCATTTCTCCCGTAATTCGAAATTTGCACCCTCTTTCAAAATTTGCGTTTTAATCCATAATTATATCCAATTTATTTTTTCCTTTAGTTACAGAGCCCATATATTTATTTTGATTATTATAATCAAATTAATTCCTTATAAAACTTTCTGTTTCTAATAAATACATACATGTTTATTTAAAATATTTTTTTATATAAATATACAATATCAACTCACTTATATATCCATACAATTTTGAAATTTTAATTTAAAAAATATTTAAATTAAATGCTCCTAAATTAATAATTTTTGAAAAACTTCTCAAATGTAATTCGTATTTTATATTGCTACTGTTAAAATTTGAATTTTCTTTTGCCATTACTGTTTATAATAGAATTATCTTAAAAATGCTATAATTAATGTATTTAATGTAAAAGTGTATGATTTACTTGAATAATATTTATTTTATCTTCAAATAATTTTGCATCTACGATTAAAGCATTAAATTGTAGATCCGTTATTATCATTGAGTACACATTTAAAAATTTTATGAGTTTTATCAGGAATGAGTAAACTAATACACATTCTTTCAAGTTATATTCACAACTTTTTTTGCGCACGGAAAAAATACATATATTTTTATCTATTCTTGAACAAACAATTTTGAAGTATATATGTATATATATATAAATATTAAATAAATATTCCGCCGCGCACACACGCGTACATACACACAGACACACACATATATATATATATAAATGTTGAATTCTGAATTCTTAGACACGGCGGCGGCGGCGGCAAAATATTTATGTATTATATATATATTTGGAGACTTATGGTATATTCTTTTCGGCTATCTATACACTTTATAATATTCGTAAAGGCAAATCTGATATTTTATATTAATTCAATTTCTGAACCAACCGTTTTATTTACAATATTTATTATTTGAATTGCAATTTAGGGTCATACTAAAAACGTTTGAATTACCAACAAATATAAAAAAGAATACTTTCTACATCTATTCAATACTTTAAAAAATGATAACTATATATGTCCATTGCTCCATGAGTCTTTCTATTCACCAGACTCAATGTCGACGGATGAGCACGAAAGTTTTTACGTGTAGTACAATGCGGAGAAAGAACAAAAGTTGTATTTGATTATAAACCTGAAATACTAGAATAGGGTTGCATGAATGTTGAGATTTTAAGACGCGCGTGATTGGCATTTAAAGATTCTTTTGAAGATCGGGGACATATGTCCATTTACTGAGGCTATGATAGCAAGCGCGTACTGATTCTTAAATAAAAAAAAATATATGCAAGAAAAGACAATAGTTATATTAGCACCAAATGGTTACAAACGATGCAACACTCACTCGCAAAATCCGTCGAATGATTCCTTTACTGCGAGCGGGAATTTGGTTGGGAAATCATTGACTCTGGTAGGGCTTGCGATTTCGGTTAATAATAGGTGCTTTATAATTCACCATTCAGTTACCAACCATGCATTTTCAAAACATGGCTAATAGACGAATTAGGTAAAGATGTAGAGCTTGTTATCGCATGACCGAAATACATATAATTTGGCAGCATAAAATAATACAATTCCACGATATACAAGGTAGCCTTTTGAACGCACTTTTAAAAATTAAGTAAGGAACTAGCGTATTTCCGGCGGAATGCGTGGACGAATCATCGAGTTTACGCTATCTATATAAATATGAACGTAACGAAGGTATCTAGTTAGAGCGTGAGAATATGGAGCGGAATTTCGGGTGAAGAGCAGTGTCAAAGCTTATGTTGAATGATTAACTTAATTAAAATTGACTGAATTAAATGAAACGAATTAACTGAATTAAACTTTCTAACCTAAAACAAACAACAGTTTTAAAATTGCAGAGAAAACTTTTAAAATTAATTACCGTACCCAATAAAGAAGTTTTTTCTATAATCCTTGTAAACTATGAAATTATATATCTGTATTGGCGATACGAAGAAGAAGCAGTTAAGCCGTCTTTAAATACAAACGTTGTCATTGCTGTTTCTATAATTGCTTAAGCGCGTTTAGAATTATACAAATACATGGAATGACTTAATGAAAAACTGTTGTATTGCGATACAATTAATGTATATTCGTAAGAAAAGACGAAAGCGATTCGCGTGAGTGTGAGCCACCATTAGATAATGTATTGGGTAGTATAATGGATGAAATGGATGAAAATCGTCACACAACCTATTGACGACAAATAGAGTATTAAAATTCACGATAATTGTAAGCTGGCGAAGCCCTTGGTATGTTAAGACCAACCGACGAAACTTGTTTACTTCGATTCGAGTATACAATTACGCGCGCGATAATACGTAGGGGTGAGAGCGCGAGAGAGTGTGTGTGTGTGTATGTGTGTGTGTGTTTCCTTATTTTCTTTCCATTTTCGGGAAAATTAGGCAATTGCCTAACCAGTTTGTCCCGATCCGCCGACCGAGGCAGGGAACTTTCCGGGTGCGACCTCTACTTCGCGAGCGAGGCCTACTAATAGACGCGTGAGGTGTACAGGCCATCGGCACCCCGATCACCCTCGTGTGTGAGAGTTTTTACGAATAACCTAGTGAGTGAGGTGAAAGGACGTGGTCGTGCACAAGTGTGGACACGGGCCCCGAGATGTACACAACGCGGCATTTAGGCCGCCTTTTTCACCGCTGTAGCCGACAGGGTCTCCGTTGCGCAGGAGACCACCGAGACCGAGATTGGCTGGGCCATCCTCGGGGCGCCACTGGTAAGCGGTATATAATACTACCGTGACCCTCCCCCCCCCCCCCTTCCCAAGTGTATGTGTGCGTAAGATCTCGGTAGTGTGTACGGATACGTCGGTGTCCGAACAGCAGATTCCGCGAATTATAATCTGGACGCCCACCAACGCGAAGAGTATATTGTCACGACACAAAGCCTGGATGGCTGATTTGTAATTATTAAAATAATGTTTATATTTTAATATTAAAAACTCTTGTGGTTATTGTGTTCTCCACGCTCCCGCCGACAATCCAATTATTTAGTTTAAATCGCGCTCGACATAAGGAGGATTGCTCGAATCCTCTGCATCCTGCGTTAAATTTATTAAGGCGCCCGTTGCAAGATTATTCGGAAGCTTTTGAGGAAAGTCTTTATAGGAAAACTAGTATATTGTAAATATGCACATTTGACCATTTGTGTTATATCTTGAAAAATGCCTTCTAGCTACGGAGGAAAGCTAAAAAGTAATTATCAAGCGAAAATAGAGAGACGCGTAATGCTCTCTCTATAGCGCCCTAGTATATAAATGTTAGGTTAGTTTGTGTATATTCTTCTGTTTGCGTTTCGACTCTAGTATTATGAAAGACAGAAGGATTATAATCAAGGATTTAAATAATTATTTAAAGAACTATGAAGATATTATATTTCATACTAGTGAATTTATATTTTGGGTATAATTAACAATTGCTTTAACGAGTTATTTTGATTTTTAAACGCACAACGTTTCGGAGACATATTTGTCTCCATCTTCAGATGGGTTGCTGTATCCTCTACGTACATCAACATGACTCTACCAAGTAGCGGATTCAATGACCGTCTCGACAATGAAGGAATTTATCGTTGCATTACCCGAAGATTTTGAGTAAACATGACTAAATTGCTGAAAATATTAATAGCTTTAAATAAGAAAATTACAAGCATAGAATAAAAGAACTTGTGCATATTAATAATATTTATTATAATTTAAAGCATTTTCAATTTAATGGTTACACAAGCAATAAGAAATTTAATAAAGTTGTTAATAAATCACAAATTTCAATACTGAAAGTTGAAATAGAAGATTTGAATATACATTTAAAATTTTTATTTCATATATTCACTCGTATTAGGTATATTTCTTGATATTTGTGATTGATGTAACGAGTCAAATTATAATTATTTGGTCAATGTTTCGGAAATATTTTTATTACCCTTCTCAGATGCATTCCTTTATTAAATAATAAAAGTTTTTACATAAATTTTAGATAAGTTTTTACATAAATAGGATCAATGAACATAGTAAAAATAGTTCACAAAATAATAAACAATGTGTTATTAACAATCACATTAATGAGAGAGAATTTGGAGAAAAAAAATAATCTCTGAACTCTAGACATAAATATACAAAAATAACCTATCAATAAAAAAGAAAATGCTAATAAATTACAATCAGTGCATACAACTTCAACACATAAATTTAAACAGAAATAAACTTTACTTAAAGCAGTATTTGGCTCTTTCTTTTCAAAAAATTAAAAATTTAAAAATTAAATTCACCCGTGTTTTTTTTAAATTTTCCAGAAAGCTAGTATACCGATCAACATTAAATGTATAGTATTTGTTTCTCTAGTTCGAACCAGTTTTGTTTTGGCAGTTTCTATATTCGTATCGTCCCCTATACAAATTTATTTAGTGTTTGTATTGTTCCATATACCAGTTTATTAAGTGTTTATTAATGTTATTTATTTATTACTATTTGTTCTTATTTATTAATTAATCAAATTATTGTTACTATAAATATTAACATAGGACATAAAAATGGAAAGAAATACAAATGTTGTTTTGATAATAAAATTCTGGTTTCTGTGAGTACTCTATGAACGTGCTTTAGCTTTGTTACTGTAATAAATAATTGTTCAATATCTTCATTACAGATTATGGTTATATTCTATTCGACAAATCAGTTTATGGTGTGACGGAAATCGTCACACAATCTATTAACGACGAATAGAATATTTAAATTGGTTAATTGTAAGTCGTCAAAGTCTTTCGTATGTCAAGGTCAACCGACGACACTTGTTTGTTTACTAAAATCAAGTGAACAATTACACGCGCAATAGTACGTAGGGATGAGAGCGCGAGAGAGTGTGTGTGTGTGACTTTCCCACTCTCATCCCTTTTTCGAAAAATTAGTCGATTGCCTAATTAGTAAATCCCGATCCGCCGCTCGAGGCGAACGAACTTATCCGGTGCCGATCGATTGAGAGTACGGCTAAGAAAAGGCGCGTGAGGCGCAAACTAAGCCATCGGACATCAACCCGGATTATCCTCGTGAGTGAGCCGCGAGTGACCCGGTGTGTGACAAGGACGGGAAGTGAGTATGTGAGTGTTAACGCGGTTCGCGAGACACTCACCGCGGCACAGGGCCGCCTTTCAACACCGCAGCCGACGTGGGTCCTCCGTTGCCCAGGAGAGGACACATGGAAACGGACCGGCTGGGTCATCCACGGGGCGCATCCCGGTAAGTTTGTTTATATTACCGCGCCCCCCCTTCCTCGAGTATATGAGTGTGTGAACTCGGGAGTGTATTCGGGTACGCCGGAACCCGAATAGAGGAGATCGGGGCCGAGTCAACCGCAGGCGAGGATCTCGATCCGGTTGACTCCCGATACTTCCGCCCGCGCGAAAGATTATTGTCGCGGCACGAGGCCTGGATGGCCAAATGTTAAATACATCAAAATAAATGTTTTATTCATTTATATTTTAATTCAGTGTGTATTTATTGTTCTCCCCGCTCCCGCCGACATCCTATTAATTAAAAATATATCGTGCCGAGGCAAGGAGGATCGCCCGAATCCTCCATACCATGCGTCCCAGCGAACTCGCGTTCCTGGCGACTGCCCGCAGTTCGGAAAAATAAATTACTTGTGTGCGCGGTATTGAGCAACGCGGCCCAACGGTTATTATTAATTATAAAATAATTAATTAATTTGATCGGGTACGCGAATACCACGTCACAATGGATAATATGATATTTTTTACGAACAGGTACAGATTTATATACTAATTTTTCATTATTACCATATATCAAAGGTGATTATAAATTTATGTAAAACCTTTATTATTTAATAAAGGAATGCGCCTGAAGAGGGTAACAAAAACATTCTCAAGCAATAATGATATTTTAGAGCATGAAAATTGACAAATATAACGACAAAATAAATGAATTATTACTTGATCGAAGTACATATGGGCTATTTCACGTCAAGTGGTACGATGAAAATTTTAAATCACTCCAAATTTTGTGAACAGACTGGAAATATCTTCCAGAAGATAGAAAAAAAATTTTAGATGTTAAAAATAATTTGCCTAAGAGTTATTCCACCATGAAAAATGGAAATTTTTCAAATTTTTAGAAAAATTACTATTTATAAAGCCATTTATCTCAAAATCTATTGATTTTTTTGAAAAAACATTATTAACAACTTTTGTTCAAAATAATCTTTATAATTTATCTACCTAGGTTACAATTCTTAATTTTAAAATCTCGAAGAGATAGAGCACTCGAAAATATTGAATATCAAAAAAAGGCGACCACGCCACAATCGATTTTGATCTAACATCGCTCAAAAGATCACATTTTTTGAGAGCTATCGAATGGCGGTGGTTAGGTTATTGGCCAAGACCGCTGGTGTAAATTATACCCCATAAACCTCATAAAATCACTAATTTTCATGTATTTTAGGGCATAACTTACACCAGCGGTCTTGGCCAATAATCTAACCACCGCCATTCGAAAGCTCTCAAAAAATGTGATCTTTTGAGCGATGTTAGATCAAAATCGATTGTGGCGTGGTCGCCTTTTTTTGATATTCAATATTTTCGAGTGCTCTATCTCTTCGAGATTTTAAAATTAAGAATTGTAACCCAGGTAGGTAAGTTCTAAAGATTATTTTAAACAAAAGTTGTTTGTAATGTTTTTTCAAAAAAATTAATAGATTTTGAGATAAATGGCTTTAAAAATAGAAAATTTTCTAAAAAATTGAAAAATTTCCAATTTTCATGGTGGAATAACTCTTGGGCAAATTATTTTTAACACCTAAAATTTTTTTTCTATCTTCTGGAAGATATTTCCAGTCTGTTCAGAAAATTTGGAGTGATTTAAAATTTTCATCGTACCACTTGACGTGAAATAGCCCATATGTAAAAATTCAAAAAAATCACTTAGGAATTTATAAAAACGTTCCAAAGAAATCATGAACTATTGGGAAACAATATATAATTGGATAAAAGGTATCGTAGAATTGCTTTAACCCAAACAGATACATATCTACCTAAGATATATGGTCTTTCCAAAATACATAAAAAAATATACCTTTAAGACCTATATTTTCGTGTATTGGAGGTGCAACATATAATTTATCTAGGAGGATCAATTGAAGCTCTAAATTTAAGAATAAACGAGGGTCAATGCCGGGTATTGGCTGTATAAAGGACTCGTTTGCTGCTATTAGGGAGGGTTGAGACCCTTTGGGGGGATGAGTGAGAAAATATGGGTCCTTATTTCCTGTGGTTGCCGTTTCTCTGTTTCTGTGTGGGGCACTTAGGGCAGTCTCTAGTGTAGACTGTCTAGTTTCTACAACCATAGCAGAATTCATTTGTGCACTCTACTGCCCAATGACCTAGTTGGTCACAAATGAAGCAAGGCTCTTTTTGTTTTCTAGTGTGGTTGGAAATTACTGGTGCAGTTGTCGCTGCTTTAAAATTGCTCTGACTTCTGGATTGCTGCATTTGCTCGCTTCTTAACGATTCCGGCTTTGGCGAGGTCGGTGCTGCTGTTTGCCATTGCGCTTTGCTGCTATTGGCGACTATCTTATTCCAAGTTGCTGCAATTGAAATAACAATTCCTATATGTCGTTATCGATAAATTTGCTTGCTGTTAGGGATACTTCTACTGTTACGAATGGGGCATGCTAAATGTCGTATTTCTTTCGGGGCTTATATTTTTGGGTTGTGGTTCGTCGGATATGCTGCTTTGGTATGCTTGTTCTCGTCGCTTCTGTTGTGCTGCTAATTCGTCTTCACATTGCACACTAGGAAAATTCCTTCTGCTGCTGCTAAAGTGTATACTGCTTCTCGGGTCGTTGGGTTCGATTGGTTGTGCTCGTTTTTTCGACGCTCTGCTGCTCTTTGTTGCACGATTGTATGCTGCTTGTCGTGCTTGGCTGCGAGGTTATTTTAAATTATTAATTAAATTAATTTTAAATTAAAGGTTAAATTTTCAATTGTCGAGATTGTTGGAGCTAGCGTGATAATTGCGTAATACGACGTTGAGTTTATTCCCACTGGTGGACCGTTCTAGTTGACGAAGTGTATAAAATTTCTGAAATAATTGGTTCCAATAAATATCGTTGCTGCTCTTGCTCAGTTGGTGACGGTGTTCTTAAATGCCTGCATGCTGATTGTGCTTGCGAACGGTATGGAGGATGTAGCAATCTCTTGTTTATTGCTTCATTGCATTCTATTGGCACTTCCATCAGTATATCATGGTACTGTCCTTGAAACTGTCCGGTTTGCAGTTCCACATATAATATCCGACTGGATGTAATATTTCGTGAGCTTGCTGCTCGGGAAGTGAAAGGGAAATTTGTAATTTCGGATTGTAATGGCTAAGTTATATTTCGATGCCGCCATCTTAATATACAAAAGAATGCGTTGCCGACGTCAAAAAACTACGTCGGGCGCCAATGCAGCATGAAACTCTGCTCGTTTAAAAATTATAAAATGAAGCGGGCTTCGGGTCTTGAGCGCGCACCGTGGTTCTCGCGTTTCTGGAACATAGCCTCCAACTCGGCGGCATTTCTTTTAGCACCATCGGCCAGCTGCTGGAGATGCTTATACTCTTTGGCTTCCTTTCTATATGATATCTCAACCATTAGCCGCTGTTGGCGTTCCTACTCACGCTTTTGTTCTTCGGCGGAGATGAGGGTTTGGCCTTAGCAAAAGCTTTAAATCGGGCTAAGGACTCCTCCTTGGCTGCCTGCAGCTAAACCCTCAGAGCTTTTATTTCCTTTAAGGCAGCTTCCGTCGGCTGCCGCTCTTTCTCCATTGTCTGTGACTGGGGAAATTCTGTCGCCGCGGATATTCCCGTTTGCTGGAGCTAAGGGACGTGGTTAGCGGTATCTGACGTGAACTCCTCCTTCGGATCTGGCTTGTCTAGAATTACAGGCTTCTCTTTCCGTGCATGAAGCATATTCTGGTAGTGGTGTATGGAATGGGATAGTAACTCTCGTCGTGGCCACAGCAATACTCTGCATTTTGCCGTGGTTGGTCAGGGTCTTGATCATCCTGGCATGGAGGAATTCCATGGCCTCTTAGTCCACTTAAATGTCGTGGGAAGCGATATTGTTTACGTTCGCGTAGCCTTCAACCAGGAGAACGCCCTCGTGCTCGTCTGAGGGGAACCAACTGGTGACGACCACGGAATTGTGTGGGAACGTGGGACCTATCCAAAGACGTACTTTACGTCTTCCGTGCGGGAAAATATGCTCGCTTCAGTCGGATTGCACGTCCCCTGTTGATCCCTCGGCGGTTGAGATCGCTCATATTACTCTTCATCGGTTGACTCAGCATCTATTTCGGAGACGTACCTCTACGGATGCTCGGAATGAGATACTTCTTGGTACCCTTTGTTTTGCTGTAGGATATAAGAGTTCTGGCCTTTTCTATTGACAATGGGATATGGTCCGGTGAACTTAGAAGTAAGCTTAACCGTGATACCTTGTGCGTTGGGAAAGAGGATCCTGTTACGGTTACATATAAGATGAGTTTAAGCTTTCGGCTTGCCGTGTCTTACTGACACCCGACTGACCAGTTACTCTAGAGGAACTGTCCTCGGCGGTTTGGGCTTACGACCGTAGATCAGCATGACCGGGTTCCATCCAAGAAAACTTTGCACCACGGTGGTTAGTGCAAGGACTAACTTTGATAACTTGTCGTCCCAGTCACTATGCTTATTCTGGATGTACGACGCTACAATCGCCTTAAGGGTCGGCTTGGTCCTCTCGTCGTCCGAATAAAATACTTCCAGCGTGCCGAACCGCGTAAGTATTCATTCGTGGAGCTCGCGTATTATCATTTTTGTGTTTACTTTCCGGAGGGGAATGGCTTCGATCCAGTGCGTGAATAAATCCTGGTAGACTAGGACATACTCGTATTCTCGGCTAGAGCGTGGAAGGGGAACGGTGATATCTCCTGCTAGTACCTGCCATGATCTGTCTGAATGACGGTGACTCTTTAACCTTGAAGGAGCACGTTGCTTAACCTTACATTGCTGGTATACTAGACATCGCTTAATGTAGTCCGCACTTCTGCGTAAGACCGTGGCTAGTAATAATTCTGGACCAAGCGTGCGAATTTCTTATTAAGGGGATGTCGGAGCCATAGCCTCCGTTGATAGCCGCTCGATCTCGAGGCTTCGAATGGCGCTATAGTCAGGTGTCGATTTCTACGATAAACGTACTTAAAACATAAATTATAAATTTTACAGCTACATAGAGCTGTTAAAAGATACTTCCCCCCTTAACTATAACTAAAATTAAGGTAATTGTAATATTACTCTTGGCAGCAAATGTTTATTTTTTTAAAGAAATGTGAAATACGTTTCATATTCAGTGAATCTATATCTGCCGTAATGCTACACGCAACGTATTTCACATTTCTTTAAAAAAATAAACATTTGCTGCCAAGAGTAATATTACAATTACCTTAATTTTAGTTATAGCTAGGGGGGAAATTATCTTTCAACAGTTCTATGTAGCTGCAAAATTTACAATTTATGTTTTAAGTACGTTTATCATAGAAATCGACACCTGACTACAGCGCCATTCGAAGTCGCGAGATCGTGCGGCTTTTGATGGAGGCTATAGCTCCGACATCCCCTTAATTTCGAGGATTTCAGCTGTGGGGTCAACGTGGCACTCTCTCAAAATAGAGTGACGATTTTCCCTATGCACGACCAGTTTCCAAACTTGCTCGTCATTCATTACCTCTTCCAGTTCTTTGTCCGGTTCTTGTTCCATGTACAGATTACCACCGATTAATTTTCGATCAGGGAAATCGCACGGTGTGTCGGAGACATTCTTGATCCAGTCTAGGTATAAGAGTCCTTAGTCGTTTGAGCTCAAGACATCGCTACTATCGTAGCCTCGTCGTCTTCAAAGATGCAAGATATATCATGAGAAACGTGGTGCAGAACACCTCTTGTATGCTTAATGACGAGGTCGTGAGCTTGAAGTACTATCTCGCATCCTATCCAGCCC
The DNA here is from genome assembly GCA_026168455.1 of Theocolax elegans. Classification (NCBI taxonomy): domain Eukaryota; kingdom Metazoa; phylum Arthropoda; class Insecta; order Hymenoptera; family Cerocephalidae; genus Theocolax; species Theocolax elegans. Next base: position 13,544,145 of record CM047431.1, read on the forward strand.
ATCTCGCAAGTCAGCTGGTTGGGTTTTTATGTTACACAACCGGCGAAGACTACTGTGATCCGTTATCACTTTCAAGTAGTACTCTTCGATGTAAGGTCTGAATTTATTAATAGCCCAGGCCACGGTTTTCCCTATGCAATTCCCCTCCGTAATGCTGTAGTTTTTTTCCGGTGCTATGATAATCCAACTACAAACTGAATGACCTTTTCCTGTCGGTCTATTTCTTGAACGAGCATGGATCTATGCAGGTATCGCTCTGGTCCGTGTGCTAAACAGTCCATCTGCACTGGAACGTTGAAGAACCGGAGCAGTCATGATCAGGGCCATTTAATTCCTGAAAGACTTGCTCCTGTTCTAACTAACAATTCGTACGCTTGGTTCTCCTCCGTGAGACGGCATAAAGCACCGGTACCACTAAGCTATACCGAGAAATCGTTGGAGCTGTCTGAGATTCTTAGGAGCCGGATAAATTCTTATAGGCTCCGTATTGCCAAATTCCATTTCTTTTGGTAATTTGATTTATTATGGTTTCCAAACAATCGACTATTTACTAATTCAACAATGTAGGGTGAAAATTACAAATTAAACGTTAAATTAAGTCTGATGTATTATATGTAATATGAATAAACTAGTGCGACATCAATAAAAAAATGTAAACATCGGCTCGCTTGAGATTCATCACTGTATATAAAATAGCGCTAATCGTATGTATCTCTTACATAGCCGAAATTTTTGTCGTGTAAATCCCAATTTGACGTCTTCTTCTTTACCATGAGGAAAAAGAAATGAAAATTTAAATCGACTTTCGACAAATTTCTATTGTATACTGACTGCGATATTGATATTAGAATGTATTATTTTCAATTTCTTTTTATTACATTCAATTTTTTCTCATGATTATCCGAGATGTATTTAAATTATTGTAAATAATTATGTAAATTTAAATAAATTTTTAGTCTGAAGGGGGTAGCATTAATCACCAAAACGTTACTAAATGTGTTCCGTTTTTTCTTCTTATCTTCACCTTAAAATTCTACAATTCTACATTGAATTCTATCCTTGTTAACTAACACGCCAAGATACCATACCTTAGCTTGACAGAAGACTCAATTGTCTTTATTCACTGTCAAGTTAGCTTCGGTCAGACGTTTCAATACCATCTTCAGATACTTCTTGTGCCGTTCAAAGATCTCGGTGACGATAATAATGTCATCGAGGTCAAAAATTGAGAGGTGACCATGATCTCGCAATATTTTTAAAATGAGTAAGAGGTCAAAGTACTTGCATTAAAGCAAACAAACAATCCGTATTGAAATTTTGTAATTGACCTCTAAATCGTTTAATTCACCTTGGCGGTCGGTGTAAAGGTCATGGTGAAGGTCATGCACAATGGAATTTTTTGGTTCTTTCGATTTCCAGAGACAAAAATTTACGATTTCATTTCAAACTTTTAAATTGACGTCTGAATAACCTTAAAGATAATAAACAAGGTCATGGCAATATTCATTATTGATTTATTATTTCCACACTCTGCAACTAATGCCTGAAACATTTTTGTGTTTAAGAAGTATTTTCGGAAATAGAGAAGAGGATCCAAACTTTTCAAACACCATGAAACAATAAATTTATAAAAATTATGCTTCTATATCTCCATAAACCTAGAAAAACCTTAAAATTAAATTTTTATACGGCCCTCTAAGCTAGAAATGCAATGAAATTGATTTTCGATATGGCTCCATAAGAAAGAAATGCAATAAAATCAATGTTTCATATTACATAACATGCTACAAATGCAATAAAATTAAAAGCAATGACTCGTCTTACCTCGCAAGCGGGAAATGAAATAAAATTAATTTTCCATGTGGACTCATATGCGATAAATGCAATAAAACCAATGTCTCATAGTACGCTGTTAGCGAGAAACGCAATTAAATTATTTTTCCATATGGCCCCATAAGCGAGCGATGCAATAAATCAAAGACTGATATTACCGCGGGAGCTATAGTGAAATTTGAATCAAAATTTAATATAAAAAATTTATTTTTTCTTTTGGCCTAAAATTCTTTAATTTCTTATTTTCTTCATAACTTGACTCCAAATTAAGCAATGTAAGCTTCTTTCTTCTCAAACCATATCTACTTGTTATAAGTGATTAAAGTGAAAGTAATGTATTGAAATTATTGTTAGAAGTCGAATAACTTTCGTAAAACTGGCCATTGGCAAGTAATAATTGGGCTTTCTTCATATTTTTATATAGCTTATCTACTGACCGCGGATTCAACAACAGCAGCTCTTTTTGCTTAAGAAAATGTTTCCCCCAATGATCTTTATTTAGTCATAGCTTTGGAAAGACAAATTCAATCGAAGGCGAAATGTCCGCTTCGCCGGTAATGGATTAAAATACCTTATATAAACCCAAAAAATTTCGAATTAAAAAATTTAAAAAATTATGTGTCGGTAATTTAAACTTTCATTCTTTGTCTTGGATCACACACTATCTATCAAATTAACTATTGGAAACAATTGGCATTATTTTATTTATATAAATAAATTTTAATGTTTTAAATAAAATGTTAAAATAACACTGAACTTAATAAAAACGCAAATATATTAATAAATAACTCAACAACTCAATAAACACAACAACTGACCAATAAAAATACTTTAATAATTTATTACACTGACACTATTGCATTAATACATTATTAAGCAGGTTAAGGAGATGGGTCTATAACTATCTTACAAAGAATATTATTCCAATAATAAATGCAAATACAATGTCCCACATTTATTCTTCGAGAAAAAAGAATTTATATATATTCATTACTTAAATCTACTGCCCCATATAATATAATATTTGTAAATATAATAAAGATTATAAACTTTAAAACATATTCTTTTCATTATAACGTAAATTTAACACCATTACAGAAATAATAAAATTTATGTATATTATTTTGAGGTCTGCGATGTCTCGGTCGGTCAGGACGTTGGGCTCTTAATCTGATGGAGGTCCGAGGTTAGATTCTCGGCCCCGGCCGATTGATACAAACACCACTGGGGAAATGTATTTTTTACAAATACTTTCTTAACAAAGATATCGTATGACCTCCGTCGCAAACAAAAATTATATTTTAGTTTGTTATATAATAAGAACAGAAAGCGCTTTAAATAATTAACCTTTAGAGGACGGGGGTCCCTTTACAGACCACCTGTCACTTAGGGTATCTAAAATTTATGATCCGATGTTCTTAAACATTAATTTTAGTGAAAATAGAAATTCCTTTCGAATCGTTAAATCCCCGTCTCCTAAAGGTTAAATAAAAATATTTTTTTTTTATAATCCAATTATTTCAAAATGGAAATTAAAATAATGGTTTCGCATTGATTTTTTACTGATGTAATATAATAAATCCATTTTACATTTTAAGAAAAACTTCTTATTGATTAAATACACTACATAATCAGAACAGAAAACGCTTTAATAGAAATCTCCTTTTTATGTTTGATTTACTTCAATTAATATATATATATTGTAACGGTGCATGTCGGGTTTTATCGAATAGTGTATGGAGATAGCGTGAGTAGGGGTAACCCCGAGATCGCACGTGACGAACTTACCTTCGGCTCGTCTGCTCATCAAACTAAGGATCGGGATTCCTGGGTGAATACGGGAAATCGAAATGATACAAGTCGAAAGTTAAAATAGAATTCAAATTTATTCACTGGTTCGTAATACAACAAAATAGTTACATCGCGAATGCGCGAAATGATACAATTGTTCAAGCGGCCTGGGCGCAATCGCGGGGGGTCATAACCCGGACGCGGAATCGCGGCGCAAAGAGAGTACGCGAGAGTTACCCGAGTACGTTATCCTCGTCGAGAGGGAAAAACTCTAACCTGGTACTTGTAGGTGCAAACCTCCTCGCGTCTCGAGTGTAGTACCACGCAGTCGTCGGTGGCGTCACTCCAATAACCTCGAGGACCTTCCGTCGGCGGCTCACACGAGAATGTCTCTCACCGATTCTCTCTCGTTCCCCCTCCCTTCCGTATTCCGCGCGGTCTTACCCGACGGCCGTACGGGCCTCGCGACGTAGAACCATGACAAGTGGCTCGCGTTATCGTCACTCGTCACACCCCCCTCCCAGACGGTGGGTACCGGGTAGGTATCCGGCTTCTGCCAGTACGTTCTCAGAGCGGGGTCGAGAATGAGGAACGTATCAAGCCTGCGTACGATTTCGAGTCTTACGCTGTGACCAGTCTTTCGTTATGACGGATGGTTTAGGATTCTTGGATCCTGGTGGACGGCCCGGGCGACGTACTATCCCCGTGGGCGCGGTTCCGCGTATCTCGCTTGCTTCTCCTGAGCCGATTCTGCTCTGTCAGCTGCTGCGTCGTGTAACAGTGGTAACCGGTCCAAGCGTTCTTTCCAATCTTCGAGTGCGATTTTATTCTCTTCCAGGAGCGCTGCGTTTTCTTCGCGTTTTCTTAACGAGTCGGGAGGCATTGGTTGCCTGCCGTAGATCAACATCGCTGGACTTACTCCCGTCGAACTTTGTATCGACGTATTATATGCGAACGCGATCTCGTGAAGATTCGAGTCCCAGTGCTTATGATCCTTCTCGATAAACGCGATTAACATGGTTTTTAGCGTTCTGTTCACGCGCTCGACCGGGTTCGCCTGTGGGAAGTAGAGGGGAGTAGTCATATGCTGCACCCCGACTTCCTTTAGGTAATCGTCTACGAGACTATTCTTAAATTCTGTTCCGTTATCGGACAAGAACGTCGACGGTACTCCGTATCGGAAGAAAACTCGGTCCTTTAAATTCTTGAGGATCGTTTGCGCGTTAGCCTTTCTTATGGGTATGCACTCGATCCAGCGAGTAAATAAATCTTCGAATACCAAAATGTATTCGAAGCCTTGGACGCTCCTCGGAAACGGACCCATAACGTCCCCTGCGACAACTTCCCAGGGCCGTTCGATGGTCCGGCGTCCCATTAGTCCTGCAGGTAGGCGTTGTTCGACCTTGCACTGTTGACAGATCAAACAACATCGAACGTAGTCGGCTACATCCCAGTATAAGCGTGGCCAATAATAATACAAGGCGATACGCTTATATGTTTTTTCTCTACCTAGGTGACCCGCCGTGGGCTCGTCCTGTCCTTGTTTTAGAACGAGCGCACGCTTCTCAATCGGGACGACGAGCTTCCATGCTTCGTCGTCACCGAGTGTTGCAGACAGCATTGAATCGGGACGATATGTATACAACCTCCCTGCTATGATCTTCCATTTGGGGAAATCACTAGGGCTTTTCGTGACTTTGTCATATTGGCCCAGGTACCACTCATCAGTAGTCTCTTGACTCCAGGTCACCGCGCTGACCGATAACTCGTCTCCCTCGCTCATCCGAGAGAGTGCATCGGGCACGTGGTTGAGTGCTCCCTTTCGGTATTCTACCTCGTAATCGTACCCTTGTAGCTCCAGGGCCCAACGAGATAGGCGGCCCGTCGGATTACGCAGATTGCATAACCACCTGAGACTGGAGTGGTCGGTTATAGCCTTGAACTTATAACCTTCGACATAAGCGCGGAACTTGTGAATGGCCCAGATGAGAGCGAGACACTCTCGCTCTGTGACCTATACTTCCTTTCGCTGTCTGTCATCGTGCGCCTCGCCAATTCGAGTACGCGTTCCTCCCCGTCTATATTTTGTACCAACACTGCTCCAAGTCCTGTGTCGCTTGCGTCACATTGGATCACGAACATTTCGTCAAACGAAGGACGGTGTAAAACCGGAGCCGTCGCGATGAGCATCTTACATTGCTCGAATGAGGTCTGTTGTTCCGCTTGCCATTCGTATTTACGGTCTTTCTTCGTTAAAGACGTAAGGGGCTCGGCGATCGTCTCGAAATCCTTTAGGAATTTCCGATACCACGACGCCATTCCTAGGAACCTCCTCAGCTGCTTAATGTTTTTAGGAGCTGGGTAGTTTAATATCGGCTCAATTTTGGATGGGTTGGGTCGGAAACCGTCGCGGTTCACTAGTACCCCAAGGTATTTTACCTCTTCCTGGCAAAATACGCTCTTCTCGCGATTGACAGTTAGTCCTGCCTCCTTGATTCGCAATAGGACTATCTCAAGTAACTTAACGTGCTCCTCAAAAGTCTCGGACGTAATTATCACGTCATCGAGATAAGAGTATACGTACGGTTCGAGGCTAGGACCGATGATACAGTCTATCAGCCGCTGGAACGTCGCACCAGCGTTATTGAGTCCATACGGCATTCGCGTAAATTGGTACAGGCCCATCCCTGGTACCGTGAAAGCCGTTATCTCGCGAGAGTCGGCACGCAGGGGGATCTGGTGGTACGCGCTACTCAGATCCAGCGTGCTTATATATCGCGCACTTTGTAACTTGCGCAGGATGCTATCCATATTCGGGAGGGGATAAGCATCCAGCTTAGTTACTGCATTGATTTTCCTGAAATCGATGCAGAACCTATATTTGCCATTATCCTTACGGACCATGACCACAGGACTAGACCAACTACTAGCCGAAGGTTCGATTATGCCCGCAGCGAGCATTTCGTTAACCTGTTCCTTCATTTTATCGCTAATAGCCTTGCATACTGGATAGCACTTTTGCTTGATTGGGCGAGTTGATCCTACATCGATCGTGTGCTCTGCCAAGTTCGTGCATCCGATAGGACCGCCAGCCGGTCCCAGCATCCGGTCTAGTAATTTTCGGAGTTGCTCTCTCTCGGCGGGTAGCGCGTCCGCTAATCCGATTGAGTTGAGAGATGCTATACACGGGAAGTCCACGCCCGCCAACTCCAAGGAGACTGATCTCTTCTCATCTTTAAAAAGCAAGCGGTTCTCTTGTGGAAAGAGGATTGCATTAAACTTCTTAATAAAATTCACGCCTACATAACAATCTGCGTCTAAGTGTGGCATTATACCTATTTTGAGGTCGTGTTTTATACCTGCGACCTCAAACGGCAAGTAGGTATAACCCGTGATAGGAGAGAAACGTCCGTCTCCTAATTTCGCTCCCTTCCCGCTATCAGGTCGCACTGATTTACCTAATTCATTGGCAATCAGGAGGGCGATCGGTCCCATGACCGTTCGGGATGCTCCGGGGTCGTACAACGCCCTTAAGCGGTAAGGTCCTACGTTTACCTGTAGCCACCAACGTCCTACGTCCTGGTCCGACTCTACACTAGCGGAGTCGTTCTCGGACGATATTCCTTCCGTTTTACCGGTTTTATTACATACCTTCGTCGATACGACTGCGGCAACGGCGTTCTTCTCATTGGGTCGAACGCCTCGCTCTTTTATGGTCTCTTTACACGGGGGAAAGTCCGTTGAGACCCCTATTGGTCTTTCCCCTTCCCGTTTCCCGTGCATTTCGGACAGTTATATCGGAAATGACCTGGCATGCCGCATCCGAAACAGTATACCTCCTTTGGGACGTTCTCTCTACCGAAGTCTTTCTTCTTATTCGGGGGAGACTTTCGTCCGTCGTCTACTCTCTTATTCTTATTACTCTGTCCCGAGCCTTGCTTATTTTGAGCGGGACTTCCTCCTCTAGCCGGACGAGAGTCGTTCGGCTTTTGTTGAACGGGAGCGTAATTCTTCCCGCTACCCTGTCGGGAGTTTAGTCGCTCCGTTGAACTCGTTTTCAAGGACCGGATCTCCTTGAGCATCTCAGCCATTAGTTCGACTAACGAAGGGTCGGTCTTTTTAGTAGTTGTTTCGGTTGCAGCCACTTTAGGTCGACTCGGAGGATCTTGACTTGGTTTCCCTGTCCTCGGTTTGAATCCTAGATCAGGGTGTAACATCTTCTCTGGAGGCGGCGGAGGTTGGTATGATATCTCGGCCTCCAGCGTCAGCTCGGCGTCGCGTGCCTTTTCGAGCAAGTCTCAGATGCTTCAGCATGAGTTACGTTCTATCATACGCTGTAACTCAGGCAGCATGTTTCGATGTAGTAAGTCAAGTTGTTGACTTACGCTCGGGATTGGCTGTTGTTTTCGTAACATCGAACCTAAGCACGTTATATAATTGCGTACAAGTTCGCCTTTCCCTTGTTCGTCGGTTTGCATCGCTCGCTAGTCTTTGTTGGTAACGTCGGTCCATGCCTTACCAATCTCTAGCCTCGTGGCAAAACTCCTGCCACGTCGTCCACTGGTCTTTATAATCGCGGTACCACGTAGACGTGACACCGGTCATTAGTTCGGCTAGTGCGGGTATTAACTCCTCGTCTGTAAGCCTTGCTAATGTCCTGCATTCTTCTACCCTTGTGATGAATAGATCAATGCTATCATCTGGTTCCATCTGATTCCATCGTCGAACTATATTGCCGATATCCCGTGTATTATGTAATCATGGTCCCTACCGGCTTCATCTAGTAAGATGCTAAGCGGGTGTGTTCTATTGGGATCGTAATCCTGTCCCAGGATAGTCGAACTGGACCGTTCTTGACAAGTTTGTTCGATCAAATCTATATCGATGTGTATAAACTTCATTCTCGTCTTCCGCCTCTGTAGGCTGGAAGTCCGCCGGGACGTAGTCGCCTTTGAGCCATCGATAAAATCGGGCGCACTGCTCGATGCGGCTACCCGATGTGACTAGCTCCAAGCTAGTCATCATGTCTGTCCCAGTATCGTCGTCTAGGTACATGAGCCATTCTTCGATTTCTCGGTGACTAGACATGGTGATGCGCGTGTACAAATTTGTCGGTCAGTGTGTGTGTTCGCAAGCAACGAAAATATATATTAAGGGATTCTAGAGAGCGAATACTCTGGTATAGTTCCGTAACTAGATAGTTCGTAATCGAAAAGGACCGTCAAAATATAAATATCTTATTATATATATGAGGAAAGGAACGGAAAATATATTATTGTTTATTTTCAAAATATTTGCGCTAATTAAATAACAACTACGGCGAACTATCTAAGTGAAAAAAAAAAACGTTTGTACTGAACGGGAACCAGCGTTGTTACTTTTTACTTGTACAACAAAAATAAAGTAAAAATAAACAATTCATTGTGACAAAAAAAAATCAAGATTATTTTGTAAATAGTTTAATTGCAAATTAATTTATAAAATTCAAAATTATGAGGAACATAGATTATTCGATTTGTACACGTAAATTTTTATGGAAGTGATAATAAAAAAGAAAACAATAATTTAAATACGCGATATCCGTGTTTCAAACGTGAGCGGAATATCGTTAATTTTAAATAAATGTATAATTATTTATATATATATATATATATATATATATATATATATATATATATATATATATATATATATACGTCTGTACATACATATAATTGCTTATTCGTAATTACTTTTAAATAATTTATGGTAATTATTTAACATTATTACACAATTAAATGTTCAAAAAAAAGAAAGGTAATATCGAATAATCACTAAAGAAAACAATAACTGAATGGGGAGTTCCCGAAAAGTAATAGTTTGGGTGTTATATAAATACGTAACAACAATCAACTACAAAGACATGTGTAATATAAATATAACACTAATATAACTGTATATATAACGCACACACAGAACCGAATTTACTATCTTGTTCGCTATACAAGATAGTGTAGTAAGTGTGACCCGACGGCCGTACGGGCCTCGCGACGTAGAACCATGACGAGTGGCTCGCGCTATCGTCACTCGTCACAATATATATATATATATCGCCCCCCTGCGCGCTTCGCGCGCCAACCCCCTATTTTTAATTTCGAAAAAGGTTTTTCGTAATAAATTTATTTTAAATAATGTTTTAAATTATATTACTTTTTCACTACCATGGACACCTTGGAAATAACCCGATTCACACAACACCTAGGAGGTACTGTTATAATGCATTGGGTTTTATACCAAAAATTTAATTTTTTTTTAAATACGATTATAATTTATAAATAAAAGTTTTTACCAAAATTTAGTATAATGAAATCAGAATAATAGTAATAAAAAAAATAAAGACATTAAATGTTAACTGTAAATTTTAAACTATATGAATTCCGATAAAGCTTAAATTTATATTTTAATAATTATAAATGTTAATGAAAAATTAACTTACCAAAAATAGTAAAGTGCATATACTTACTAAATTGTAGTATTTAGTAACTACTTATGAAAATTTTAGATTATTTTAAACGGATCTAAATAGAACTTTACCTCCTAAAATTAATTTATTGAAGTCATCGCCAAAAGTTCTGTATGTCATTAATATTTTGTACTTTTAGAGTAATAAAACTTTCTTCTTAATTAAATTAATTTTTGTACTAGTTTTAAAGAATTATTTATAATATGTTAGCGGTATATAAATAAAAACCTGTTTCTTCCATTTCTCCCGTAATTCGTAATTTGCACCCTCTTTCAAAATTTGTGTTTTAATCCATAATTTTATCCAATTTATTTTTTCCTTTAGTTACAGAGCCCATATATTTATCTTCATTATTATAATCAAATTCATTCCTTAGAAAACCTTCTGTTTCTAATAAATACATACTTGTATATTTAAAATATTGTTTTCTATAAATATACATAATCTACTCACTTATATATCCATTCAATTTTGAAATATTAATAAAAAAATATTTAAATTAAATGCTCCTAAATTAATAGTTTTTGAAAATCTATTGAAATATAATTACTATTTTATACTGCCACTGTTAAAATTTGAATTTTCTTTTGCCTATACTGTTTATAATAGAATTATCTTAAAAATGCAATAATTAATATATTTAATTTTTAACTTATTGTATATTTCACATATAGATATTTGGAAAAGTGTATGTTATACTTGATTAATATTTATTTAATCTTCAAACAATTTTGCATCTGTATTTAAAGCATTACATTGCATTTTAGATCCGTTATGATATTATTGAGTATACGTTTAAACATTTTAATGAGTTTCATCAAGAATGAGTAAGCTAATACACATTCTTTCAAGTTATGTTCAAAAATTTTTTTTTGCGCAAGGAAAAAATACATATATTATGTATTCTTGAAAAAACAATTTTAAAATATATATATATTATATAAATATTCCGCCGCACGCACACACACCCACATACATACATTTATATATATACATATATATGGTCTATTTCACTTCAAGTGGTACGATGAAAATTTTAAATCACTCCAAAATTTGAGAAAAGGCTGGAAACATCTTCCAGAACATACAAAAAAAATTTAAGTGTTAAAAATAATTTGCTTAAGAGTTATTCGACCATGAAAAGTGGAAATTTTTCAAATTTTTGGAAAAATTTCTATTTTTAAAGCCATTTATCTCAAAATCTGTTGATTTTTTTGAAAAAACATTACAAACAACTTTTGTTTAAATACAACTTTTGTTTAAATTAATCTTTAGAACTTATCCACCATGGTTACATTTCTTAATTTCAAAATCTCGAAGAGATAGAACACCCGGACATATTGAATATCAAAAAAAAGGCTACCACACCATAATCGATTTTAATCTAATACCTCTCAAAAGTTCACATTTTTCGCGAGCTTTCGAATGCCTTGGTTAGCTTATTGGCCAAGACCGCTGTTGTAAGTTATGCCTCATAAACCTCATAAAATCACTAATTTTCACGTATTTTAGGACATAACTTACACCAAAGGTGTAATATATATAATATATATATATGGGGTATTCCACGTGAAGTGGTCCGATCAAAATTATAATGCACCAAATTTGGAGTACACATTGCAAATGTTTTTCAGAATACAGAAAAAAATTTTTAGGTACTGGAATTTATTAGCTCAAAAGTTATTATAACCTCAAAAAGTGAACTTTTTCCAGTTTTTTTCAACACCAGCTGGGTTTATCGCTATTTAACTCAAAATCTATCAACTTTTAATATACAACATTATTTGTAACATTCGTTGCTAATTATGTGTAGAATTTATCCTTCTGGGTTAGAATTTCTAATCTTAAGGTCAATGTTACATAAACTACATGTCAATATTCAACTTAAAAAAAGTGTAAGTTTGCCACAATTGATTTTTTTATCCAAAAGTCTAAAAGAAAGCTTGGAGCAATACATTTCAAATGATCTGTAGCATTTTTATGGCCTTCAATTCTGTAAAAAGTTATGATAATTTAAAGAAACACCATATTTTTTTAAAAATTTAAATGGGAAATACCTTGTTAATTTTTGTGAATTTTTTGTCTTTCTTTAAATTATCATAACTTTTTACAGAATTGAAGGCCATAAAAATGCTACAGACCATTTGAAAGGTATTGCTCCAAGCTTTCTTTTAGACTTTTGGATAAAAAAATCAATTGTGGCGCACTTACACTTTTTTTTAAGTTGAATATTGACATGTAGTTTAAGTAATATTGACCTTGAGATTAGAAATTCTAATCCAGAAGAATAAATTCTACACATAATTAGCAACGAATGTTACATATAATGTTGTATAGTAAAAGTTGATAGATTTTGGGTTAAATAGCGATGAACCCAGCTGTTGTTGAAAAAAACTGGAAAAAGTTTACTTCTTGAGGTTAGAATAACTTTTGAGCTAATAAATACCAGTACCTAAAAACCTTTTTCTGTATTCTGAAAAACATTTGCAATGTGTACCCAAAATTTGCTGCATTTTAAAATTTTGATCGGACCACTTCACGTGGAATACCCCATATGTATGGTAATGAACAATTAACTTACCAAAAATAGTCAAGTGCATATACTTAATTGTAGTATTTAGTAAAAACCTATTAAAATTTTAGATTATTTTAAACGGATCTAAATAGAACTTTACCTCCTAAAATTAATTTATTGAAGTCATCGCCAAGAGTTCTGTATGTCATTAATATTTTGTACTTTTAGAGTAATAAAACTTTCTTCTTAATTAAATTAATTTTTGTATTAGTTTTAAAGAATTATTTATAATATGTTAGAGGTATATAAATAAAAACCTGTTTCTTCCATTTCTCCCGTAATTCGTAATTTGCACCCTCTTTCAAAATTTGCGTTTTAATCCATAATTATATCCAATTTAATTTTCCCTTTAGTTACAGAGCCCATATATTTATTTTAATTATTATAAACAAAGGCATTCCTTAAATCACCTTTTGTATCTAATAAATACATACTTGTTTATTTAAAATTTTGTTTTATATAAATATACGTAATCTACTTACTTATATATCCATACAATTTTTAAATTTGACTTGAATAATATTTAAATTAAATACTACTAAAATAATAATTTTCGAAAAACTTTTGAAATGTAATTCGTATTTTATATTGCCACTGTTAAAATTTGAATTTTCTTTTGCCATTACTGTTTATAATAGAATTATCTTAAAAATGCAATAATTAATGTATTTAATTTTTAATATATTGTATATTTCACATATAGATATTTGGAAAAGTGTATGTTATACTTGATTAATATTTATTTTATCTTCGAAAAATTGTGCATATTTTTAAAAACATTACTTTAAATTTTAGGTCCGTTTTTATTTTATGAGTTTTATCAGGAATAAGTAAACTAATACACACTCTTTCAAGTTATATTCACAACTTTTTTTTGCGCACGGAAAAAACACATATATTATCTATTCTTGAAAAAACAAATAACACGTACACACACACGTACACGCACACGCACACGCACACGCACACACACACACACACACGCACACGTACACGTACACACACACACACACACACACACACACACACACACACACACACACACACACACACACACACACACACACACACACACACACACACACACACACACACACGCACACGCACACGCACACGCACACACACACACACACGCACGCACGCACACACACACACACACACACGCACGCACGCTCGCGCACACACATACACACTTATATATATATATATATATATATATATATATATATATAACATATATATGACATATATATATATATAACATATATATATGACATATATATATAACATATATATATGACATATATATATAACATATATATATGACATATATATATAAAACATATATATATATATATATATGTTGAATTCTGAATTCTTAGACACGGCGGCGGCGGCGGCGGCGAAATATTTATATATTATAGAGAGATATATATATATAAATTTTAGATTAATCGGAGATTAGTATTTATTAGTGAATTCAATTTATTATATTTTTTTATTAACCACTTATTACTTTTTCTTGTTTGGTTAATGAAAAATAATTCGATTTTTAATCATTTGAAGTAAAAAGTGGAAATATTTCCCTTTATTGACAAAAAAATCTGTAAGCAATCTTTGAGATTATAAAGTTAAAGAACTCAGGTCATATTTTGGTGAAACGATAGTGAATGTCTGGTCTAACTTTTTGATCAGCTGAAATGATTAATAGATTATGAATCGACCATATTGGAGGATAATTTATAGATCTTGCCGAGTCAAATATATCTACCAAGAAATGTAAGTACCAAATAAATATACGACTAACGTTAAAATCTATACACGCATTCAACTAAATATGTCGCTTTTCTGTAAAAGGCATTCACTCAAACCCCGTTTGAAGGAGGCATTAACTCAGAATCCGGTTGAAAAAGACGTTTATCCCAAAGTTATTTTTTTCCTCAAATTTAAGTTGGCAATCCTGTTAAAAAAATACTACCTTAACAACAATCTCGACTACATAGCTTATAAGTCTTATAAATGTGATTGTATCAGTTTCAAATAAATGCAAAATTATAAACTGTAGTTAAAATTAAAGATAATGCTTCGATAATTAAGAGGCATTGACTCTGTTTTAAGTAGACAACAAATTCAATAGTGTTATTTACAGAAATTATCTCTAGGTGAAGCCAAAAAGAAATACTTCAAATTTTAATGTATGCTTATCTAATACCTTCTATACATCACAAATTTTACACAGCATCTTGATTTAACATTAGATTAATTTTTTTGTATTTAAAAAAAAATTATTATTAATTTATGTATGAAATAGATGAATAATTAATTGGTTTAGAATAAGAAGTTTTTTACGTTTATAAAAATGGTAAAGTCATCAGTAAACATTGTTAATTAAATTGGGCTAGATATACAATTTCTGACGTCGTTGATAGCTATTAGAAATAATATTACACTTAGTATTTGTGTTTGTGTTGAAAGTTTATTACCAATTTTAACTCGAATGAATCTTTCTATTAAATTGTTTTAAATGGAGTAATATATGAATCCTTAATATTATATTTTATTAATATTTTAAGGATTCTGTCTCGCCGGTGGATCCAGCATCTTAATTTAGCTAATAAATTAATTTTTTTATATTTTTTTAAAGTAATTATTATTTATTTTATTTATTAAATTACGTATTATTTATGTATGAAATAAATGAATAACAAAGGTCAACATGGTTTCGTTCTAAAAAAGTGAAGGGTCATTTCCGATGTAATTTTTCATGTAAAATCCGAATCCTGGGTTTGAGTTGCTTCATCATGTCAGGATTTTGAGATATCCTAATCTAAAAGTGCAAAAATCGCAATTTTTGCTATATTTGAAGTTATGTAGCATCAACATATTCTTTTTTCTCAAAACACAATTAATGTTACCTTAACGTGTAAGTCTTGTTCTTTCAAATACCGTCAAGTTTGCTCAAATAGCTTATTTCTACATTGAGATATTTCATTTCGAAGTTTTCAAGTTTCATCAATTTTGTTATTCTCAAAATTCACATGATTCTGTAGTTTTTTACGACCAACCGCTTCGTGAGAGGCGAGGGACCTCACTTTAATCAAGCACCCCAAAGGAAACAATCCATACTACGTCTACGTCGTAGTTTCTGGGTAGCGCTAAAAGTAAGGCTATTACATTTTGTAAGAGGCAATGGAACTCATGTTAATTAAGTGATTAGGATTGTAGGATTTCTGATTGTGAATTTGGAGTTTGGAATACGTGGATCTGGCATACTTGGGTTTAGGGATTGCTGATTTGGAGTAAGAATTATTCTAGACCGTTTTTAGCGATTTTCGCCCCATTTTCGCCTTCTTCAAAGTACTCAGGACTTAGTTTTGGGTCGTAAAACTTGATGCACATTAAATTATAGTTTTGAAGAACCTATTGTCGCAAAAAATATGTGATGCAAATGTCAAAAGTTAAAATTAAACACAAGTGTTAAATTTGGACGTCAAAGACTACAGAATCATGTGAATTTTGAGAATAACGAAATTGACGAAACTCGAAAAATTCAAAATGAAATATCTCAATGCAGAAATAAGCTATTTGAGCAAACTCAACGGCATTTGAAAGAACAAGACTTACACGTTAAGGTACCATTGGTTGTTTTTATGAAAAAAAAGAATATGATGATGCTACATAACCTCAAATATAGCCAAAAAACGCGATTTTGTACTTTTAGGTTAGGATATCTTACTCCGAAAATGACTCTTCACTTTCTTAGAACAATTCAAACATCTTTTTTTGCAGACCCGTGTAATTAATTAATTTAGAATAATTTTACGTGCATGTACGGAGAGAAAAAAATTAGCATCGATAACTATTTATTTTTTAATAATGTAACTTAAAAAAAAGTTTATTTTATTTTGTTCTTAAATTTTTCTGCTTTGCGTAATTTAAATATTTGTATATCTTACATTTGTATTTACAGTTACATAAAATAATTTATTGACTAATAAATTCATCTTGTAGTAAATGAGTTCATTTATTAAAATTTTTCGTATCAAAGGGTTGCCAACTTAAATTCGGGGAAAAAAGTAGCTTCGGAATAAACGTCTTTGCCGACCGGATTTTGAGTTATCCTAATCTAAAAGTGCAAAAATCGCAATTTTTGCTATATTTGAAGTTATGTAGCATCAACTATTCTTTTTTCTCAAAACACAATTAATGTTACCTTAACGTGTAAGTCTTGTTCTTTCAAATACCGTCAAGTTTGCTCAAATAGCTTATTTCTACATTGAGATATTTCATTTCGAAGTTTTCAAGTTTCATCAATTTTGTTATTCTCAAAATTCACATGATTCTGTAGTTTTTTACGACCAACCGCTTCGTGAGAGGCGAGGGACCTCACTTTAATCAAGCACCCCAAAGGAAACAATCCATACTACGTCTACGTCGTAGTTTCTGGGTAGCGCTAAAAGTAAGGCTATTACATTTTGTAAGAGGCAATGGAACTCATGTTAATTAAGTGATTAGGATTGTAGGATTTCTGATTGTGAATTTGGAGTTTGGAATACGTGGATCTGGCATACTTGGGTTTAGGGATTGCTGATTTGGAGTAAGAATTATTCTAGACCGTTTTTAGCGATTTTCGCCCCATTTTCGCCTTCTTCAAAGTACTCAGGACTTAGTTTTGGGTCGTAAAACTTGATGCACATTAAATTATAGTTTTGAAGAACCTATTGTCGCAAAAAATATGTGATGCAAATGTCAAAAGTTAAAATTAAACACAAGTGTTAAATTTGGACGTCAAAGACTACAGAATCATGTGAATTTTGAGAATAACGAAATTGACGAAACTCGAAAAATTCAAAATGAAATATCTCAATGCAGAAATAAGCTATTTGAGCAAACTCAACGGCATTTGAAAGAACAAGACTTACACGTTAAGGTACCATTGGTTGTTTTTATGAAAAAAAAGAATATGATGATGCTACATAACCTCAAATATAGCCAAAAAACGCGATTTTGTACTTTTAGGTTAGGATATCTTACTCCGAAAATGACTCTTCACTTTCTTAGAACAATTCAAACATCTTTTTTTGCAGACCCGTGTAATTAATTAATTTAGAATAATTTTACGTGCATGTACGGAGAGAAAAAAATTAGCATCGATAACTATTTATTTTTTAATAATGTAACTTAAAAAAAAGTTTATTTTATTTTGTTCTTAAATTTTTCTGCTTTGCGTAATTTAAATATTTGTATATCTTACATTTGTATTTACAGTTACATAAAATAATTTATTGACTAATAAATTCATCTTGTAGTAAATGAGTTCATTTATTAAAATTTTTCGTATCAAAGGGTTGCCAACTTAAATTCGGGGAAAAAAGTAGCTTCGGAATAAACGTCTTTGCCGACCGGATTTTGAGTTAATGCCATTCTCAAACATATATAAAACATTTTAAAACATCATTAAATAAATTTTAATATCTTTCATCATGCATATAATCGTATATTATTCTACAAAATATTGAAATAAAATAAATTATAATAAAATGTACAATAATAAAACAACGAGCAAGTTAATTATTAAGAGGTTTTCTATTCTTCAATTATATAATAAATAATAAAAATTTATTGTATTTTAATTTTTAACATATACTATTGTAAAACTTTCAGATATTTAATGGAATATCGAAAATAGACCAATTTAGTTGTTTGTATTCGACCATCTGGAAATGAAGAAGTTAATTACAATTATAAAGTAGGCCCTGCAATGAATGGGTATACGGGATGATGAGCAAAGAGAACAAAAAAAAATAATAGTACAACAACTTTCACAAAAAGTGCGAAAAGCGTTCTATACACGCAGAAAAAATCATAATAAATTAAAATAAGCAATTTAGATCAAATACAAATCAAAAATTATAACAGAAACTAATATCGAGGGGGGCATGGATTCCAGCATTATCCGCGTCGGAGAAATCAAAACAACTATTACGCAACGCGTTATAATAGATATAGATATAAGACAGATAGTCAGGTTGCGCGTGTTTATAATCAAAGTATTAATGAAGCGACAATCTTACCTGATGTTCGTTTTCCACCACCTAATTATATAAATGTTACAAATACACAAAATAGTACTGGAGTACCAAATTAGAGTGATAATTTAAACTAATACCTGACACGATGGTAGAAGTTCCAACAGCGTGTCGCGATATATTTGATTTTGTGGATTATTTATTCAAAAATATTATAAATAATTCGGACCGTGATGTAGAAACACATAAAATACCACGTTCCCCGCATATATTATGCAAAATTAAAAATGATAATATTTTAGCTTTGATCGATAGTGGAAGCCAGATAACCGCAATTTCCGAAATATTTTACAATGAAATAAAAAATGAAAATTCGTTATTAAAACTCCCAGTAAATAATGTAATAGTTTAAACGGCCATTGGAAAGAAAACGGCCAGCGTCAAAAGACAAGTCTATTTAGAGTTATTGATAAGTGAGATCAATCTTTCACATATATTTTTAGTTATCCCATATTTATCTGAAAAAATAATATTCGGCAATGACTTTCATTTAAAACATGGTATTATAATTGATTATTGGCATAGGAAAATTATTATAAAAAATAAAAATATTAAAGACTCCTTGGTGCTGTTCGAGCAAGGTTGCTCAGAAAAAATGATTTTATCGGAAAATGAAGAAGTGACATGTATCGTTATTGTAAAAGAAAATGAAATTGATATTGACAAAGTGAATACGAAAGAGTGTATAGTTTTAAAAATAATAGAAAATAATTAAAAAGTACAGTTAAAAATACTGAAAATAGTAAATAAAGGGATAATGAAAGAATTATTGACAATAATTTAAGTATGATAAAAGAAGATTATAGTACAAAACGAGAGTATAAAAATATAATGTATCATGATAATATAATATTAATTAATGTCACAAGTGAAATAATAAAAAGTGCGTATAAGGAGAATAATAAGGTTATTGATGTAAACAGAAGTAATACAAATCATATAAATAATCAATGTATTTCTGAGCAGCTACGAGCGGTCGTGGATAACATTGTATTGATTGAGCTGGTTGCGCTATTGGGTATAAACACTATTTGCGATTGAGAAAAACAAATTCAATTATTAATAAGATTTATCCAGTCCCGCTACAAGAAATCTTAGATGGTAATTGGACTAACTCGTTATTGGACTAACTGTTAGATGGTAACTGGAGTAATTGAGAGAGCCACGAGTCCGTATTGCAACCCACTTAGGATACTACGTAAAAGCGACGGAAAGGTGCGCATTTGTCTCAAAGCGTGAATTTTAAATCAACAAATCGAAGATGATCATGAATCACCTTAAGGAATCGGCTTTAAAATATCTGCAGACGATGTATATACAGACCCGGATAGGATACAAAATGTTAAAGAATTCGAGGAACCAAAAAACCAAAAACATCTACAACAGATACTTGGGTTTTGTAATTGTTATAAATGTTTTGTTTTACAGCATAATAATTACATTACACCATTTCGCGACTTGCTTGCAAAAGACGCACGGTGGTACTGGTCTAACGATCACGCGATGGCTTTTTGAGAATTAAAAGAAAATTCTACGCGGACAATTTGCTTGGCACATGTAATACCCGATGTACCTTTTAAGGTACAAACCGATGCGAGTACGCGTGGGATAGGCGGAGTAATTTATCAAATAGATCGGGAAAGTAATCATCGAATCGTGACCGTGGCGAGTCTTTGTTTGACAAAGGTTAAATCGAAATACATGACAACCGAGATCGAGCTCTTGGCGATAATATATTATATTACGAAATTTAGATATTATTTAATTAATTTATAGTTTGAAATAGTTATGGATCATAAAAGTTTACTATTTTTGCAGTCCATGACTTTTCATAACTCACGCTTGATTAGGTGGAACTTATTGCTCCTGCAGTATTTGTATACAGTATATTATTGCCGGGGGATCGATAATATAATTGCCGATTTTCTGAGTAGAAATCCGGAGGGGAAGTTCAAAGATAGAGATAACGATTTAATTATACCGTCCTTAGAAAAATTTGTATTACCTGAATCGAAAAATAACGAAATGTGTTCTTTAGTTATAATGTTGTTACATTATGAGGATGTTTCAAAAGATACTAAAAATTGTGACGGAAATCGTCACACAATCTATTCATGACAAATAGAATATTTAAATTCGCTAATTGTAAGTCGTCGGAGCCTTTCGTATGTCAAGGCCAATCGATGACACTTGTTTGTTTCATTTACGAGTGTGCAATTATGCGCGCGGCAATACGTAGGGATGAGAGCGCGAGAGAGTGTGTGTGTGTTCCCCACTCTCATCCCTTTTTCGGAAAATTAGGCCATCGCCTAATTAGTGTATATCTGTCCGCCGATCGAGGCGGATCAGTATATTTTGACCCGGAAGTACCGCTCAGTGAGTCGTTCGCCGCGGCATTGGGCCGCCTTCACCACAGCCGACGTCCGACCTCCACTGCCCAGGAGGTCGTTGAGGACCGCATGATCGGCTGGTTCATCCACGGGGCGTTGAACGGTAAGTTAGTTTGTTACTACCATTTCCCTCCCCCGTATGAATGATTGATGTGTGAGACCTCGGGAGGGTGTTCGGGTACGCCGGTACTCGAACAGCGGGTTCTGGGAATTAAAACCTGTCGCAGGCGAGGATCTCGATCCGGCAGATTTCCCGGGACTTCCGTTCGCGCGTTTTTAAATTGTCGCGTCACACGGCCTGGATGGCCATTTTGTTGAACAATTAAATCGAAAAAAATGTTTTTTTTACTTTTGTTCTAATTTCTGGTGTAATTATTGTGTCTCAACCGACGCGGTGGCGGAGTGGTGGAAGCGCATCTCGGCCGATCGCGAAAGTTAAGCAGCGCTGAGCGCGGTTAGTACTTGGATGGGAGACCATTCTCGTGCGGCTTTCGTGGCGGGTTAGGTGTTTTTTCACATTCCACAACGTGAGCGGGAGGTGTGAAACATTCGGTTTCGGTGTCAAGGCCTACGCAATGTGACTTTGACACTCAAAAAGAATGTTTCGAATACACCGGCCATCTCGGGTGAGGTTTTCCCTGGTTCACAGGTTTCCCTCATCCACGGGCATAACCCCGGGCGAATGCGAGATGGTGGGGTTTTTAAGGGAGGGATAAAAGCACCCACACATAGGTGGTGGGTGGACACCGTTAAAGTCCCCAGGGGGATAAATGGTAGGAAGTGCCAGGAAAAAGAGTGCACAAAATCAAGAATATTATGTCTCCCCGCTCCCACCGACATTCTATTAATTTAATCTAAATCGTGTCGAGGCAAGGAGGATCGCCCGAATCCTCCACACCGTGCGTCCCAGCGAACTCGAGTTCCGGGCGACAGCCAGCATCTTCGCGATAAATAAATTAATTGTGTGCGCGGTATTGGGCAACGCGGCCCAACGGTTATTTTTGATTATTAAAAATAATTAATTTTACCGGGTACGCGAATACCGCGTCACAAAATTTAAAACAAAAACAGAATGAAGACTCTTTTTGTAAAACAATAATAGAAAAAATCAATAATGATACTCATAGTACAAAAAATAATTATCAAATGAACCAGGATATACTTTTTCATTAACTAAATAATAATAATAACTGGAGAATTATATTACCGACGGAAATAAAAATTAATGTGATTGAATCAGTACATAGAGAATTAGGTTATTCAAGTGTTTTCAAAATATTAATGTATCTGAAACGATTTTATTTTTGGAAAGCTGTGAGCGAAGACATAAAACGAGTTATATTAAATTGCGACTTATTGCAACATGTCAAGTACCTTTCGATCGCGATGGAAGGCCCGTTGCAAATGGTAAACGCGGAGAATCCACGGGATTTGGTCACGGTTGATTTTTTGGATCCCTTCCACGCGGTCGAGAGAGAGAAGAATACGTATTTGTTGTGCTTGACGCGTTTTCGAAGCTCGCACGCCTACACCCGATGAAAAGAGCAACGACGGCAACGTCATTACAAAAAATTTATATAATTATATACCAGGATGTGGGAAAATGAATTGTATCCTTAGTAATGGTACATAGTTTGCTATCCCGAAATGGAAAAATCGATTCGAGCAGGAAGGGATAAAAGTAATATAAAGCTCCATAAGGCACCCGCAATCAAATCCCACCGAGCGGGTTATTGGGGAATTAGGCCGACTGTATCGTACTTATTTTAAACGTGATAAATCACTTCACTACAGGTTGTGCTCCAATAGAGATACACTTTGGCAACAAAGTAAGAGACGAAATTACCAAAATTATAAATTTTCCGTCAGATATTCCGTTAGATCACGATGTATTAATAGATTTTGCGAGAGAAAATATTGGAAAGAGCTTTGCAACTCGAACATAAAATAAAAAAAAATCTAAAGTAATATTACAAGCAGGAGATCTTGGTCTCTTAAGAGTAAGACATTTATCAAACGTGTTGGACAAAGTGACAAAGAAGTTTTTCACCTTTTTGAAGGCCCATACCGTATTCAAAGCATAGTGGGAAATGACGCCTTCGTTCTCGTTGTTCCCAAGGACTCTAACGAAATGAAAGGGACGTACAACCGGGGAAATTTGCGTACATACAATGTGGAAGAAAATCATACAATGTAAGTTTTATAGTCTATACATATATGATTTGCTATATCATAATCAGAGCAAAGTCAGAAAAATGTGATATTGGATATTTGTAAATGAATTGTGTAAATAATAATAGGAATGTAAGAATGTTATAGGTTAGGTAATTAGGGATATCTACATTTTAATGTAGCTTATGAAGTGTCAGAACTTTCAAATGAATAAGTTGATAACTATCATTATATTATACGTTGTGATATTGTAGTTTTACTACATGTCACTTATTTAAGAAACCAAATAACGAAGCACAGCAAGTATCTATGTGAAGTAAGCATGCTATACTTGCTATCAATAAAACATAGACACACATATACATATGAGTAAAACCAAAACAAGCTTATGATATGGTGAGGCTGATAAACCACACCGTTGAGAAACTACGACTCCTAAGTGCGCACCGTAGCACACTCGCACACACTGTTTTGTTGAATGAAGCTGTTGATCCCTCGACATACTTTCAGTCCACTTCAGCATTGATACTTCCTTCCAGTACCAGGACCACCTTATCCAGTCTTCTCCTACTTTGTCCAGCCTTGGCAGAGCTATTTGGTCCCAGAAAATGTTGTTATGATCCTGCATTAAATCCTTCGTTTAGTGATAATAAGGGAACATGACAGTTTACTAATAATAAACTTGTCGATAACTAAGGATCGAGGATGGAGAAACTATAACCAAGTATAGTTGTCCCCGAGGTATAGAGGGCAAAGGAAATAGAAGGTATCAAAAGATTTTGAGGTTAAGGTAACACACTCAAGCACTATATATATATATATATAATTACACAGAAGAAAAGAAGCATAGTTACCTAGTTAACTCCTTGAGCGACGACACCAACAAGTTACTGCGTGGCTTCGCGTATTCGAAGCTACCTCTGGAGACGATGCACCGCTGCTGTACTGTTGTGTCGCGTCGCCAATGCAAGACCGCCTATTTGTACTGCGCCTGCAACAATGAATCATATAAGCGGCTAGAATTAGTTTAAAGCAGTATCATAAGGAATCTTACCCCGCAGCTAATTCTCTATCCGCAGTACTCGAGTCTCCCTGAGTAACCTGTCACCACCAATGTAAACATGAGACACCATCGTTAATATAGCGGACTGCATGGACTACACGATGCTGCCGAAACGCGCGACTCGACAATTAAGAATCGACGCGCATGCGTAACACACCTTGTTTGCGAGCCTACGCAACGAAAGTAAGACAGCCACCGACTACTGATCTTCTCGAGTGCTTATTCGTCTCGACTTGAGTGCGAGCGATAATACGCAACGTATATAAGGAAAGTTCCAGGAGATGATCTTCTAATAAGGTGAGACGTGCTCCCGCTTCTCCTATCAACTCCTTTAAGTGTGTGTGCGCGTGGCGTGATGTTAAATGCGGGACGGCCCGTGATATGCATAACTGGCGGAACGATCGGCAAAGACGTAGCCTTGCTACGTGTATGATTTCATCAATAAACGAGTATTAATTTTAATCTTAGAATAAATTATTTGATACACGCCTTAATCCCCAGCGGCAACATACATAACGTAAACCAAATCTTTAATTTTGACACTAAATCGCCCGTGCATGTGTTCATTAAAAAGTATATATTAATCGATATTTCCGAGCTAATTTGTGTTACAAGCTAAGTCTTAAATATTGCCAGAGGTATTAAAAAATTGATTAAGCAAAGATCGAGAAAGAAAAAAATCAACGTCCCCAGGTCGAGATCGAACCGACGGTCTCCTGCTTACCGGGCAGTTGACTTACTACTTAGCTACCGGGAACCCAATGATTCCACGCACTTTGAACCTCAAAGTATTTATTTCTCGATCTTTACTTTAGTCATCCCTCCCTCGCTCGATCGCGACCTGGGGACGTTGATCTTTTTCTTTCTCGATCTTTCCTTAATTAATTTTGTAATACTTCTAGCAATATTTATGACTTAACGATATGCAAGTAAGTTGCTACAACAAGGTTTTGTGCAATATTTGAAAAAAATTGAGTTACATAAATTAGCTCGGAAATACCGATTAATTTATACTTTCTTGCAAAACTAAATCTATTCTACTATTTCAAAATCTTTGCGTCGTTAGCCCAACCACGAAGACGCAAATCTAGTTTAAAGTAGGGTGCAGTAGCGCGAGTTATTGATTAATAACTTGCCTTTCCCATAATTACTTTTTTATTGGAATCTGCGATAATCCAGATGTAACACAAGAAAGATGGTACAGAGATTTTGACAATAGCATTATGAGCTTATTTATTAAAAAAAAGTTATGAACGTATGTGACGTTACCTAAAATTAGGATTCACTAATGTCCGCTTCTCATTTCAAAGGGAATCCCGTCAAATTACAAGTACAAGAATTAAATCACGGATGATTAAGAAAAGCCGCGTTTTCATTATCCGTATATATCTATATTTATACTCGGAAAACATTTGAGACAAAGCGATAGGCGAACATATAAGAGAGAAAGCAAGATACTCTTTTCGTAACGTGGCCGTAAGAGGGAGCTAGTATCAAGTGAATACTTTCATCACAGCTGTATCGTCTGACCGGTTTTGTTGTGAAAAGTTATAAGTTACAATTAATTGTTTACGTAATCATTGCAACACCTCACATTATTCCATTTTTGTATTATTTATTGTACAACATTGCAACCGACTATTGATGAAGACCTAATATTCACTCGTGTGGTATACTAGCATGTCAACCTTTGATATCTCACGACGAGAGAAAGAATAACTATTATTATTTTTAAATTTATCCGGGTACGCGATTACCACGTTACACATTTCTCTGACAAATTTGAAAGTCATTTAATAATTTTCTAATTTTTACATGTACCGTCACATACCCAATTGTTGATCAATTAAGGTAAATCTGTACGTTCATAGAATAATTTTATGTTAAAAAAGCTAATAATTGTATATATTTAGACGGATACAGAAAGCATAAGTATTAAACTTCCTTTTAGCCATCTCAGAAAAATTAAATAGGTGCTATTTTTAAAGTAAGCAACAATCTAAGAAAAAAAAGCGGGAAGTACCAATTTCTGATCAGTAAATTTTCGGTACATATACCACTTTCTATTTAAGTCTACTAAACAATTATTGATTGTTTAACCTTCAAATTGTGCGTAGCAACGTTTAGATTTATGTAAATCTTATTATTTTATTGAAATAATACACTGATCAGAAATTGGTTCATGATCAACAATTGGGTATGTGACGGTATACAATGATTTTTATACCAATGCCCAGTAACCTTAATCATTGAAAAAATATATTGTTATTTAAGTGGATGCTCTATCATTCTTCATCCTTATTAATGTTATTAATTAACCATTTTTTATTTTCTAAGAACCCAACATATGTTTGATACTTTGTCAAGCGCATAATATTTAATAAATATATGAACTATAACACCTATATTTAATACCTTTTTTAACATTTAAATAAAACTAATGTCATTTGTGACGGAAATCGTCACACAATCTATTCGCGGCAAATAAAATAATTAAAATCTTAATAATTCTAACCTGTCAGGACCTTTGGTATGTCAAGGCCGAACGATGACACTTGTTTACACCGGTTCAAGTGTACAATTACGCGCGCGACCTTACGTAGGAATGAGAGCGCGACAGTGTATGTGTGTTTCCCCACTCTCATCCATTTTTCCGAAAATTTGAAAATTGCCTAACCAGTCAGTAACTGTTCACTAATCGAGGCGGATCAGTAAACTATTACCCGGAGGTACTGCTCGGTGAGCGGAGAGTACATATCACCACCAAATCAATTTACGAGACCCTGTGCACGTTTTATCCGAAGCAGGATCAAGTAATCCGATACGTGCGTGTACCGGGCATATCTCGTGTGTGTGCGAGTGTTGTAAAGTGTAACGACGGGGTCGCGCGCGAGTACAAGAGCGATTCGCGGGAGTGCTCGCTGCGGTATTAGGCCGCCTTACAACAACCGTTGTCCGACCTCCGCTGCCCAGGAGGTCGCCGAGGACCGAAAAATTGGCTGGGCCATCCTTGCGGCGTCCCCTGGTAAGTTGTTTTATATAACCGTGACCCCCCCCCCCCCCCGAGTGTACGTTTGTTTGAGAGCTCGCGAGTGTGTTCGAGTACACCGGTATCCGAACAACGGACTTCCCGCTACAATATAATATAAACTATTATTAAATTCGTAATTAAATAAATGTCAATATTTCTTTTATTTTAATTACGAGTTATTATTGTGTTCTCTCCGCTCCCGCCGACATATAAAATATTTAATTTAGATCGCATCGAAGCAAGGAGGATTGCCCGAATCCTCCGCATCGTGCGTCCCAGCGAACACATTCCTGGCGGCACTTACGACATTTTAGCGGAATATAAATAAATTGTGTACGCGAAAATGAGAGAAAATAAGCGTTTCCACTAAGAGTATGCACATCTCAGGAATTAGTCTACTCTTATTAAATTTGAGAATACGTAAAGTATGATGTACTCTGAAGGAGATTTGTCTCACCTGTTTATCCCAGTCTAAAGTAGAAAAAAGCCATAAACCTAAACTAAATACTTCAGTAGAGTATTAAATGGGCATATAGTGCATAATAATTTTATTAAGTTGCCAATTCAATTTATTAGTGTAAAATACCTGTAAAAAATCATGCACAAAGTAGTAAAAGTTTCAATAAGTTTCCAAGTTATGAACCTAATTATGGCTCATTGCCGTATTCTTCTTTGTGTTTTCGATCGACACCACCCATGTGTTGATCGTACATGAAAAAAGAATGAAGGAAAAGACTGGAATTTTTCGACGATTCCTGCCATCTATGCATTGCCACTTTCTGTTCACCCCATATTTAGTTAAGAAAATCGATACGGGTTTGAAATCCATTACCGTAATAAGATTCAACCCTGAATTTGTTTCATGCTTAGAAATAGTGGTTTCTCTTTCAGTTTTTTTTTGGCATTTCGACCATCTCTTTCACGCGATTCTGTCGGACACCGCCTGTTGATAATAAACCATTCTTCTTCAAATGTATCTTTAGGTCTGGATTATAGAAAAAGTTTTCAGAGCTGTAACGTGGTATTTTGTCCTAATACCAGTTACAATTTATTTATTAATTTAATACAGGGACGACGGCCCCGAAGAACGTGCCTTTGTCGTCGCCGTGGGTTAATAAGTTAACCCGTCGGGACACGATAGCGGAGATAGGATGATCTCCTACGTACCGACACACGTGGCGGGAAAATCGAGAATCGGAATAATGATTGCGGGTTAATTTATAATTAATGACGCGACCGTTAAGTTAAAACAAAATAAATTAGTATTTATTCAAGAATTTACACGGAGGTGCCCGACAATAATTAACGGGGCGTTCTCCCGGTCGCGTGGTATATACACGGCAAGCAGGGGCTGCCCACGTGCTCGCCCCGCGCAATATCTATTCGATTTCGAGAAACAAAACCTAATAACTAATATCCGATGTACAATTTGTTCAGGTGTGGGGTCAAGCCCATTTCACACCTATTTCACAAGCATCAACAGTAATATTCGCCTCGCTTTGTAGATTAAAATCGTTACGAAGAGACGCAATTTATTTCTGAGTGGAGTCTCGAGTATCAGTGATGAGTTAGTTCGGTATGGAAGTTCGCGAACCAGCGCGGGGTAACTGAATCATCGTTTTGAGTACCCATAATCGACTTTTTAAAACTAAAACTTTTCGATACAGCGCGATTTGATAGTCTGCGTGATTGAAGGTGAAATGGCAGAGGCGCAATGTTTATCTAGTATGGCCTCTAACGTAGACTTCTCTAATGCCACTACAGCTGATACGGGCTTATGGAATATTAATGAGTCTTTAGCAATAATGCGAGCATAATATGGATCATTACAATAAATAAGTGAAGCAACTACAGAACCTAACGGATTAGTGCAACTCAAGTGTAGTAATCTACCGCACTTAATACAAACCGTGCAATCACTCGTGTTTAATATTATCACCGCATAACAAACATTTACTAAAGTTCATATTACATGAGCAAAAGCGATCGGTTGAAATGTTGCACCGACCCGACACCTAGCGACGAAAATAAAAAGCGTTGCGGTCGTCTGCCTCGGTCGGTAAATAATAGCACGTGTAAGCTTAACCTAATAAAACTAATTATTAATATAAAATACGTTATACAATTTACTGGCTGATTAAGAACTATAAAAATAAAATATTAGAATAAAAATAAAATGATGTTTACAAAGTTTTATGGACCAGTGACTAATGAATATCGGCATCACTGGATGAACTTAGACAGGACATCAGAGCTTTGTACTGCCCCGCTCGTCGAGTGCCCGTCCAAGCGCTAACCTCAAAAAATGTTGAGTAAGTATCCAGAAAGGCAGTTCCCGACCAGTAGATTGCATAGAAGTTGAATGCAGATTAACAATAGTTTCAGGGTTCTATGGAGGACTCATCCATATCTCATCATATATATGTGTGTGTATATATATATATATATATATAAACATCAGTATCGGTACTTATGGTGACACTACGTGTTATTTTGGTGTTTTGAGGTTATAAAACATATGTAACGACTCAGATATAAGAGGGAGAATATTAATTGATAGAATAATGCCTAAAAAACCAATAACCCAAATACCTAAATACCCCTCACGGGTAAAAAAGCACACTTTGACCTTATAATATTAATGAAGGATTGAAGTTATAACCTCATTCGAAGTGCCGGAGGCCTCCGATAGAGAGAGAGAGAGAGAGAGAGAGAGAGAGAGAGAGAGAGAGAGAGAGAGAGAGAGAGAGATTGATTGATTGATTGATAAAGTGTTTATTATGTCTAGGTTGAGATTCAACCGTAAGACAAAAGCAATAAAATAAAGTTTTTATTTACATGAATGATAGTAGCAGTAAACTAATATTTAAGATTTAAACTAATATAAAAACTAATACAAGAAACGCAAACCCAATAAACGCAGGCGCGGAGGTGACAGACGCATGTGTAAGTGCGCAATATATTAAAAAATGTTTAAAATTTACAGATTATTATCTTTACTTAAAAAACTGTAGACTGCAAATAGTCAAACAAGCGGCTTTTAAATAAAGTAAGACTGGTGCTAAGTTTTAATTCCGAAGGTGAAGCGTCCCATAAATCCATAGCTTGAATAGTAAATGATTTCTTATAAGTTGTGGTGGATACTACTGGGCGTGCAAAAGAAGAAGTCTTATTACGCTCGGAACGACGTAATTCACTGTTTGGTACCGGGAGTAAATCGTGTAAATATTCCGGTTTTGACAAAGTTAATACCTGATACGTGAGAACCCCTATAAAATATTGGCGACGTTTTGCAACTGATAGCCAATTTAATTTGTTATAAAAAACATCCAGTCCAGCATCTTTCCTGAGCCTAAAAATAAAACGAACGCACACGTTCATCAGGCGTTGAAGCTTCGTGTTTAAATAGTCAGGCAAATCACAATAGACAAAGCAAGCGTAGTCAAAAAGAGGTAATAGCAAGGCATTAACCAGTTTTTTCTTCATGGGCGTTGACAAAAAGTTTCCACGGTCCCGTAGCTTATGGAGAGTACGATGAACCCTTGAAACCAATCCAGCAATCTGGGTATTCCATTGAAGAGTCTCAGTGATAACAATCCCAAGGTTTCTCACAGAACTAACCAATTCAATCACTTGACCATCGATGGTAATGCGATCCAATTGTTCCTTGTTTATGATTCTCAATTGCTGAACTGAACCTATAAGAAGAGCTTTAGTTTTATTGAAATTTATTTCCAATCCATGCTCATTTGCCCAACAAAGTACCCTCGATACATCAGCGGAGAGTCTATTCAAAGCAGTGTTATGTTAATCACTAGGGCTACAATGTATATACAGCTGCAAATCATCAGCGAATAACATACCCGTCGAGTACAATTGGTTGAGTATTGAATTAATTAATATGAGAAAAATGATGGGGCCTGGCGTTGAGCCGTGGGGGACTCCCGACGAAGAAGGAATAAATTCGGATGGGAGCCCATCATCACCAATAATAGCCTGTGAACGTCCAGACAGATACGAGAAAAACTACTCAATAGTACTATTTCCAAAATTCAGTCTTTTGAGTATTCTCAAGAGTATGGTATGGTTAATAGTGTCGAATGCTTTTTTAAAATCGAACAATAACAAAAACGTGACCATGCCTCTCTCAATGGCCAATCTTATATCATCTGTTATCTTGATCAATGCTGTTTGAGTACTAAAGTGTCTGCGAAAACCAGATTGGAGGGATGACAACATGTTATTACTCTCCAAATGGTTCGTTATTTGTTGAGTCACCAAATGATCAAAGACCTTGGCAAAGTGACCAAGGTTGGCGATCGGTCTTGTATCGGAAGGCGTGAGAGGCTTGGAAACCTTACTAAGGGGAATTATTAAGGCTCTTTTCCATAAGGTAGGGTACGTAACTGTGTTCAGCGATAGATTAAATAATTCTGTAAGGAGAGGTATAATAGATGAAAAAACATCCTTAAAATACATCAATGACAAACCATCAGAACTGCGACTTTTCGCCTTAGGAAGACAAGCAAAAAGAGCTTTACCAACTTGCTCATGAGCAACCATTTGGAACTCAAAACAGGGATAATCAAGCGTAGAATGCAAGGCCAAGATCTCCCTTAACTCATCAATATTACAGCATGGATGCCGATTTGTTACCGACACGAAGTGGTGAGATAGTTCGTGGATTGAGAAAAACTTGAGATGAGAAACCATTGTATCGCCAACAATACCTAACCTACGCAAGAATCGCCAGCAATGAGAGTGATCAGAAACATTAGTTAATCTTTGTAAACAATATAAATCACGAGCCTCTTTTATTTCACGCTTTAACACTTTACGCATTTCCTTATATTCATTTAATACCCTAGTGTCACCTCGACGCTTAGCCAACTTATAGATAGAATCCCGTTTATGGCATCTAACCTTTATATCATTAGTGATCCAAGGTGCTGGTCGCGAGCGGATTAAATGCGAGACGAATGGAGAATGTTTATCTAGAGTTATTAGAAGAGCTGCACGTAAGCAATCAAACAATGAGTCCACATTAAAAGATTCGCCTAGATTTTCTTTCAAAGTAGTAAAATGACCAGTAAAATCTGCGCAGAATACTGAGGGCAGAAATATTTTAAAATCACGAAAAGTATGTAGCATCAAATTTTTCTTAAGTACTGGTAATTTATAATTAATCATAATATAATCGTGTCTGTTGATAAATGGACTAGGCGATTGGCTCGAGGATAAAACTTTTGCCTCCGAGTCTGTAATAAATACATCTAACCATGTGTCACTATTTTCTCGGTGATGAGTAGCTTCATATGAGACAAGATAAAGAGAATGTTCATTTATTAAATCGATCAAATAGGAGCCATAGTAATCATTAGACAATAGATCCGAATTCAGATCTCCAGTTAGAATGATATTGCTATAAAGATGAGTATACTCTTGCAATGTAGTAAAAAACTTAGTCAAGACTTGACCTTTGGGTCTACTATATATGACTGATAGGAGAATCTTAGTATTGCCAACAAGTAAGTCCAAAATTATGTACTCCGTTTCATTAATGTTTCCAATCTGAGGAGCCTCGAGAATCTTAAAAACTATACTATTTTTTAGATAACATGCTACTCCACCTCCCTGCATGTACTCTCTTTTACCAGTTACAGAAGTCAGCCCACGATCATTACGCACCAATGTGTAATTTTCAACATTATAAATGGAATTTGCCCGTTTTGGAGTTAACCAAGATTTAGTTAATGCAAGAATATCAAGATCCTCCGACAATAGTAATGACTTAACTTCAGGATGATGATCTAGCAGAGAGTTAACATTGATATGGGCTACCTCCAATGCAGAAACTATGGTACATTCCTTAGGAGGCACATGTGAAGAAGCAACGAAATTACTAGAACTGTTAGATGGAACGCGAATATCTGATTGAACTTCGGATAGTCATAGTATCAAGATATCATTGAGGTCGGTTTCAGTGAAGATCTGAAAGCGTTCAGACTTATCATCTTTTTTAACATAAATAACACTATCGCGATTCAGATGTACTTGTAATTTAAAGGCTGCAACTTATCCTTAACCAATAAACGCAACTCGTGAATAGCGGGGGGTAGCATCTCATAGATGTTTACAGGATTAGCCGAGAAACTCCCAGCGTCCTCAACTAAACTTCCAAATTTCACAATACCAAACTTACGTTTAACCTCTAAGACAAAATTACGTATTTCAGTAGACCTAAATCTAATTATAAACGATTTCATATTATTTTGTAAGGTCTGACTTGAAGTATTTTTTAAAACAAATGGACGTGCGTCAATGATATCATTACTAAGATGATCAAGGTCTAAAACATGCATAATACTCTTGGCTAAATTTTTAACAGGAATAGTACAGGATGAAGGAACGCCTGTTACTTTTATTTGAGTATTAGGTACCCCTCTAACTAACATATTTTTAAGTTGGGCCACCTCAGTGCGAAGCGCAGCATTCTCCGATTCCAAAGCATTAATCCTATCACTCTGATTTTCGAACGATTGAATAAGACCATCTAATTTATTATTTATACTGTCTGATTGTAGTTTATTACTATTAAATAGAAAAGCCGATTGCTGAGAAGAAGTCATAGAATCCCAATTTTCAGGTAAAGATGCTATTTTAGGCAAAGGGTTATTTGCACCAAAAGAATTCAGACAGGAGGCAGAAAGAGAATCGAAACTTAAATCGAAACTTGAATCGCGAGCAGAGTCAACAGCCTTATGACGGCTATTATTTGAGAGCACATTCGTTTCTCTTAGCCTTAGTGTATTTAAATATGTCGATTTGGCTATTGATTCATCAAGGTTTGCGACACAGCAAAAATCTGATGCCCTATTTCGCAAATAAATTGTACCACAGCCGGGATGAAAAACGCTCCCACATTGATTACAAACCTTAACTAAATCAGAGATAGACTTTGAGCAGCGCAGACATTTTAAACAATTCACAGCCTTTACTTTTCGTTTCCGGGTCATTTAGATACCCAAAGTATAGCATACACTCTACTATAATGAAAATCTTACATAAAGCACTCCAACAATATTAAGAATCATGCGTATAACATTCAAATTAACAAAAATGTATCACAAATAAGTTACAAGAAGTTACCGCATACATATGTGTGTTAAAAAAATTCCTTGTTAAACGCAATATAACAATAAAAGTATAAAACGCAATAACAAGACGTTCGATGTAAAAATGCACTAAGTTAAATTAAAAATAAAGTGTAAAATAAATAAAAATGAAAAGCGTTTGTAGCATTACTGCAATGATTAACTTGATTTAAATTCAACCGTAAAAATAAGGTTAACATCAATTATATTTCCACATATAAATAAGGCAAAATAGCAAAAACACTCAGCACTCTAGAATCATACTCAATGCTACGCAGATCAGCAATGCATACATTATTACAGACAGTAAGCCATTAATAATTTAGAATTAACAAAATATAAGGGAGTTTTCACTAGACGCAAATACAACCGTACAACACACGCAGCACTCTATACACTTCAAACGCAAACTCTCTATCTAAAATCTTGAGAGCTATCAACCTATTTAACAACTACTGATGATTGTAAAATATCATAAGTACGAAAATTTTATACCATTATCACACATTACAACAAAGCACTATAACACTCATAAGCAATGCAAAGCACACATTATTATATAGTACTGTAATCCGTGAGGAAAACAGTGAAGCACAGAGATCGGGGGCACTCATTAAGGCATATAGAAATGCGTATTGGCCTGAATTAGGGGGCACACAGTATGGTGATACAAAACTTTTCGCGTACGCTACATCGTGTACGCAGCGTATCAAATTTTCATCGCACATTTAACTTTAAGAATAAACAATAACATTTGGAAAATATTCAAACAATTTCACTTTTTCGAAAATTTTAATCCCAAAACTACATTTTACAGCCTACGTTGAAGTATATTGAAGAATCTTTCTGGCGCGCATCTGATAGAAATACTGTAGAAAGCAGCCGTCATAACACCAAAAACGGATGGATATTCGTTACGTTGAATTTTTAGCGAGCCTCTAGATAAAAAAATGTTGTTTCTATGTCCTAGAAGCCTTAATATTTTTTTTTTTTTATTCTTGATTTGTGCTCTCTTTTTCCTGGCACTTCCTACCGTTTATCCCCCTGGGGACTTTAACGGTGCCCACCTACCACCTATGTGTGGGTGCTTTATCCCTCCCTTAAAAACCCCACCATCTCGCATTCGCCCGGGGTTATGCCCGTGGATGAGGGAAACCTGTGAAGCAGGGAAAACCTCATCCGAGATGGCCGGTGTATTCGAAACATTCTTTTTGGGTGTCAAAGTCACATTGCGTAGGCCTTGACACCGAAACCGAATGTTTCACACCTCCCGCTCACGTTGTGAAGTGTGAAAAAACACCTAACCCGCCACGAAAGCCAAACCCATCCAAGTGCGAACCACACTCAGTGCTGCTTAACTTCCGTGACCGGCCGAGGTGCGTCTCCGCCACTCCGCCACCGTGTCGGTCCCTAGAAGCCTTAATATTAACACTTTGCGGTATGCCGTCCACCCTACGACCCTGCATAATTTCGAACCATCGTCTGCGGACTGGAATGCAGCAGTAGACGAGGCTAAACCAAATATAGAAACAAATTTGTCCTAACGCCATCAGAAATAGAAAATATCCCCAATATCACTACAAATACAGCTCCAGCAAGAAGTAGTAAAGCAAGACGGATGCTTTATATTTAATTGCCAACCGGTGAATCAAGAGGACAATACCAAGATCCAATATCTATGTGTAATGAAAACTTGTTATCATTACCGGAAATGGAAAATGGAACGTAAATACAATTAGCTATTAGAGAAAACGGCAACGCGGTAGAAAATATGCAGCGATTAAATAACGAAAATTTAAGAATAAGCAACGCGGCTAATAGTCCTCAAGCCCAATCTACAGCATATAGATTGAGTTCAGCATCACCAGTATGCAATAATTCGATGATGAAATTAACGCATACTATACCAAGCATAACGACGACACAGTGAAGCATAAATTCTACTTCTTATTGTCCCATCCACACATTAGCTCCGTCATCTCCTACAAACTCAAACCTCATAGATAACCCATTTACCCAATATACAGCACCAGTAATTACATACAGTACAAATATTTATACAGATACCCGTCCTAGATCTACCCAAACAGTCCAACCCTCTGCTTTTCGTCCAATAAGCACAAGTCCTTTTTCCCCTATTTCATTCGTACCAAGACCAGTCAGCCGAGCGGGTACGCCACCGCAAAGAAATATAGAACCCGAAATAGCGACCCAAGAGAGAAGAGTCAACCAGCCAAATGAAAGAAGACATAACCCCAGAAGCAGCACACAATTGAGTAGTGTACATAGGAATGTACCAAGTGTCCATTGGGAAGACGATGGAATAGCAGAGCCTAATGACCCAAGACAAAAGACTCAAAATAATAATAAACAGCTGGAAAAGAATTACGATAAACAATTTAGACGATTAGAGCAGCAAATACAGCAAATGCAGCAGTTATACAGCAAACTAATCGAACAAAATAGCATTTTAGAGGCCTGCAATGGCTCGGTCGCTTAGGGCGTTAGGCTCATAATCTGGAGATCCCAGGTTTGATTCCCGGCCCCGGTCGATTAATACAAGCACCACTGGGGAATGTATTTTCAACAAGTGTTTTGTTCACCAAGACATCGTATGACCTCCGAAAGGAACATACCATAAGATACCTGACGCACTCTCGAGAGCATATAAAGATGAAGCATTAGCAGTTACAACCACAGTTAATAACAGCGATCTTTGGTACCTAATGAAAATCCTAGCAGTAATAAAATCTCCCCACAAAAAATCCTGATTTATGTATAAAAAACAACCATTTATACGCACACCGCCCCAATCCCCTCGTAGACCCATTAGTCCTCAATCTAGATGCTTAAAAGCTAATTCTGCCTGCAGCCGATAGAGAGAAAGCTCTCTACGAAGCGTATTATACCCCACAAGCAGGTCATTTGGGAAATGACAAATTTTATGCAAGGCTAGCTACCTACTACTACTGGCCAGGTATCTATTATGACACTTGCAATTAGGTTAAAGCTTGTCAAGCGTATCAAGCTCATAAAAGTAATCAGCAGGCTTCAGCAGGGATAATGGAGGGCAGAAATATAGATGGGCTTTGGACAGTAGTGGAAGTCGACGTAATGGATCCTAAACCACCGTCAAAGTAAGGTTTGAAATACATAATTGTATTCGAAGATTTATTTACCCGTTATGTAGAGATGAAAGCGTTAAGACCAGCTGATGCGAAGAGTATACTCCAAGCTTTTGATGAGTTGTTCATTAATAGATGAGGTTCCCAAATATCTAATTTCGGACAATGGGACAGGATTTGCAAATCGCCAGGTTGCAGAAAAATTGCAGCAGTGCGGCATAATACATTCATTCATTCCACCCTATTTTGCACTGGCAAATCCTGTAGAAAGGGAAAAGAGGAATTTAAAACCGATTATAAAGAGTTTGATAAAAGAAGATCATCGCGAATGGGATCAACACTTAGGAGAGTTCTGCTTTGCTCTCAATACAGTCGTCCACTCTACAACTAAATACAGCCCAGCATTCTTAAACTTTGTCAGAAACCCAATCCCAACAGCCTTGATACAAAAGCATCTAGAGACCTCGGACCACCCCCCTCCAGCACCAAATACAGCAGCATGGATCGAAAGATTACATAGACTTTCAGCAATACATGATCTTGTTAGAAGACATATAGATATGGCAGTATCTAGACAAGCTAGATATTATAATAAAGGGCGTCGACTGGTACTATACCAAGTTGGCGATCGAGTTTGTCGACACAATACGGTATTGTCGTCAAAAGATAATCATTTTGCAGCAAAAAAGGTACCAATTAGCATAGGCCCAGCGAGAATAAAGCATTATATCCCTCCTAGAAACATTATTCCACCTAAAATTCATTCTCCCCCTTCGCAGCACCCGGTAGCACAAAAGATACAGCAAAATAATCAAACAAACAATTAATTAGGTTAAACAGCTAGATACGAAAAGTACAACCAAACCTGATAATAGCAACGGATAAGTAATATGCAAAGATTAGGAAATAAGAATAGTTATTTTAGTTTAGCATGGAAAGAGTAGGAAAATCGGCGTCAGCAACGCAGAGAGGTCGAGGACATGCCCACTTCATTCCCCACTCCACGGAGTTGCCAAATCCTGGGTAGAACCTGGAGGGAATCATTGAAAGATTGAAATTAAGAGAGCTGACCAACGATACCCCTCCAGAAGCAGTCCAACGCTCGACCTGCCCAGGTACCAGAGGATGTGTAAGAGGGAGGCAGCACCAGTGCACCGACCCTAATTTCCGCCCAGCAACACTGAAGGTGGAAGTAGCCGCGTTCATCCCAATATCTCACACAAACCCAAACCCCATAACATACAGTCTCCCTACAGCTACTCAAATACCGCCATATCAACCACCCATCCTACATATTCCACCCTTCCTCTCCCAACCAATAATTTCCCGCCCTGTCCTTGACCCGTCCACTGGCATGTACACATGTGTGCACGGTCCAGTGAACATATCCCCTTCCTGCCCCGTCCCTAACATCCCAAACCCCAGTACAGCTTTCCTATTGAGATCCCCTTCCCCACCTACCTCTACACCTACTCCTGTTCCCTTAATGTTCCTTGAAATTCCCAGTCCCCTCCAAAACTAACCACCCTCACCCACAACCCTACCGGCCCTCACGTCTCAACCCACACCCCTTCTCTCTCCCATAGACCTCCCTGGCAACTCTACGCAGTCTGCCGCAGTGGAGGCGATACCAAGAACGTGCGGGACCATCCCAGAAGAGGCACGTATGTCCTGTGCCGACCCGAGCGAATGCCGCCCGGGATGTTAGAATTGTGGGAGGCTGGTACATAGCTGAAGGAATTGCCCCTCTGCAAACGCAGTTTTCTGCAGAAACTGCGGGAGGAAGGGGGTATTCTCCAAAAATTGTCCCCTCTGAGCAGAAGGCTATAGGGAGTAGGAGAGGAAAATAGGAGAGAGGAAATAAACTTTCCTCCACCACCACCCATACCATTTCTCTCCACTCAGCCGTCCCTTAGCCAAACGGCAAAAATAATATTGAAAATAGCGGTAATCGACTCGCGCGCTCGATGCGAGATCGATGTACCGCGCGCACGGTACGTAACGCCGAGAGACAGAGCTGTACGGTTGGTCGACTCTACGACATCCTGAGAGAAATTAGCCTGCTGCCGATATTAGCAAGTAGTGAGCGAGTGAAAGAGTGAGAGAGAGAGGAACACCTTCCCGATCGTAAGCGTTAGGGCTTATCCAATAAAGGTTGGTGAATTGTATATCTCTCTGCTGACGGTACCAACGTGTACCGTATATTGTGTGTGCGAGCCTCCCTTTTCCTTCCCGTCCTTCCCTTCCCTACAGCGTATCCGAATGTAAACCGTAATCCGGCCACGTATTGGGCCGGCGATTGTCTCCTAACCCTATTAGTTTCTGCTCCGATAACCCGCGAGTTATTGTTCAATCGTCACGAATCAACGCAGTTGGCGCCCACCCAGGTATTGTAGATTGACAGTGTAGTTTTTAATAAATCTTTTAATAAACCCACTAAAATTAATCATTCATCTGCAGCCTGATCCCCATTGCAGCGGAACAACATAATAGTACATTTCGATGCTAGTGCGAGAATACGATGTGTCCCTCGCGGGACGATTTACGCACGAGCGAAGCGAGTGCGGAAAGGTTACGTGAGGAGAAATCATCTTCTCGCACATGTGTCGAATACTAATTTTTTAACACAACGTGCGAGAAACTCGATTTAGCATGCAGGTTTTTCAATAAGCGTGCGCGAAATTGCGTTTCGCACACGGAGTGTTAAAAATACACTTTTTTAGATAACTTACATTAACAAGATATTTTTTATTGTTTTTAAATAAAATAACAGTTACACAATCTATTGGTTGACCGTTTCAGGAATTATTTCTGCTTAACTAATATAAACTACTCGATCGAGATCGCTCGTCTTGCTCTGACAAGGGAAGTACATGACCTCCGGGAAACGGATCGCATCCTAACTTTGGTATATCTTTTATAATATAAAAATATGAAGAAAGCCAAGTTATCTCTTGCCAATGGCCACTTATTAGGCCAAAATTTAATATGAAAAATTTATTGTTTCTCTTGGCCTAATAGTCTTTAATTTCTTATTTTCTTCATAACTTTGTTTCAAATTAAGTAATTTAAGCTTCTTTTTTTTCAAACCAT
Organism: Theocolax elegans; assembly: GCA_026168455.1. NCBI lineage: Eukaryota > Metazoa > Arthropoda > Insecta > Hymenoptera > Cerocephalidae > Theocolax > Theocolax elegans. The sequence goes on from CM047431.1 coordinate 13,584,963, forward strand.
ATCTACTTGAACTCAACTTTCTTCTGGTTTTTGGTTCGATTGTTTATCTTTATTTGTTTCTGAGTTATAAGCAACCGAATTGGAAGTAATTTTTACTGCTATTATTATTGGATGTCGAATAACTTCCGTAAAAGTGGCCATTGGCAAGAGATAACTTGGCTTTCTTCATATTTTTATATTATCAAAGACATACCAAAGTTAGGATGAGATCCGTTTCCCGGAGGTCATGTATTCCCCTTGTGAGAGAAAGGAATATTAGTGACAAAAAAATCATTCATTTGTTATTAAAAAGTCAAATTGACCTGTAATAAAATTATATTTCTTCGACATTAACACTTAGTTCTTAACTATCAAGATTTTAGATAATTTTGAAACTACGTATCCGTAAAGAAATATTTCTTAACAGTTAATCAATGTAGTCTTGCATATAATATAACATAAAAGATTAACTTAATATTTAATATTAACTAAATGTGTATATATATATATGGGATATTCCACGTGAAGTGGTCCGATTAAAATTTTTAAATGCATTAAATTTTTGGTACACATTGCAAATGTTTTGTTAGGCAGACGATGCACGAATTGTTACCATAAAATTATACAATAATCATTTTGACAACTACTGCTATACATTTTCCATGCAATCGTTTTCTACATTTTTATCTACAGACGATGCAGGAATTTTGAAACTAAAATTATTACAATAATCAATTCAATAACTATTGCTATACATAATTTTATGAGATCGTTTTCTGCATTTTGTTAGGCAGACGATGCAGGAATTGTTACCATAAAATTATACAATAATTATTTTGACAACTACTGCTATACATTTTCCATGCAATCGCTTTCGGCATTTTTATCCACAGACGATGCAGGAATTTTGAATTCAAAATTATTACATTAATCAATTTAACAACTATTGCTATACATAATTCTATGCAATCGTTTTCTGCATTTTGTTAGGCAGACAATGCACGAATTGTTACCATAAAATTATACAATAATCATTTTGACAACTACTGCTATACATTTTCCATGCAATCGCTTTCGGCATTTTTATCCGCAGACGATGCAGGAATTTTGAATCCAAAATTATTACATTAATCAATTTAACAACTATTGCTATACATAATTCTATGCGATCGTTTTCTGCATTTTGTTAGGCAGACGATGCACGAATTGTTACCATAAAATTATACAATATTTATTTTGACAACTACTGCTATACATTTTCCATGCAATATCTTTCGGCATTTTTATCCACAGACGATGCAGGAATTTTGAAACCAAAATTATTACAATAATCAATTTAACAACTATTGCTAGATATTTTTTTCTTTTAGTAAAATGTTTTTGACAGTATTACTATACTTTTTATGCATTCGTTTTCTGCATGTGATATGCTGTTCAATGCAATCATTATATGAATTAATTATTTTACCCAAATCTACTTAATAAAAATTTATGTTGGCATCGTAGCTAAGCGCTAGCTGGTGTTGACATGGGCATCGCAAACAGTAGTTAGATGCAGGACTAGTTGGCTAGTAGACAGCAGATAAATAAAGGATCCATTGTCATCGCAGTCTGCATTTAGTGGAAGATTCTATGAATGTTGTACTAAACTTCAATCCTAATCCGACCACTGACAGGGATGTACAAATGCACTTAGACATTAACCTGGAAGTACCTAAAAAATTTTTTTACATGAACTAATCATTCACACATATACAAGAAAACCGATGCAGTAATTGAAGAGTAAGAACAATATCATAATCTACCAACGCAACTCTCATAATTACGGTCAATCGGTTAATTTTTCACTCACAAGATAGTCCTACATCCTTCATACATAATTTGATTGCACTTCTTTGGGTAGAGAATAAGATCTACATAATGGTTTGGCGTTGGGTATTATTTCCAAAGACAATAATATGTATGCAATCAAACATAACCTTTATTATGTGTATGGAAGGAATACCTGAAATTTCTCGTATATGGACTGCATAATTACTGATATAGACAAAAGCCGGTGCATTAATTGAAGTACTTGGGTTTGGTAGATGATTAGTAGACGTAAATAAGGACAGTATCCAACCCTCAGGTAGAGATCCTATGACTACTGTAACCAGCAGTTAAATGGAAAGTCCATTGCTATTATAGACAGCTATTCGAGGTCCAATTGACAATTGTATTCAGCATTAGCCAGAGGATACAATGACATCATAGGTCTACTGTTAATTCGAAAATTTCATGGCTGTCGTAGCTATCTATTAGTAACAGGTGGTTACTTGGATTAAGAAAGACCAAATGAATTTCAATCCGGATCCGACTGCTGACAGAGATGTACAAATGCACTTTGACGCCAACCTGGAAGTATCCAAAAAGTTTTTTGTACATGAACTAAACATTCATACAAATAGAAGATGATCAATGCAATAATTGAAGAGAAAAAACAGTAACCTAACCTGTAAACACAACTCTCATAATTACGGTCAATCAGTTAATCTCTTACCTACAAGACAGCCCGACATCCATCACACATGATTTGTTTGCAGTTCCTTGGGTATTAAACATAACCTTTAAGTCGGACGCCATCAAACACTGGATAGCTGGGTATTTTTCTTATACAAGAGTAATTGTATGAACTCGGCAACATTGATATAGTCAGAAAAGTCAACATCCAGTTTTCGAAATTTTCACAATATATCACAATGCTCACGACAAAACACAACAATGTTTACAAGCCGTTTTGCTATCCAGCTGAAACGGTCACGAGCAACGTGAACATCACTAGTATCGACGCGGGAAGCACAACTGCGTATGCGCGCACGTACTATAGTCGAACGAGAGACTGACGCAACCCGTTCTATGCATAGCAATCTACTACATGATTATCAGAATTAATTAAAAACTATTATTATCAAATAATTTAAATAATACGTGAAATTTTTTAATTTATGCGATATTCAACCTCACATAAAGACGAATATAGCCTACGCGGCCGGCTAACTCGACGCGCGAGCCAGCCGCCTAGGCCTCCAGCTGACAATATTTTGCTTTTTTAAACGTGATTGACTTTTGTTTGTCAATTTACGAGTTTATCTAAAGTTTATTAATGTGTGTTTTTGCATAAACAATAACCATGTATAATTATTATTTTTATTAAATAAACAATATTAATATTATTTGTAATTTTTCGCATTTTAAAACGGATTTAATTATTATTTTTTGTTTTCGTTTTTAAAGTTTTTAATATATTTATTAGTAAATAATGAATATAAATAATATTTGTAATTTGTCAATATAGAAAAACCCATTGCTACTTTGTCCAGTCAAATGAGAGATATTTAAATCGAGTTAATCTCCCGGAAAAACGATTTCTAGTCTTACACACCAACGAATACTGCCTACGCGGTCGGCTAACTCGATGACTCGACCCGCGAGCCGGCCGCGTAGGCCTCCAGCTGACAATTTTTCGTGTTTTCAGTACCGAGCAAACTTAATAATCGTGCAACGGCACACGAGCCGCGAGAAGTTCGTCACTAGTTATCTGAAAATTGCGCGTGCGTATGCGCGTGCATACTCTGGTATAGCGAGAGATATATAAAGAGAGAGAGGGAGAAAGATGGGTAAAGCGAGTGACTGATAGAGGGAGAGAGGGAGAGAGAGAGATGGGAGCATGCAAGACAGCCGTGGCCTCTAAATAACAATATTTTGTTTTTTATCGTATTTGTTTTTCATTGTTTCCCCGATTAAATATGCTAAGAATGTCATCATTCTGTAATGCATAAGCACGACTTTTATTATATGTCTTTTATTGATATAAGGCTGGTATATGAATTATGGTACTTAACTCCATATTGCTACAACCATTTGCGCATGTGCTACCACGCTAAGTATACAATACAAAGTACAGACTAAGCGCGTCGTGCACTCTAGCGGCGAAATTGGTACTAAGAAAACTTTGTCAATAATATAAACTATTTATTTTTTGTCACTATTATGTAAAACCCAAATACAGAAGCAGTGTTGCCAGATAGAGGTGTTTTTTCTTTGTTGCACTCGCACAGTATGACCTCATTTACATTAGATAATAGAGGACAGAAAAACCCTAAATGGTAACCCTGTACAGAAGCACTAGATAATGGTGTAATATGTCTTTCTACAAAGTTCCAGATCAATACAACAAGGACACCCTAAAAAATTTCTGCACGGAAAAATGACTATTTTTTTCGTGCAAACTTTTTTTAGGATGTCCTTCACATATTGACTTCAAACTTCGTATAAATGCGTATTATGTGACTATCTAGTGCTTCTGTATTTGCGCTTTGCAAATAAAACCATAATATGTTCATTAAGTGTAATAATGTATCCATCTGACTCGGTCGGTAACAATCTACTATGGCACCCCCTTACAAATGTTATTACCCGGCTTATCAAGACGGTGTCAGGCGTGAGTAGTTCACCTTAACATTAAATTATTTTTATTTTAATGTGAAACTACTGTTAGCTCCAGAGCCTCTTACTTCTTATAAGTCATGATTATGGTGTGTCACGTTTTATTATCGCGTCACGTAACTCTTGCATATTTCGCGTCACGTAACGTTTGTATATTACGCGTCACGTAACGTTTATATATTACGCGTCACGTAACTCTTGTATATTGCGCGACACGTAACGTTTATATATTTCACGTCATGTAACGTTTGTCACACGTGGTGGATGATGTTGTAGTTACACGTTACGTCACGTAAGTCACACAACGTATAACTGGGTTCCCCCGACGTTATATGTAACGTTACTCGAAGTTGTTATGTATGTTTACAAGCGTCACGAGTAACATTCTAATAGGCGTAACTTTATGAAGTCGACGATTCGGTACTTACGTGTAGATGATGCGTCACGTTTATCCTGTATTAATACTTCTTGATGAAGATATTGTGTTTGTCAGTTTCTTTAGGTTTATTTAATGAAATTGAGATAGCAGTTTTGTGTGTATTTGATTATTTATTTAATCCTTCTATTCTAACATAAGATTAAAAACTACACGAATAGTCTTCGCGACGCGATTCAGACTCGGCGTAGGTGGGAGTAGTTAACGATTGTCAAATCGGCATGTTCGCAGGTCAGCGACCGACATCACTACGTGTAACGACTGATTTAGCAAAATTTGTAAATTTATTTAAAGGCTTTATAGGTTAATTTTTATAAGTACATATATATATATATATATATATATATATATATATATATATATCAGAATAAAATCAAAATTATTAAAAATTAATATTTGTAATAATGTAGACGTCTATGTGGGACGTCACACAAATATAAAGTCTGATTACTTAAGCTATACATTTACAAAACTAGCGTTTGGGGGGGTTGGGCCTCCATGAACATTAAAAAAGAGTATCGACAAACTCCTATCGTACAATAATACTCGTTTATGCATCTTTTAGTGGGGCCCGTCTAAAGCCCTATCGAATTTTTGGGCTTGGGCCCATTAGAGCAGGGAATTGGGATACCGAGACATGCGGTCAACCAAAAATTAGGCCATATTAACGGAAACCAGTGTACGATAAAGTGCAATCAGCACTGATAATTACTATTAGAGCTGATACCCTGTAATAGTGACTTCAGGGGCCCCTACTGTGGGACCTATTGCGTTTAGAGCTTTGTGCCCATTGAGACTTTTGTTCAGGACGCCAAGACACACAACATATAAAAAATTCAGCGAAATTGACGGAAACGACATTTCCCATAGGCGTGTTACGGGGTCCTTTGTATGTATAGTAAAAAACGATTGTATTGTTTTAGCTTACGAAAACTTATTGCGTGAAGCAGAAAAGGCGGGAAACGAAGAATCGGAAAACAACGATATTGATGATACATCGTGTGATGAAAGTGACAGTTCCTATATGATTCGGATGATGAACCTTCTGCTCAAGTGGAGGAAGCGTTTACTGAAAATCAATTCATGGTTGGGTCGAACGATTCATCTTCATCGGAAGAAATATCTGATTTGGATGCAGAAGAAACCGCATAGTTGGGAACAGTTGCATACACTTGTGAATCAACGTGTGCTTACACCCGAACCAACGCCATATACTTCAGCAGCACCTGCCGTAATTATTCATTCGACTGAAAGAAGGGAAATGGTTCACAATTTTATTCGCAGGGTACCACCGTACAGAGAAATGATGTTTCAGACAAGAGAACATAATAGAGTAACCACCCACAGATTCGATCAACATAGCGCACGCAATATGCAAATCAACGAAAGTAAGGATTTTTTTATAAAAATTCTGTTACTCGTATTTACACAATCTGTGTCATAATAATTTTTAAAGTCATTTGGAGAAGCTTTTGTATGCAACCAATGGCAAAACTTCCGGATACGTGTGGAGGAGATAATGATATTCAGAGAAACCGCGATTCATCCACCGAAGACAACGAATCTTCTGATTCCGGCGAGTTCGACAATGAAATTCGCGGTCCCGGTGAGCGTTTTATTATATATGAGGAAAATCACAAATACATAAGTAAATACAAAATTAACGGTGAACGATTGTTAATTAAAATAGTGTCTACTTCTCGTGTTGATAATCTTAACCCACTTACATGGTTAGAAATGGTCATCCGTGATAAATACTAATAAATTTCACGAACTGCCCCAAATGATTTTATAAGTATTGAAATACAAAGTACGAATTTTCTCAAGAGTCCAGCAGGTCTATCGTATCGAGCTGTCATAATTTTCTTATGATCTCTAGTCGTTAACCAGTGAGTTGACTCAAAGTAATGAAAGGTTTCAATTAGATTAAACATTATATTAACAGTATTTATATAACAGTACCTACCGGTAATGGTGGAACAAGAAAAAAAAATTGTACTAAATAATTAGGAATGCGGTCGATTGTAACTATAAGAAATAGAGGTAATAAATGTTTACCTCAAGCGCTCGTAGTAGGAGAAGCATTTATTACCTTAACATTATTGTCAACAGAAAAATCTCACAAAGAATGGTTTGGAAGAAACCGCATAGTTGGGAACAGTTGCATACACTTGTGAATCAACGTGTGCTTACACCCCGAACCAACGCCATATACTTCAGCAGCACCTGCCGTAATTATTCATTCGACTGAAAGAAGGGAAATGGTTCACAATTTTATTCGCAGGGTACCACCGTACAGAGAAATGATGTTTCAGACAAGAGAACATAATAGAGTAACCACCCACAGATTCGATCAACATAGCGCACGCAATATGCAAATCAACGAAAGTAAGGATTTTTTTATAAAAATTCTGTTACTCGTATTTACACAATCTGTGTCATAATAATTTTTAAAGTCATTTGGAGAAGCTTTTGTATGCAACCAATGGCAAAACTTCCGGATACGTGTGGAGGAGATAATGATATTCAGAGAAACCGCGATTCATCCACCGAAGACAACGAATCTTCTGATTCCGGCGAGTTCGACAATGAAATTCGCGGTCCCGGTGAGCGTTTTATTATATATGAGGAAAATCACAAATACATAAGTAAATACAAAATTAACGGTGAACGATTGTTAATTAAAATAGTGTCTACTTCTCGTGTTGATAATCTTAACCCACTTACATGGTTAGAAATGGTCATCCGTGATAAATAATAATAAATTTCACGAACTGCCCCAAATGATTTTATAAGTATTGAAATACAAAGTACGAATTTTCTCAAGAGTCCAGCAGGTCTATCGTATCGAGCTGTCAATAATTTTCTTATAAATGATCTCTAGTCGTTAACCAGTGAGTTGACTCAAAGTAATGAAAGGTTTCAATTAGATTAAACATTTATATTAACAGTATTTATATAACAGTACCTACCGGTAATGGTGGAACAAGAAAAAAAATTGTACTAAATAATTTAGGAATGCGGTCGATTGTAACTATAAGAAATAGAGGTAATAAATGTTTACCTCAAGCGCTCGTAGTAGGAGAAGCATTTATTACCTTAACATTATTGTCAACAGAAAAATCTCACAAAGAATGGGAAATTATTCAAAACGATCGTCGAAAAATGTAGGAACACAAAGCTGACCAACTTCTTATATCATCAAACGTTAATATTCCATTGGAAGGATGCGGAATTCATGAGATACAGCTATTTCAACAACATTATGCAAAAAAAAAATATAGCAATAGTTATTTACAATAATGAGACTTTAGGAAGTGGTGTACCTGCTTTTTTCGATGGTCGGCCATACGTAAACGAAAATAGTAATAGTATACAGCGCAATATGAATATTTTATATGACTCTAACGCGCAACATTTTAATACGAATTTAAATTTAACTGCAGCAGCAGGATCAAGATTCTTTTGTGAATTTTGCAATAAAAAGTATACATACATAAATTCGCATAAGTGTACAGTCAAGTGTGCTTGGTGTTTAGTGTCACATCCTTGTGCGTAGTAAAGCAATGCGTCAGTTACGTCTAATGATTGTTGTAGGACATTTTACAATCAACATTGTTTTGATAATCATAAAAGGTATGGTAGTTATAAAAAAAAATAATAAAAAGTTATGTGATGTTGTAAAAATGTGCTCAAAATTAATTAAGTTTGTCAAAGTTAATTAATTATGAATGCGGTCAAAATTACTGTAATTTAGGTCATTCAAAATATAATGTAAATGATTCGTGCTATATTCAACCAATTAAGCACATTTCAAGTACAATAACATCTTCAAAGAAAAATCTGTTCATTTTTTATGATTTCGAAACGCGTCAAGATTCTTCATATCGCGATAATCTCAACATACAAATACATATACCGAATTTATGTGTAGTTCAACAGGTTTGCAATAACTGTATGCATAAATCAGATATTCATGAAAATTGTGAAATTCGTGGAATACGCGAATATATTTTTTGCAAAGATCCAGTTAAAAATTTAATTGAATTGTCAATAAGAAAAAGTTTAGAATATAGTCAAATTATTTGCATCGCTCATAATGCCCGAGTATTCAAAGCGCAGTTTATTCTTCGTGTAATTGTAGAAAATATGTCCTTAATTCCAAATGTTATCTTGACTTAGTGCTTTACCAGCTGCATTTGCGTTACCTCCTTCCGCAAAAAAGGGTTATTTTCCGCATTTATTCAATACGGTAGAAAATTAAAATCACATTTGTTCTTTCCCCGATCCAAAGTATTACGCATCAAATTTCATGTTGAGTAGCGACCGAAAGGCATTTTACGCGTGCTATAATGAAACTTTGCCGTCTTATGAATTTAATTATCAAACAGAAATCGTAGAATATTGTCGTATGGATGTCGAGATTTTCATCGCATTTCGAAAAATATTTTTAGAATCTGAAAATACATGTCTATTTACGGAAGCTACCACTATAGCATCAGCTTGCTCGATTGTATTCAGAAAAAATTTTTTGCGTAAAAATACAATCAGAATAATTCCGTCTGGAGGATACAGGTAAGCAGTTAAGTGAATTTTTTCTATTTAATTGTTTTTCGAAGCTGCTTTAAATAAACACTTTAACTATATAACATTATATGTCACATTAGTTGCTAATTATCTCTAGAAATTATCCTCTTGAGTTAGAATTTATAATCTCAAGGTCAATGTCTTGTCAACTATATTCAAAATTCTAAAAAAAAGCTTGAAGCGATACCGTTTAAATGGTCTGTAGTTTTTTATGGCCTTCAATTCTATAAAAAGGTACAATAATTTAAAGACAGCCAAAAAATTTACGAAATTTAACATGATGATTCCCATTTGAATTTTTAGATAAATTTCGTGTTTCTTTAAATTATCATAATTTTACAGAATCGAAGGTCATTAATAAGCTATAAACTATTTAAAAGGTATTATTTCCAGCTTTTTTTAGACTTTTGGATAAAAACATCATTTATGGCGTATTTACACATTTTTCAAGTTGAATACTGACATGTAGTTTATGTGACATTGACCTTGAGATTAGAAATTCTAACTCAGAAGGATAAATTCTAGACATAATTAGCAACGAAGATTACATATGGTATATAGTAAAAGTTGATAGATTTAGAATTAAATATCGGTAAACACAGCTGGTGTTGATAAAATTTTTTACATATTCACTTTTTGAGGTCAGATTAACTTTTGAACAAATAGATTCCAGTATCTAAAAATTTTTTTCTGTTATGTGAAAAATATTTCCAGTGTGTACCCAAAATTTGGTGCATTTTAAAATTTTGATAGCTTAGATCCCGATAATATCCAAGGTACATTCACTCTCGCAAAATTACTTTCAAGCACTCCAAATATATGTTGTGAAGCACATATAAAGAGTTTTAAATGTATTGAAAATATCAATCTTATAATATTCAGAATTTTTACAAAATTCTTTCAACAAAGGCATTCGACAATATATTGTCCAATATGTAGCTCGTTTCATTAAATTCGTATGCATCTTGACGAAACCAGTATTTGTTAATTAGACTAATTAGAATAGTTTTACTTACTGAAGCTCTTTTTGTTAGCTAATACATTTTATACTCTCATCTTTATAACTTCAGATTAATACAATCGTCAATTGCTTGCCAATGGTCAAATTGACGAAACTTATTCGATATCTAATAACAATTTCAATGGAAATTACTTCCAATTGAATCGTTATAAGCCCCAAATAAACAGAGATAGACACTCAAACTAAACAACAGACGAAAGCTGAGTTTAAGTAGATATAATTTGAAAAAAAGCTTTAATTACACAATTTGGAGTATAATTATAAAGAAAATAAGATATTACAGAATTATAGGCTGAAAAAAAATTGATGTTTCATATTAAAATTTGGTTAAACTTTTTCAATTTTTTATTTTTTTTAGAACTTTGATCCAAATTGAGCAATTAAAGCTTTTTATCAAATTATAACTATTGTGACAAGATGGATTTAATCCACTTGTCATATAGATGCCAGCATTACCGACACCGCGAGACGGCGCGGTATCGGTAGCATATAAGAGCAATAAGCAGGCGCTACGACCAGTGCGGGCGTAGCGCAGTGGTTAGCGTGAACGCCTTCGGATCTGAAAGGGCTCGGGTTCAAGACCCGACGCCCGCTTCATTTTTTATTCAGCACTTAAAAGTCTCATGCCACAATGGCGCCCAACGTGGGGCGCCGAACGTTTCTCCCCACGTTGGGCGCCAATGTAACGGTCACGCTGGGGATTAGGGCGTGGCGTCAAAGGCGAAATAAATGAATTAAATATATAAAACAATATTAATTTATTAGTAATATAAGTAGGGTTTGGGCGCCAGCCGCGTACGATCGCGGCGAATTATTACAATTAAGCTCGGCTGCGTACGAGCCGCTGCTGCTTGCTGCGCGAGGGGGGAGGGAGGGGAATAAAGGGGAAGCACACTTACGTGTTGGAGGAAATACGAATATTCAGTGCAGGCGTGCACCCACCTTATCAACGTGGAGATCGTCTCCTCGGATTTTGCTATGCTCGGTCGATTGCTCTCGCTCGTGCACACACACACACACTCTCAATTAAGATCGGTGATCGGTATATCTATCGGTCGGCCGGTGTAGCCTCGATGGCGTCCCGATGGGCTCTCTCGAGCTCGGGCTCGTTCGCTGCTTCGTTGCTCGGGCCCGACGTGCGCGCGCAGCTTCTCGCGTCGAGTCGCCCGTCGGCCGCCGTCGTCTCGCGCGCCTCGTGTAGTGAGTGCTCGCGGCCATGTTACCAAAGCGGACGATATTGCCGGGGCTGTTGCTTCCTACGGAGAGGACGGTGTTCCCGGTGATGCTGTTAACCAGGTAAGCCTATATGATCGTTTCTTTCGTGTTAATTTATCGGCTAATAGGTCCACTCTGTTACAGGTGCAGACGGGACGGCCGATCCTCGCGTCTTCTCTCTCACTCGCTCTCACGGTGGCCGCTCAGCTGGTGCGCGTCGGGTCAATTACTGCTCTTAGTCGGTGCTGCGTTGCTGCGGGGATTCTGGCTGCTTCCTAGGTAAATATCTATCTCCCGAGGGAGTGCTGCGTATATTATACTCATTATTAACTAGCAACAGATACCTCGCTCGCTAACGCTCACTCGGTTGTATTTTGATCGTGCTTATTTTAGATGAGTATATGTAAAATAGTTACACAGCTTTTTTTCTTTAAAGTTAAATGTGACATTTTTATGTTTATTTTTCAAATGAAAAACATTACATTTTTTAAATAATTAGTAAACCAATTGGGTTTATCAAGGCAGAAATTGCATTTTTATAGATACACCAAATTCGCTGTGTAAAGTTGAAGTTTATATGCATATAAATTTAAATTTTCTTGGATTAAAGTCCTTCGACAACTTTTATCCTGCAAGGAGTTTTTTGTATTTGCACCTGTTTTAAGCCTATTTTTGATAATATTTTAATATTTTACTTAATGAATGTGTTAAAAATCATCAAAAAAGAATATTTTTTATAATATATTTTATAAACATGCCATTTCACATAATATTTTATAAAAATTACAAAAATATTTTTATAACCGTACTCTACCCTTAACACCAACAATGATAATTTGCGCATTGCGAAGAGGATTATGGTATAATTAATGTGGTGACTGAGATGTCGTTTTTGTAATAAAAAATTGAGAAATAAACAAAATATGATAGTTAACTACCAAAGTTTTAAAATTAATCAAAATTTCTTTAAAATTACATGTAACTTCTATTGTACAGACGATTGAAAAGAGTGTGAGAACTCGATATATTTTGTGTCGACTTTCCAATATTTTGATTTTTTAAAAGAGGTTATAGATTAAAAAAAACATCAAAGACAGAACTGAAAATAAAGTTTAACTGAAAACTTGATCATCTAATGACTATCAATTATTTCGTGACATTCAAAGAATCCGTCAAATGTCAATCATTCGTGAGATTTCGACTACATTTTCATCATTATTGCAGGGGTCCTTTATAGTATATGAGCGGGCAATCGTTTCAAAAAGGCATCTCGAATCTTGATCTCGCGTAGACGAGTTGAAAAGATGTGAGAACTCCATATGTTTTGTGTCGACTTTCCAATGTTTTCGTTTTATTTGATAATTTTAAATAACTATTTATACATTATTGGATGAGAGTTAGGCTCTTGGATAGTGTATTTGATGAAAACCTGATGTCGTTTCTGCAGACCAAGACATGTTGTACTGAAGTCATTTAGATTTTTCGTGTATAGTTGTAACACACGCTCCGTAAAATATATTTATGCTTCCAGCGTTAGCCAACATATGAATATTGTATTCGACTCTTACGGCGAGGATGTGCTGGTAAGGTATACATTTCAAGAATCATATATTTTTTCAATGCATGATCCATTTAATAGTAACATAATAAGGGCTCGCTGTAACAGTGTAAGTTAAGGAAAGAAAAGTATACTGTTAAATTTTGACGCTAATAATGATAGAATTAAATACAGAAAGAAAATAAATATGACAAAGAGTAAAAAATAAGTATATATATATATATATATATATATATATATATATATATATATATATTGTGTCTGTGTAAAAATAATCATTATAGGTTATTATAAAGAAGGTGTGTGTGCGTGTGTTCAGAAAGAAAGTGAAATATGTCCATATATTTAATATATTTAAAATGCACACACATAAAATAATTTCCATTTGGGGGGATATCGTAATTTTAAATAAATTGATGTAATATAATGTGTTTACAGAATACATAAAATATAAGCATGTTATATACTCTCATAAATTATATTTTTCTTTAATGGCGGTGGTAACATTTTTTATAAAGTGGTATATAATACTGTCGTTGTGTTATATATGGTTTTAATTTGTATGTGAATGTAGTATTATTTCAAAGTGATGGTTTTTATAATGCATATTTAAAAATTTTGGTATTTAATAGAATCTGTATAGTAATTGTTATTATAAAATTGAGTGTTATGAAAATCATTTTTTACGCACGTTGGGTGAGTGATTGTATCTAAATGGCGGCTCTGTCGAAATATTTTATACATGATATATGCAAATATAATTCTAATTGCAAAATTTTAACAAATTTAAGTTTTTAAATAATAATTTTAAATACCTGTTTATACGTTATTATAAGAATTAAACTTTCGGTCGTTGTATTTTGGGAAACTCTGATTCTTTTTTGAAGTCTGTAAGTTTTGTCGAACGGCAGGCTATTATCAATTATTTTACATATTTATTTTAATGATTCAGTAGTAGTAATATTTCAATGGATTTTTCTTATATTTCATTTTTTTTATTTATTATAACTAATGTAATGATTTGTCATTTACAATATGATATGTTGCAGCCGATTTTCAATTGTATTTTAATGATTTTCAGCGCAAACAATTATTAATTATTTTGCATATTCACTTTAATCATTCAATAGTTGTAATATTTTAATGTTTTTTTTCATACTTCCATTTTTATTTATTTATAAAATTTATATAAAATGTGTATAAATTTTCGTCTACACATTTACAATACTTTTTTAAACACTATATTGTTAGTGTAAATTTTGTGTTTATTTTTTAATGTATCATTTTCTATTTTTGCATTGTTTAACAGTAATATTTTTAAATTTTTTCTACTTTTAGCTCTTGAAAGAGCTACGTATAATTGACCATGGCTAAAAATTGGAGATGGTAAATAGATACCAACTTGTTTGTATGACTGTCCTTGTGATTTGTCATATTGTGAATAGCCATTGCAAAACCTAATCGAATGGGAAATTGTTTTCTGCGCATGTTTGGTATATCTTCTTTAGATGGTGACAAAGTCATTCTTGGTATTAAAACTAATTTTTCAATTTTTTTTCCGCTTATAATTTCTGCTTTAATTAAATGTTTCATAAGTTTTGTTACTAATAATCTTGTTCCATTACAAAGACCTTCATTCACATTTAAATTTCTTAGAAGAATTACTATTGCACCTACTTTTAATTGTAATTTATGTAGAGGAAGTCCATTAGGTGTAAGGGAATTAAGAAATTCTGTAGGTAACATGACATCTAAGTTTTCTCCATTATCATCTTCTGCTGTATCTACACTTAAGTATTCAATAATTTGCCCTTCCATTATATCCAAAATTTTATTATTTATTTCAATTACGTCGTTGTTGGTGAAGACTAATATAACTTTATCATTTAAATCTTTATCATTTATTTTTATTTCGTTTCCAAAAATTTCTGCAATGATATCATTTTCTTTTGTTATTAAATCAAGAGGGATTTCAAGCAGTTCATTTTCTTCTTCATACATATTTAAACGTTTACCTTCACCTACATTTAATAACCATTGTCTAAAATAATTGTCATTATCTGTCACTCGAAGATTTTCATTTAGTGTCATACGTATAAAATTCGGCCATAAGTAACTGTTTTTAACTGAATTTTCAATAACTTCAGTACGACTACCATGTCGTATAACTGGTAATGTTTGCCTAAAATCGCCTGAAACAACCAACATTTTACCACCAAATATTTTTTTTATTATTACATATATCTTGAAATAGGCGATTGACTGCTTCAAAAGCATATTTCGATGTCATAGATATTTCATCCCATATTATAATTTGAACTTCTTTTAAATTTTTACCATCTATTGAATTAGATTTAATATTACATATAGTACATTGCAACTTCATTACAAGTAGCTTCATTATATATATATATTTTTATCTAATTTTTCTTCTAATATTCTAATTTTTCTTTTTCTACCTCATACATCATTTTATAAGCTTTAGCATAAGGATTAACATTTCTAATTAAGCTATCTAATTTACTTGACAATTCTAATTTTGTATCTAAATTATTTTTAAAACTTTTTCTTTCAGCTGCAGCTAATTCATTATCTAGAACATACAATTGCCCATATTTTCGAGCTTCATTTTCATTTGGATGTAAAGCAAAAACATTGTGATATATTTGACCACATATTCTAAGAATTTGTGGTCCACTACCAGATAACTTAGCTTGCAAAAGCTAACGCATTATTATATAGCCGAATATTTTTGCGAAAATTAATACTATCTTCCGATATTCCTGTAGCTAATTGCTTTAATTCTTCCGGATAGGAAGGCATTTTCGGTAAGTCTACGTTTCCTTTGTGACAACAATTAGAAAATTCTTTACCTAGTGTATATTCAAAAACAAAATGTTTAGTATTACAATGTTTACAAGTTTCAGACATATAACCTAAATTGTTTTCAATAATTATTTTTTCATCAAAATCTACATTTGCTATTCGACCTATTATTTTGGATTTACTTACTAATTTTACATTTTGTTCATTTTTAATTAAAATACGTTTATTTAATTCTTTATAATTTATACCTTTTTTGGTATTAATTGGTTTATCATATACGTTAAAAAATTTTCCTTCATCAATTTTTAATTTTTTAAGCAATATGATTGGTATTTCCATGTCTTTGTCATTTTTCATACATATGCGTCTTTTTAAATTTTTTTGTAAATGGTTTTATACTAATTTATCGATATCATTTTTTCTACTTTCGTTTAATATTTTTCCATTTAATTTTTTCTTTTCATTTTCTTTACATTGATCAGTATTTTCATTATAATAAATATGTTGTTTTTGTAATGCTTCTTTTTCTCGTTCATTTTTTATTTCGTCACGATTTATTTTTTGTCTTTTCATCATGGTTTGCTGTTTTCTCTTTATTTTTTTTTCTTCTATTTTGTCGTCATTACTATTTTTACTTTTCACATAAGCTTCTTTTTTTCGTAATGCTTCTTTTTCTCGTTCATTTTTTATTTCGTCACCATTCATTTTTTGTCTTTTCATCATGGTTTGCTGTTTTCTCTTTATTTTTTTTTCTTCTATTTTGCCGTCGTTGCTATTTTTATTATTTACATAAGCTTCTTTTTTCGTAATGCTTCTTTTTCTCGTTCATTTTTTATTTCGTCACTATTTATTTTTGTCTTTTCAACATGGTTTGCTGTTTTCTCTTTATTTTTTTTCTTCTATTTTGCCGTCATTACTATCTTTACTCCTCATATAAGCTTCTTTTTTATGCAACGCTTCTTTTTCTCGTTCATTTTTTATATCGATACAGCTAATTGTTTGCCTTTTTATCATAGTTTGCTGTTTTATTTTTAGCTGTTTTATTTCTATATCATTAAATTGTTTATTTTTATTTTTTTGATAAAATGAACTATAAGTTGGTATTTCATAGTCTATTTCCATTGGGGTAATAGAATCAACGGAAATGATTTTATTATATAAATTCATTATTGTTTGTTGTTCAGAATTAAATTTCTGTTGAAAATTTTATTCTATTATTTTTATTTCTGCTACATTGAAATTCAATTTTTTTCATCAATACAACAAATATGAATAATGTATCTTTTGATTGGTATTGTTGAAATATTATAGTTTATATTTTGTAAAATTGGAAACATCGTAATACTACGTGTTTCGTATATTTTTAGTAAATGTGAACGCATTTGGGAAATATCATAGTTTAAACTGCATGGGCATAAATTAAATACAATAGAGACAGCAAAAGCTGTCGCGAAAATTCCACAACCATAACTATTGGTTTGAAATTGCACTGTTTCAAAAACAATTTTTAATTGTTGACTATCTGGAAATAATCTATTGATGTATACTTTATGTTCATTTTGCAAATATTTAGCATTTAAACTATCATAAATGTGTATCGTTCTATTATTGTAATACATACAAATCCAATGACCTTTTTCATATTTTCCAGAAAATAACAATTGAATGTATTCATTATTCATTTGAACTGAGTTAATATTATATTGTTTTTGTACTAAAAGAGTTGTTTGCATATTGAACGGTGTACATGATTTAAGGATGTTATTAAATTCTAATATGTGTTCATCATTTAACATAGAAGCATCGTCGCTATATGGTTCAATCGTTTTTACAACTAATATTTTTATTTCCGTCAAATCCATTATAAAAATGGTTTATTTTACAAAATGATTCACAATTATAAAAATAATATTAATAATTTGTTTCAATTGTTTAATAATAATTATAATTTTTTTTATTTTTCTAAACGATTATTTTAAATTTTTATTAATATTTTTTTGTAAAGCTGAAAAAAATAAAATATAAATTATTAGAAAACAGTGTTTATAAGAAAGTAGCTTCAATGTAATCAATGAAATATAGTTAATATAAATTTAATATTTTATAAATACTAATATTATACATACCCTAGTGGAAATACATTTTCAATGAAAATGCTCCAAAGTATGCTAAAAGTGGGCCAACTTGCGCCAAAAGTGGGCCGATGTTTACCAACATTGAAATATTTGGAACGTTTTTCCAGTTTTGGCAAACTTTAGCCCACTTTTGGCCAATTTAGGAACATTTTGTATTGATTATGGAATACATTTTTCAACCAGTAAAAAATTGTTTTTCACATGCAATTTCTTAAATTAAGGCGCACTTAATTGCGTTGATAATATTTAATATTGCAATAATAATATGTTGTAAATAATATGTTGTAATAATCTTTTCTGTAAATGGGCCAACATTTAAAGAATCTGGGCCAACCTTTACACAAAGAGGGCCAAACTTTTCATCTAATGGGCCAATATTTGCACAAATTCTTTGCTAGTAGTTTGACACTCATAATTCCAATAAATGCAGCGCTGAATAAAAAAAAACAAAGGGCAGCAGCATTCCAATGAATGTAGCGCTGAATAAAAATAAC
The DNA here is from genome assembly GCA_026168455.1 of Theocolax elegans. Classification (NCBI taxonomy): domain Eukaryota; kingdom Metazoa; phylum Arthropoda; class Insecta; order Hymenoptera; family Cerocephalidae; genus Theocolax; species Theocolax elegans. Next base: position 13,603,699 of record CM047431.1, read on the forward strand.
AAACGGCAGCAGCATTCCAATTAATATTATATCAATAAAATATTATATTCCTAATGGCATTCCATACAATTAAAGTTACAAGGTATATTATAAAATCATCTAATTTTCATTTTAAATTATTATTGTTTGAAATATAATAAGTCTTTTTGTATTTCAGTATCCTGATTAGTTTATTAAGACTATCGAAATAATCAAAAATGCAGTAGTTATTTTTCTAAACGATTATTTTAAATTTTTATTAATATTTTTTTGTAAAGCTGAAAAAATAAAATATAAATTATTAGAAAACAGTGTTTATAAGAAGTAGCTTCAATGTAATCAATGAAATATAGTTAATATAAATTTAATATTTTATAAATACTAATATTATACATACCCTAGTGGAAATACATTTTCAATGAAAATGCTCCAAAGTATGCTAAAAGTGGGCCAACTTGCGCCAAAAGTGGGCCGATGTTTACCAACATTGAAATATTTGGAACGTTTTTCCAGTTTTGGCAAACTTTAGCCCACTTTTGGCCAATTTAGGAACATTTTGTATTGATTATGGAATACATTTTTCAACCAGTAAAAATTGTTTTTCACATGCAATTTCTTAAATTAAGGCGCACTTAATTGCGTTGATAATATTTAATATTGCAATAATAATATGTTGTAAATAATATGTTGTAATAATCTTTTCTGTAAATGGGCCAACATTTAAAGAATCTGGGCCAACCTTTACACAAAGAGGGCCAAACTTTTCATCTAATGGGCCAATATTTGCACAAATTCTTTGCTAGTAGTTTGACACTCATAATTCCAATAAATGCAGCGCTGAATAAAAAAAAACAAAGGGCAGCAGCATTCCAATGAATGTAGCGCTGAATAAAAATAACAAACGGCAGCAGCATTCCAATTAATATTATATCAATAAAATATTATATTCCTAATGGCATTCCATACAATTAAAGTTACAAGGTATATTATAAAATCATCTAATTTTCATTTTAAATTATTATTGTTTGAAATATAATAAGTCTTTTTGTATTTCAGTATCCTGATTAGTTTATTAAGACTATCGAAATAATCAAAAATGCAGTAGTATTTCTTAATAATTAAGTTAAAAGGTATAGTTTTGACTTTGTCAATTTATTTATAATTAATAATAAAAATGTTTATGTTACAGATATAACATATATAATATCAATAATATGTGACAATATGCATATTGGATATAAATCTTCTAAATGGCATTTTAAAAACAGTAATATTTATTTGAATATTTTATCTAATGTTTAATTAATTATACATTTAATATTTAATGATATAATTTAATTTTTCTGTTAAAGATGATTTCGATGAATACTTGCTGAATTTATAAATTATATAAACAATAAAAACGATATATTGAAAAAAATATATCTTATGAAATATACAAGTGAATAGAGTACAATTGTAACATAATAATTGTAATTTAATTTGATAACATAATAATTGTAATTTGAAATTTTTGCAAAAATAAGTTTGTAAAATAAACAATAAAATTAATTTGATTTATTGTATGTTCCAGTGTTGAAATTTTAATAATTTTAATTACGTAATCAAATGTTATTTTAATTATTGTTATTAAGATAATTTTCTGGTAATAATATCGACATAGTAGTTGATATCTATTTGTTTAAAAAAACTATAAGGCCCAAAAATGTAAGGCCCAAAATTTATAAGCCCCAAAAATGTAAGGTCCAAATTTATAAGGCCCAGAAATGTAAGGCCCAAAATTTATGAGGACAAAAATGTAAGGCTCAAAATGTAAGGCCTAAAATTGTAAAGTCCAATTAAAATAAAACTTTACAATTCCGTTGCCAATAATGTAAGGCCCAAAATTTATAAGGCCCAAAAATGTAAGGTCCAAAAAATGTAAGGTCCAAAAAATGTAAGGTCCAAAAAATGTAAGGCCCAAAAGTGTAAAGTCCAATTAAAATAAAACTTTGAAACTATAAAAATGCATTTTTAAAAAACCGGAGAACCGGAGAACCGGAGACCAAAAGTCGATCCACTTTAATATAATATAAGATTGAGAGTTATGGTAATGTTATGATTACCATAACCTCACTTCTAATCCTTCCCTAGCATGTAGCTGTCAGTTACTGTGTACAAATACATGCTTCCTTGCCTCCTCCTAATTAGGATTATTACTGATTATTTAATGTGTTACAGCTTCCTGGATTTCATGCTGCTTATGCTGCTCCGTCTGGCACCTTGGGCCATCGTAGGCTGCTTCATGGTCCTGGTGCGAAGCCTCCTGGAAGTTGTATCGCCTCTCCTGACATGCTGCTTCCTTGTGCTAGGTGGAAGAAACCACGAGAAGTATTGGGGATTTGGGGAGCTTCGGTTAGGTTAGGTAGGCTTAGAGATGTGAGGGCAGGTAGGCTAGTTTGTATTGGGACTCGCTCGCTTATTATTTTGACAGGTATTACATACCTTGTTACACTATTTGAACAATATTTTCTTTTGGCTCATAGTTTGAATATTTATCTCAATTTTTTCGGGGTTTTAAGCGATTCTAATGGAAGTAATTTTCATTGAAATGGTTATTAAATGTCGAATGACTTTAATAGTAATAGACTTAAAGTGGCTCGGAGATCGTATACTTCCCTTGTTAGTTGACCATATTCAAGTTCAAATTACGGCAACTTTTTAAAAATATAGTAAGTACAGTGATTTTGGTGTTTCTCAGGGATGAAAGAGGTTAATTTTTCCAGGAAGCGAAATTATCGATATAACCCACATAGAACCGGAGTTATAAAAAAGTTAGGCCAGCTAAAGCTTTAAGCTAGCGAAACCCAGTATTACAAAATGATCGATGATGGTTATAAATTATTGGAATTGGTAATAAATTAGCTAAAAAGTAACTAAAAACTCTTGTACATTTTTCATATCGGCTCGAATGACCTCACCAATTTAATGGACCTAATTATTTAGACTTGTAAGCGAGTTAAATTTTTAATTTAAATTTGATGTGAGTGTTAAGTGTCTGATTTGTCACAACTTTAATTAACAATATAAATTTCGCTAATGAATATCTTTTGGATTTTGATTAGTGAAATAATTTTGTTCGTACACTAGTCGGTGCAAATTTACAATTTATTCAAAATAAGCTGGCGCCAATTTTTTTTACATGTTGGGAGTAATTATTATTTAATACAATTAAGAATCGGATAAATTTTTTTATTTTTATTATTATTTTTTCGTTGCTCTTTTTATGCTTCCAAATCGGTGCTAATCAGCGACGGAGGTCATACGATGTCTTGGTGAAGAAAGCACTTGTTGAAAATACATACGCCAGTGGTGCTTGTATCAATCGGCCGGGGCCGGGAATCAAACCTGGGACCTCCAGATTACGAGCCCGATGCCCTACTGACCGAGTCATCGCAGGCCTCGGATATTTCCGAAGTATTTGAAATACTAGAGATTTCATCTGAAATCCCGATAGAGTGTACTTCTCCCGATGTAACTCGTCGGCTGCTGCTAGTAAAAAAAAATAATGCAGTTATGGAGCCCGAATGACCCAGCTTATGCGTGAATCACGCATAGCTAGAGTCATTCGTCGGGAAACGAAGAAACTTCCAATTAAGGCAGTGTATGCCCAATTTGAACATCTAAATTTACACGCAAATAGCATAGAGTGCCGCGAACGCCTTTTGCGTCACCGGATTACAATTGTAGACAATGGACACACGACAGAAAATGGAGAGTAGCCCAATCCGGAACGGATGTTTCCTATGAGTCTGAGATGTTGGATCGCGAAAGAGTTGCTAGTGACAGAGCACCCATTCTTAAAAAAAATGGAGCTCACTCACCAAGTGGTCTGTCCAGAAACTCTCCAATGAGTACTGCGCAAAGCCCGGGTTAGCATCAACAGGTGCTATACATAAATGGTTTGGGGGGTACCGGCAGCGGACACGACCACGGTAACAATTCCTTATGTTCCTGTTCCTGTAATGTAGCTTCATGCACAACCACTTCGTCGACGGTTATGACCATGACAACTGCTTACCTGGGAGGGTTTTATGCACCCGTACAATACCTCCCAATTGGAGATCAGAGAAAGAGCGGAAACCTTGGCAGTGGAGAGAGCGAAGTGCTAACAGAACATTTTGACATGGATTGGCAGACGGAAGCCGACCGTCGTATGTCACGAGGATACACCTCTAAACAATACGACAACAGGCAACTCGAGGCCAACGCAACCGAACGTCAATCGGTTGATGATGGGTATGGATATGACATTCCTAACGACGGTAACATTCAATTTCACGAAAAACCGATGATTAAATCATGACGTTGTTAACCTAGTCTACGACTTAAGAAGGGCAAGATAGAAGAGACTAGAGTACACGACTCCAAACAGAAAACCACGACACAATCGTTCACTGAGTAGAGCCTCTAGCAACGATAAACGTCGTGCTCAACCGAACTCAACCGAAGGCTCCGGAGCAAGGTCACAGAGAGAAGTCGGACAGGCATTGAGAAACGCCTCGAAGGAAGCGTGAGGTAACTACATGCGATCAGTGTACACAGACGGATTCGTCCGATGGTTATCAGACTAATCGCAAACATACGCGAAGGAGATTTGAATCTTGAAGAGCGACAGAAGACCGACAATAGAATAGGAATTCTCCTGCCAGTAGTCATAGGAGTTCCTGGGCGGATAATGGAGATGACTGTCGAGAGAGAGACTCCTACAAGCCAAGGTATCGTGAAAACGATAACCGAACGTATGACGTACGCACGAGAACTGCATATCTGGAACATATTCTTTGGTAGTGAGACCAAAAAGGACGCGGAAGAATTTCTGAACTATTTGCACGACTTCAGAAATGACAGCGTGTTCTCAGATGGCAGAATGTTCAGAGCACTGCCCAATGTGTTCTCAAGATCAGCTCTGTTCTGGTATATAACAGTTTAGTCATCTCTTCGAGATTGGCGCAATTTTGAAATCGAGTTCCTGAATAAGTATGGCCGTCTCATAAATGACGAATATTTAATCATGGAGCTTTCATAAAGAATACAAAATGAGGGGGAGAAGACGTTTTTGAACTGATTCAAAGCGATTGTGAATAGGTTTAACTGCCCTCCGTCAATAGAGCAATCAGTGAAAATGACTTTACAGTGAATGTAAAGAGTAAGAGCAACACTTAACACGGGATCCGAAAATCTCTAGTTCCAGCATTAAGCGCGAAAACCTCATACTAAAAGCTTTTCCGAAAGAGGGGTAGAGCACGAGTTTCGGGTAAAGTGACGACTGTTACCGAGTAGAGTAAGGATGAGTCTGCTCATTCGGATAAACTATCGTCGAAGAAAACTATTAAGAAGAAGAGTAAGAACAATGCGAAAGGTTGGTTAAACTCTTCTTCAGGCGAATACGAAGCAGCCGCTGTAAACGGTATTTCAAAACTGGCTAATAGCTTTCAGAAACAGTACGGTACATCGATTAATGGAGTGAGTGCCCGTAATTCGAAATCCGTATCGTATGTGCCTATTGCGCAAAAGTCACCTGGACAACCAAAGCGGAGCACGTGCAAGAGATACATACGTTTTTTGACACTCTCAACTGCCCCAGCAAAATGCTTTTGACCTACAAATGGCACAAAACCTGCTGAGGTATTTGCAACTACAGGCGACGGTAGTAAAACCAACGTACCAAAGCACTAACTTTGTCAACGCGTGTTTGGAATGCCAAAAAGTCGGTCATAGATCGTCGGAATGGCCAAGCCAAACCTGCTACCGATAAGGAAACATTGGGCCCTCCGCTAAACAATGTTCTACCGAATTAGTAGAAAAAGGAATGCTAGCTGTGTGGAGCCAGTGGCGTTGCACTCCATGCATGTCCTAAGCACGTCAGGTTCCTTTAAAACGCGGGAAACCTGAATGCAGGGCACCCGAGCAGCCCCGGGCGTCCTGCATTGCAGTAAGTAAACCTCGTGGTTTACAAGGGCAAGAATTTAAGGTTGAAGAATCCTCTAAACTCTTTAAGAAGTCTAACAAATCATGTACTGACTTCTCTAAAGTTCTTAACGGAGATCAAATTCCCACTCAGACCGAAGTTTGTGTTGAAAGTCAGTCTGAGTGGAAAGATTCTAAACATTCTGGGGATCTGACAGATGGAACAGTTCTTCAAACACAATCTGTCAATCACACTCCAGCTTTGTAAGGTAAAACAGAACAAGGAGCATTATTAGACCAACACAAGCATGAGGCTAACGATTGGGCTAAGGAACTATATAGGCAAATATTCTCTGGTATCAGAGATATAATTGGTGACGAAAGTGTAAAGAAATTATCACTAACCGCTTAACACCAACGAAGTGAACGATTTTAGTCCTTACTCATCGTCACACCGTTGTGACACACCGAGTAAATACGACAAGAAACTGTTGATGGAGAAGGTAATTGTCCTTAACCCATTAACGCCGAGGTGATCAGAATTTTTACTATCTTTCAACGTGTTTATTTATTATGCTACCGGACCAAAAAAAATTGCAATACCACTTTTCCTACTTAAAATTTAATGCTCTTTCAGAATCTAAACTCAAAATTTCGATTAAACACCGAGAAAAAAAAATATGGCCGATTTAAACGTAAAAAACGTGAAAATTTTGTAAAAAAAATTTTTTTTTGAATTTTTTTTTCACAATGATACCGCAAAAGTATCAACTTTATACTATAATCAGAGGTGATCATGGCACGTAAACATTAAGGGGCCAAGCCTGGGTTAAATGTTTTAAATAAATAAACAATTATTATCAGAATAAATTTTTTTTTTTAATTCTTCTTACAAATTTATATTTTTACATAATATATATACATTATACTTTATAGTTATCAATATAAAAAATGTTTATTATGCATTTTTAATCCTGGTTATTAAACTTATAATGATATTAAAAAATTGATCAATTTTTACAGTTGCCGCAAGATATTGAAGCACTGAATGCATCTTTTAATGTCTAATAAGTCTTAAAATGTTCATGGAACATATGTTTACAGAATTATGTTTTTCTTTTTCTGGAAACAAAAATTAATAACAATGTATTAAATATAAAAGTTGATAACAATAAGAAAAATAGTGAATGTTATGTACGTATACGTACATAACATTCACCTAAAACTTATCTTTTTGAAAATTGGGCAACATAAGTCCATAGAAATATATATTTTAAAATTTTTCCCAAAATTTCAAAGTGATTTATCAACCTGGCTCTGAAATATCCTGCGACAAGTAAACTAAAATGATAAAAAAACCATTAATGAGATAAATGCATTTAAAGTTACACTTATTATTATTATTATTATTATTATTATTATTATTATTATTATTATTAGATTTAAAGTTTTACTTATTTTATAATTCTAATACCGTATTCTTCAGGTATCATACAATTTATATATATATATTGCAGCAGTCCATTTTCTAAAATAAAAAAAAAAGAAGTTAGTAATTATTTAAATTTAAATTGTATATAAGTTATGAAAAATACTTGTCTATATTTGAATTTCCCGCGTTGTCAGTTTTGAATTATCCCGCGTGTCATAGGGATGTACTGCTGCCAACTGTATCACCAAACCGTCAACCTTTGATGTTGATGTCTCCAAATCCACGTGCTGAGATAACCTATAAATAAATAAATAATAAATACACGATTTAAATAATATTTACAACTATGTATTGTTAAAATAGTTTATATACTGTCATTTTTTTATATATTTTATGTATAATATATTGCTGATGTTTATTGCAAAGTGAACAATAAACAAATAGCTATATATTACTAGATTTTAGATTGTTTAATTACATAATAATTATATTTTTATTTATGTTAAGATTATTGTGAAAACTTATATTTTTGAATGTTATTTTATTATATTGAATCAAATTTTTTATAAATTGTTTATAATTTAAATTTAATACATACGTACCTTTTTTGTATCGGTGTGTCAAATTGGCGGGATACTTACATGTATATAAAGGGCCTAAGTCCCATATATCTCATCTCAGTTCCTTTCCTGGAATCGACCAACAAGGTAAGGACCGGCTTATCCGTACGGAGAACTAGGTATAAGTCGGGAAGCATCCTCGTGGTGTAACCGGCGATCCTACCTTTTCCTTAGATGTTTTGACAGGCGTATCATTAAAAGAACTTGTCAAGACAATCTTCCTTATCCACTAACACGCGCGCCACCGTTACGATTTTTTTTAAACTATAAGTGTCTTGAATTTTTTTGAAATTCATTTGTATAATTAAATTAAATTGAATAAATTAATAGTATAAATAAAATAACAAAATCTTATTATTTTTTATACACCACCTTTCCTAATTGTCTCATAAAAAGAACGTTGTATTTGGTACCCCTGGTGGGACAATTAGGAAGTTGGTGCATATACATTTTTTTTAACGCGATCGTGAAACCGGAACTGATTACTAACTCCTTTGTTTTGTCTAAGTGACGTCAGTAGCTGTTGAATTTGAGTAAGTGTACGATAGTAGATCTATACACGGCAATCAAATAAACTAATCAATAAACTCGGTCGGTTAAATTGAAATTGATGTTATTTTATGTAGGTAAAGTAGGAATTAATTATACCAGTGGAAAAGTGCGCGAAATTTAAATTTAAAATAAAAGAAAAATGTGTTAAATTGAAAAATAAAATAATTATAAATTCTTATATTAAGATAATTAATTAAAATTAAAATTAGGAAAGGAATATAAATAAAAGAAATAATTAAATTTTATAAAACCGACACGGTGGCGGAGTGGCGGAGACGCACCTCGGCCGGTCACGGAAGTTAAGCAGCACTGAGTGCGGTTCGCACTTGGATGGGTTTGGCTTTCGTGGCGGGTTAGGTGTTTTTTCACACTTCACAACGTGAGCGGGAGGTGTGAAACATTCGGTTTCGGTGTCAAGGCCTACGCAATGTGACTTTGACACCCAAAAACAATGTTTCGAATACACCGGCCATCTCGGGTGAGGTTTTCCCTGCTTCACAGGTTTCCCTCATCCACGGGCATAACCCCGGGCGAATGCGAGATGGTGGGGTTTTAAGGGAGGGATAAAGCACCCACACATAGGTGGTAGGTGGACACCGTTAAAGTCCCAGGGGGATAAACGGTAGGAAGTGCCAGGAAAAAGAGAGCACAAATCAAGAATAATTAAATTTTATAATGAAATTTATTAAAACAAAATTAATTATATATTATTATGAATAAAAGACGTGGAAGAGCAGCGTATAAGAATTTAAATATTTCATTTAAACGGAAAACAAGATCAAATTCGAAAATGGAGGAAGAACTTTCGGAACAAGGAACTAGTTTAATTACAAATAATGGTAGAATGATAGATCTCGAAATTTTAAATAAAAGATTAAGTAAATTAGATATAAGATTTCGGGAAGAAAATCAAAAAAGAATTGAAGAAATTGAAAATCATTCAGCTGCAATATCAGTTTTTACTGATGGAATTACGTCATGTGAAGTGAAATTAGTAGAAAATGAAGAGAGAAATAAAATTCGTGATAAAAATATTAATAAAAATGAATTAGAAATAAAAAAAATAGGCGTTGAACAAAATCTATTAAAGGATATGTTTATAAAAACTAAAGATCTTGAAGATAAAATAATACAAACTAATCCTAATAATAATAATTTTAGATTCGCTCAAAAATTAGAATTACCCACATTCTTTGGAAAACAAGATGAGAGACCAATGCATTTTCTCAAAAATGTATCTAATTATGTAAATGCTATTTGTATAACACGGAATGAATTTAAATATGGTTTATCGCAAGCATTAAAAGGTTCAGCTGCAGATTGGTGGGAATTAATTGAAGATACAATTGATAATTTTCGTGATTTTAGAGAAAATTTTATTAGAAAATATTGGAACCATAACGAGGAATCAAAAATTCGGAGACAACTAGAATTTGGATTTTATAACCGAGACGGTGGTTTAAAAAGAAGTGAATACGTTATTAAATTATATAATGAAGTCAATATGTTAGATGATGCTCCAATGTTATCAGATTTTATAAATAAGTTATCCGGACATTTTGATTATAACTTACAACAGACTATTTTAACTAAAAATGTAACAACACTAAGTAAATTAATTAGATTATTAGATAATATTGATCAAGCTGGTCCTCTTAATTCAACATTAAATAATAATACTTGGAAAAATTCTGGTAACGATTCATATAGAAGTAATAGAAATAGTGATTCATGGAGAAGTAATAGAAATAATGATTCATGGAGAGATTCAAGTCAGAATAGTTCTTCATACAACAATCAAGGAAATTCACGTTATGACTTACCAAGAGCATCTACACCTTACAGAATGAGAGATGATAAAAAAGAAGATCAAAATAATCATTTAAGACCAACGGAAAATCAAAAGGAATATAGAAATCAGAAAGGACGACAGAATACAATACATCAAGTAAAGTTACAAGATGAAGAAAAGAAAATGGGTAGTATTTCGGGAAACGATCTGGAGTTGTAGTAGAAGCTTCGGATAAAATAAATAAAAATTCTGCTACAACAGAAAATAAAAAAAAACAGCAAGAATTTATATCAATCAATACTGTTTTTGATGATATGAGAGAGTTGTTATTAGAAGAAAAAGAAAAAAAAAAGAGTAATAAACCAATAAATTGTCCAGAAGTTGTTGTGGAAATCGAAGGAATTAAAGTATCTGCTTTGATAGATACGGGTAGTAAAATTACCTGTATATCAGGAAGAATTTATGAAGAATATATAAAACAATGGAAGAAATGTCCAACTTTTCCGGTTAACAATGTTCAAGCAGTAGGATTTACTGGAGAAAAATCTGTTAAATTTAAGTTACAATTTCGTGCTAAATTCAAGATTGGGAAGCTAATAACAGAGATTAATTTTATCGCAATACCAAAGATAATGAAAGATTGTATATTAGGAATAGATACGCAACAAAATTTAGGATTAGTTATAGATATAAAAAATGAAATACTGAGTTTTCGTGGTACAGAAGATAATAAAATATCATATAATAAAACTAGTGTAATAGAAGATGATAATAAGGAAATAAATAATTTTTTATTAGAACAATCTAATCAATTTCCAATAACTATCAATGCAGTAAGTAATAACGAAATTTCTGATTTAACGATAGAGCAAATTGAAGATAAAATTAAATTTATTAATATTAATGAAAGAGAAAAAAAATTATTAAAAGAGTTGATACTTAAATATAAAGAAATATTTAGAAACAAGTTAGGAAAATTTAAATCCTATACACATAATTTTATTCTAAAAAATGAAGCACCTTACTTTCAAAAAGCGTATCCGGTACCTATAAAATACAGGGAAAAAGTACAAGAAGAAATACAAAGAATGTTAGATATAGGAATTATTGAGAGATCAACGAGTCCTTATATTAATCCTTTAGTGCCAGTTATAAAAAAAGATGGAAGTATTCGTTTGTGTTTAGATGCAAGAGAATTAAACAAAAATTTACAAGATGATTATGATGGTCCTGAAGAAGTAGAAGAAGTATTACGACATTGTAATAATAATCAGTTTATGACCAGTATTGATTTAAGAGCTAGTTTTTGGCAAATTCCTTTAGAAATTTGTTCAAGGAAATATACTGCTTTTAAGGAGGGTGGAAAAGTTTACCAACATAAAGTGGTTCCTTTTGGTACTAAAGTTAGTACGGCGGCATTAAATAGAGCATCGGAAACAGTTTTAAAGGGATTAGATAAATTCGTAATTAATTTTGTAGATGATTGGTTATGCATTTCATCAACATTTTTAGAGCATATCCAACATTTGGAAACTTTATTTAATCGAATTCAAGAAGAAAATATTACGGTAAATTTTGAGAAAGTAAATTTTTGTAGAAAGGAAATTAAATTTTTAGGACATATTTTAGCAACTGAAGGAATAAAACCAGATCCGGAAAAAATAAAACTAATTAAAGAATATCCTAGACCTAAGAATATTAAACAACTTAAAGGTTTTCTAGGATTAATAAATTTTTGTTCTAAATTTACCAATAGAATTGCAGAAGAAAGTCAAGATGTTTTAATATTATTAAGAGATAAAAAACGGTGGATGTGGAATTATGAACAAGAAGAAGCATTTAATAAGTTAAAAGGTTTATTTTCTGAAGAAATACTACTTACTAGAGCTGTAAAAAATAAACCATATATTCTTACCACAGATGCAAGTAATAAAGCTTTAGGGGCATATTTATGTCAAGAAGATAAAGAAGGAATGCCTAAATTAATTTGTTTAGCAAGTAGAACATTAAGGAATGCTGAACAAAATTATTTTACTAGTGAATTGGAGTTATTAGCGATAGTTTGGGCGTTACAGAAATTTAGATCATATTTGTTGGGATCTAAAGTTATTATTAAAACAGATCATCGAGCACTTTGTTTTCTTTTCACTTGTCGATTTCTAAGTGCCAGACTAACTAGATGGACTTTAGCAATACAAGATTATGATTTACAAATAGAGTATATAGAAGGGAAAAGTAATAAATTAGCTGATTTTCTAAGTAGATTACCATACATAGAAAAAAATGAAGATGAAAATGAAACTTTAATAGCAATATTATTAACAAGAAGACCAAAGACAGAATTATTAAATAAACTTAAAAAAATTAGGGATTTCCAAAAGCAAGATATTAAAATAAAAAGAATCAAAGAAAATTTAGATAAAATTGATACTTATAAACTGGTAAACGGATTAATTGTTAAACAGAATAAAATAGTTATAACTAAAGAAATAGTAATATTGCTAATTATAGAAATACATGAATTATATGGTCATATTGGAATTAATAAATGTTATCAAATGATAAAAGAAGATTTTTATATAGCTGGATTAAGGAAATTAATTGCTCAAGAATTAAAATTTTGTGACTTATGCCAGAGAAGTAAAATATATAATCAAGCTTGTATAGGAGAAACAAAGCCAATTATAGTTACAGAACCATTAGAATTGATATCGGTTGATTTCTACGGACCTTTACCTACCAGTAGAGGGGGTGTAAAGTATATATTTGCTATTATTGACGTTTTCTCCAAATTTGTAGATTTATATTCAATCAAGAAAGCAAATACTAATACTATCATAAATAAATTATTTAAAGATTTTATTCCCAAATATGGAAAACCTTATAAGATTCAATCTGATCATGGAACACAATTTACATCAGCAAAATGGATTGATTGCTTAGTAAAAGAGGGTATTAAACCGATTTTTTCATCTGTGCGCCATCCTCAAAGTAATATTGTCGAACGAGTAAATAGAGAAATTGGTCAATTTTTCCGTATATTGGCTACAGATAACCATAAAAGTTGGGCAAATTGGGTTTCATTTATTATGGATTGTATAAATGAAACACATCATGAAACAACTGAATTTACTCCAATTGAAATATTTTTGAACAGAAAACCTACTCGATTTTGGAAAAAGTGGATTAAGAAAGAATCTATTGATGAAATTAGTTATGATGAGAAGCTTCAAATAGTTTTTGAAAGAATCAAAAATAAAGGAGAAAAACGGGCTGAAAAGTTAAATCATAACATTAAAAATGTTGAATTTTCAATTGGTTCTAAGGTTATGGTTCGTGCATGTAATTTTTCTGTGGCTGAATATAATATTATTTCTAAATTTTTATTTTTGTATGAAGGTCCTTATGTGGTTGTGGAAAAAATTGGTGTTTCTACATATTTGTTGGAGCATGAAAATGGGAAAATTCGTGGGAAATTTCATATATCTCTACTAAGACCATATTATTATAGAAATGCCTGGAAAACTACAACGGCGGAAAATGCGCAGACGTCTGGAAAGGAAAATGGATATTTTAATTCAAACAATGAACGAACAAAATCAACGTTTACAAAGAGATAAAGAGCTGTATGATCTTTTCCATGGTCGTACATCTTACGAAGGAGAAATTGCGGAATTAAGAAACAAATACGAAGTGGAAGATAAAATCAAAAGAGTCAAGATTTGGATGAGATACTACGTACCAAAGATAGAATTAAGGTCTAATGCGACAGTAATAGAAAATTTTAAGAAATTAGATATTAAAGAAAGAGATATAAAGAAGATAAATTTACAGGCGCATAAAAAGGCTGAGAAAAAAAAGAAAAATTTAAATTCCTTATTCGGCGAAGACTCTGATGAAGAATATTTGGAGCTTGACACAAAAGAGTGGAAAGAACTATAGATGCATCCCAAGGAACTAAGGCGGGTGTTAAAAAAGCAGATTCGACTTACAAAGAAGACATATAAGTTGCTAAAAATGCAACTAAAATTAGTAGAAGAAGAAATTAAGACACAACGAGCTGCTCTGGGCGGTTTTGTTCTCTACATGAGTCTAGTAATGAGAATACTAATGTAGATAATTTAAATTAATACAAATTTTTTTTAGTATTTTATTTATAAAAAAAAAAAATAATTTGTTTTTAATTTCGGGGGAGGGGGGGGGGGCAAATGCAGCAGTCCATTTTCTAAAATAAAAAAAAAGAAAAAAAAGAAGTTAGTAATTATTTAAATTTAAATTGTATATAAGTTATGAAAAATACTTATCTATATTTGAATTTCCCGCGTTGTCAGTTTTAAATTATCCCGCGTGTCATAGGGATGTACTGCTGCCAACTGTATCACCAAACCGCCAACCTTTGATGTTGATGTCTCCAAATCCACGTGCTGAGATAACCTATAAATAAATAAATAATAAATACACGATTTAAATAAATTTACAACTATGTATTGTTAAAATAGTTTATATACTGTCATTTTTTTATATATTTTATGTATAATATATTGCTGATGTTTATTGCAAAGTGAACAATAAACAAATAGCTATATATTACTAGATTTTAGATTGTTTAATTACATAATAATTATATTTTTATTTATGTTAAGATTATTGTGAAAACTTATATTTTTGAATGTTATTTTATTATATTGAATCAAATTTTTTATAAATTGTTTATAATTTAAATTTAATACATACGTACCTTTTTTGTATCGGTGTGTCAAATTGGCGGGATACTTACATGTATATAAAGGGCCTAAGTCCCATATATCTCATCTCAGTTCCTTTCCTGGAATCGACCAACAAGGTAAGGACCGGCTTATCCGTACGGAGAACTAGGTATAAGTCGGGAAGCATCCTCGTGGTGTAACCGGCGATCCTACCTTTTCCTTAGATGTTTTGACAGGCGTATCATTAAAAGAACTTGTCAAGACAATCTTCCTTATCCACTAACACGCGCGCCACCGTTACGATTTTTTTTAAACTATAAGTGTCTTGATGAGCCGCGGTGGCTCATGGGTAGAGCTCCCGACTCTCACACCGAGGGTCGTGGGTTCGATCCCAGACGTGTACCTCTGAAAATTTTTTCATGTGCATTTTTCGAACACCGCGACTCAGTGGCTCGGCGTGTCACTATAATGTGACGCCAGTTCAGGTGCGCGTGCGTTTCGTGCATTTTTCAGTGCATGAGAGGCACGGGCATCTGAACTATAGGGAACGTTAGGGACGCCGCGAAGATGTAAAGAGGATCGCGGTGGTTCCATCGGGAGGACAGGAAACTGTAATTATTAGACTAATTACAGTGACCGATGATATCTTCCGATGGACACAAGCACCACTGTTTCAACTACATGTGCTTTGTTTACAGACACACCGTTCACCTCCGTCGCTGATTAGCCCTGGCAGCATAAATAGAGCGACGTTAAATAACATAAAAAAAAAAAAAAAAAAAAAAAAAAAAAAAATAAGTGTCTTGAATTTTTTTGAAATTCATTTGTATAATTAAATTAAATTGAATAAATTAATAGTATAAATAAAATAACAAAATCTTATTATTTTTTATACACCATCCTTCCTAATTGTCTTATAAAAAGAACGTTGTAATATATATATATATATAATCTTAATAATATATATATTTAATAGGTATATAATGACTTTTTTCTGGTTTTATTAATATGATACTCAGTATATTTTTTTAATATACATGTATTATCTAAAATAACAGAAAATCAACTTCAAGAATCAGTTTCTTTATAAAAAGAGGAATAAAATTTTTTAAAACTACAAGAATACTTAGCTATTATTGAATATTTAATGCATGATTATATGAATTTTAAAAAATATTTTGATAAAAAATCATATACTATATTATATGATTATAATTTTTATTATAAGCATTAAATTTAATTAAAAATATGTAAAGAATGCAGTAAAAACAAATACTGTTTGACAGTTGTGTACAATATCTCTTTCTCTCTCTCTCACATGACAAGTCTTCCATAAGATTATTGATTTTTCGGACAGCCTTGTCACGTGATAGAGAAAGAGAGAGGCATATATAGTGTTACAGCTGTTAATGGAAGTGTGCACCAGCCACACGTTTGTAGTTCAGTTTTGAGCTATTATAATATCAAGTAGAATTATATATCAATTATAATTATATATATATATATATGTCTCTATAATATATAAATATTTCGCCGCCGCCGCCGCCTCCGCCGTGTCTAAGAATTCAGAATTCAACATATATATATATGTTTTATATATATATGTTATACATAAATGTCATATATATATGTGTGTGTGTGTGCATGTGTGTGTGTGTATGTGTGAGTGTGTGTGTGTGTGTGTGTGTGTTTGTGTGTGTTTGTGTGTGTGCGTGCGTGTGTTTGCGTGTGCGTGTGTGTGTGTGTGTGTGTGAGTGTGTGTGTGTGTGAGTGTGTGTGTGTGTGTGTGTGTGTGTGTGTGAGTGTGTGTGTGAGTGTGTGTGTGTGAACATACACTTTTCCAAATATCTATATGTGAAATATACAATAAATTAAAAATTAATACATTAATTATTGCATTTTTAAGATAATTCTATTATAAACAGTAATGGCAAAAGAAAATTCAAATTTTAACAGAGGCAATATAAAATACGAATTACATTTCAAAAAATTTTCGAAAATTATTATTTTAGTAGTATTTAATTTAAATATTATTCAAATCAAAATTTAAAAATTGTATGGATATATAAGTAAGTAGATTACGTATATTTATATAAAACAATATTTTATATAAACAAGTATGTATTTATTAGAAACAAAAGGTTATTTAAGGAGTGCCTTTGTTTATAATAATTAAAATAAATATATGGGCTCTGTAACTAAAGGGAAAAATAAATTGGATATAATTATGGATTAAAACGCAAATTTTGAAAGAGGGTGCAAATTACGAATTACGGGAGAAATGGAAAAAACAGGTTTTTATTTATATACCGCTAAAATGTTATAAATAATTCTTTAAAGCTAATACAAAAATTAATTTAATTAAGAAGAAAGTTTTATTACTCTTAAAGTACAAAATATTAATGACATATAGAACTCTTGGCGATGACTTAAATAAATTAATTTTAGGAGATAAAGTTCTATTAAATCCGTTTTAAATAATCTAAAATTTTAATAGGTTTTTACTAAATACTACAATTAAGTATATGTACTTTACTATTTTTGGTAAGTTAATTTTTCATTAACATTTATAATTATTAAAATATAAATTTAAGCTTTATAAGAATTCATATAGTTTAAAATTTACAGTTAACATTTAATATGTCTCTATTTTTTTTATTATTTTTATTCTGATTTCATTACACTAAATTTTGGTAAACTTTTATTTATAAATTATAATAACTATAGAAATACCTCCAAGGTGTTGTGTGAATCTGTTTAATTTTTAAGGTGTCCATGGTAGTGAAAAAATAATACAATTTAAAATATTATTTTAAATAAATTAATTACGAAAAACCTTTTTCGAAATTAAAAATAGGGGGTTGGCGCGCGAAGCGCGCAGGGAGGCGAGGCCCCCCTAGTATATATATATATATGGGGTATTCCACGTGAAGTGGTCCGATCAAAACTTTAAAATGCACCAAATTTTGGGTATACTTTGCAAATGTTTTTCAGAATACAGAAAAAAATTTTTAGGTACTGGAATGTATTTGCTCAAAAGTTATTCTAACCTCAAAAAGTGAATTTTTCCATATTTTTTTCAACACCAGCTGGGTTTACCGCTATATAACTCAAAATCTATCAACTTTTACTATAGAACATTATATGTAACATTCGTTGCTAATTATATCTAGAATTTATTGTTCTGGGTTAGAATTTCTAATCTCAAGGTCAATGTTACATAAACTACATGTCAATATTCAACTTAAAAAAAGTGCAAGTGCGCCACCTTTGATTTTTTCATCCAAAAGTCTAAAAGAAAGCTTGGAGCAATACCTTTCAAATGGTCTGTAGCATTTTTATGGCCTTCAATTCTGTAAAAAGTTATGACAATTTAAAGAAAGACAAAAAATTCACAAAAATTAACATGGTAATTCCCATTTAAATTTTTAAAAAAATTTCGTGTTTCTTTAAATTGTCATAACTTTTTACAGAATTGAAGGCCATAAAAATGCTACAGACCATTTGAAAGGTATTGCTCCAAGCAATTTTTAAAAAATTTCGTGTTTCTTTAAATTGTCATAACTTTTTACAGAATTGGAGGCCATAAAAGTGCTACAGACCATTTGAAAGGTATTGCTCCAAGCTTTCTTCTAGACTTTTGGATGAAAAAATCAAAGGTGGCGCACTTGCACTTTTTTCAAGTTGAATATTGACATGTAGTTTATGTAACATTGACCTTGAGATTAGAAATTCTAACCCAGAACAATAAATTCTAGATATAATTAGCAACGAATGTTACATATAATGTTCTATAGTAAAAGTTGATAGATTTTGAGTTATATAGCGGTAAACCCAGCTGGTGTTGAAAAAAATATGGAAAAATTCACTTTTTGAGGTTAGAATAACTTTTGAGCAAATAGATTCCAGTACCTAAAAATTTTTTTCTGTATTCTGAAAAACATTTGCAAAGTATACCCAAAATTTGGTGCATTTTAAAATTTTGATCGGACCACTTCACGTGGAATACCCCATATATATATATAATATAATTATATAGTATCTAAATAAAATAAGTAAAAGAAACAAGTAGTTTATAAAACTGCATGAACAAATTATATCAGATAAGTATTTGCATAACCTTAAATTTATATTTAGTTTATGTCAAGAAATTGATTCTTTGTTTCTCCATTTCAGCATAACCAATGTGTCAACACTTAGATATACATTATTTGCAGTATAGGGATAAAATTATATCAACAAATGTTTTCTTATGTTCAGTGTATTTGTGCTTAGTGTGATATTATGTGGTTCTAGTTATTTTATGTGTATTTGTGAAAGTGTTACAAACCTCAATATGCTCCAGTGGAATAAAAATCATCTTTTCCATAAGGTTTGACATCGCACAAAGCTTTATATACTTTGGAGTCGCCATCTCCAATATAATTAGCAAATTTTATGCCATAAAGTGATTCAGCTCTTTGAAACATTTCTACAATTCCATCTACTTCCATCTTGCCAGAACTACCAGTGTGGTTCGCAGAGCAATTAGTTTGATGTACGTTGTACCATTCTCTATATTCTTCTGTGCCTTCTTCTGCTCGCAATTCACATGCTCTGCAAATAGATTGCTTTGGAGAAACGTCAATTTCTTTTCCATTCTCCTGCAGTATCAAACTTGAAACACCTTGAAGAGAATTGAATCCTCGCTTCCTCCAAGAACCATCACCTGATACACTTATATGGCAATTATGACTCGTTGAACCATATATTTGCTCGATAGGTGCTTTCATAGACTCTTTACCAACTTCTTTACAAACATTTTTTATCTCTGTATTACTAGTGTCATAATTACTGTGAGAAACTGGACTCGACAAATCCATATTTCCACAAAAAGTAACTAAACCAGCATGCCCATGACCAAGAGTTCTAATTGTGTACACTATACGCCAATTTATTTCATAAGCATTACTTTCTTTTCCAACTTTTCTGCTCGAATCAATAACAAATACCTTATAACAGTTTGTACATGTTATTGTTATTTTACTTCCCAAACCTCTCACATCAACTTCAGAAAATTTAACTGTACCATGACAATCTGATAAACTAAAAATTCTTCTAATATTGGGAAAAGTAGTGATATATCTTTAATTCTATTTTGTGTGCAACTTTCTTCAAGGGTATCAGTTTTTAACTTTTTACTTGTTCTGGATTGTAGCTTTGGTGTTGTGAATTCCATCAATGTTGATGGAAGTGCATCGTAGTTGGTTCTTACTGATGTTGATAATTTCTATATGAGCAGATGTGCCAGGTATTCTATTCCTTGAGTCTGGCATTTTTTTACTGCTCTTTTTTTGTATAAATCTATAATTAATTTTTTAAAACTAATAAAATTTATAGCCAAAAATATACTTTTAATTTAAAATCCACTGAGTATTTATTAAAATAATGTGAATACTTTATCAATGCAGACAATATTAACTTCAAATAGAACTGTACGTATTTGTGCAGTATATTAGAGTAAAAGGAATCATTTATTTATTAACTGTTAAATTTGAATCGTATGGTAAAATAGATTTCTACTTTACCCAACTCTACGCTTGATAGTTGCTTCGTTTAATATACTTGTATGTAAACCTCGCAATTATTATTTTCGTTAAATTTTTTTTTTGCAAAAATAATTTTAGAGAAAAAATGTCCATTAATGCTTACTTTATTCAATCATAACTTGCGAAAAATTTTTTTTTTTTTTCAAATTTTGGGATAATGTTTTATATAAGAATTACTTTTAAAAAAGTTAATAAAAAAAATCGATTTTTTTAGAAGTTAACCCAGGCTTGACCCCTTAAAAGGCTTGATGCTCTACGCGACTTACAAGGGGAGTACATGACTTCCGGGAAACGGATCTTATCCTAACTTTAGTAGGCAAATTATTGTTTGCCAATGGCCACATTGACGAAAGTTATTCGATGTCTAATAATAATTAATTTCAATGAGAATTACTTCCAATTTAATCTCTTATAACTCCGAACCAAATAAAGATAAACAAACGAACCAAAAACCAAAAGAAAGTTGAGTTTAAGTAGATATAATTTAAAAGAAAAGAAGCTGAAGTTGCACCGGTCCCCGAGGTCCCTGCCTCTCAACAGGCACCATGCGGCCAAGGCAGCGGGTAGGTTAGAAGGTGGCAAAATGGCAACGCGTGGAGACGCCCACCCACTAGGTTAGTAGGAATGTTCCGATGGCAGGCAATCCGACGCGGAAGTGGTGGTGGTCGCCGCCAAGCAGCTGCATTTGGCTTGGACAGTATGGAGCCCATCGTGAAGGTGAAGGAGGCCCTAGACGCAGTCGTCCAGGCCAAAGCGGAACAGATGTCGAGGGAGTAGAAGGAAAGCCTAAACACTCCCTCGGCCAACATCCAAGAAGCTGGAACATGGAAGCAGGGACGAAAAGAGGGCGCGGCTCCGCCAGGCCCTGCCGAACGCATCAACGGGAAAGACGGAACGAAAATTTCCTGCCCAAAATATCGGAGGGAGCAGTTACAGAAGGCTCGGTTTAGTGATATGCGACGATCCACACCGATGGCGGTCGACGCCTGTACGAGGATGGCTGGGCCATCCAATTATCGAAATTAATCCACGTGCGCGATTACCACGTTACTCATTTCATTGACAAATTTGAAAGTCATTTAATAATTTTCTAACGTTTACGTGTATACAATGATTTTTATACCAATGCCGAATAACCTGAATCATTGAAAAAACATATTGTTATTTAAGTGGATGCTCTATAATTCTCCATTCTTATTAATGTTACTAATTAACCATTTTTTATTTTCTATAAGCCAATATGCGTGTTCGATACTTTGGCAAGTGCATAATATTTAATAATTATATGAACTATAATTATACATCGACTTAATTAAATAATTTTAAAAAATTTTGATAAGTTATTGTTCGCTATATTTATAGTCATTGAATACCCTTTTTAACATCTAAATAAAACAAATATGTCATAGTTTTGACTAGTTTGAAAGTTATTTAATAATTTTCAAATTTTTACATATATACCATGATTTTTATTCCAATGCTGAGTGATCTGAATGATTCATAGTGACACTGACTAACATTATTTAAAAAAATAATGTTATTTAGGTGGATTCTCTATCGCTCACTATCCTTATAATAGTTACTTTAAAACCATCTTCTATTTTCTATAAAGCCGATATATGAGTTCAATTTTCGGGTAAATGTAGATATAATATTTAATAATTTTATGAACTACAACATGTATCACATTATTTTTATTCCATGACTGACTGTCTTGAATGTTTAATAGTAATACGTTGACCTAAATAATGTGAAAAAAATAATGTTAATTAAGTGAAGATAGTATTCTTGTGCCTTATAGTTACTAGTTCCTTAGTAAAACTAGTACAAAAGACTAACATATTTTTTGCTTAAAGATGCGAATAATTCTTAAGTATTATATCGTATTCTATATTATAGTTATCAAAAATACAATATAAACAGATAATGTTAATGACGAAATGCCTTTATATTTTGTTTAATTTCTGAAAAAGGCCATTCTCTGGGAAATTCCACCAAGCATAGTGGACGAAGACATTAACAATGTTAATATAACTTTAAATTATAGAAATATTAAAGTACAAATAATAATATTTATATGGTTACGTGTTAATTAATTATTTTTTTTTTTTTTTAGTGGTATTTATAAAAGAATTTTTTTTAATATTATTGACTTAAGTTTGATGTTAATTAATGATATTACATTTCGTATAGGATTTATTAATATTCAAATTTTTGCTACACGTCTATGTCATGAATACGGTCAAATTGACACACACTACAAGTGTATAATGACGGGTCGCAAAAATTTGAATTATAGCTTTACCAACTATCTGTGATAATGACTAGCAAATTTTGTTTTCTGATAAATTTTATTGATATTGACTGCTTTTTGCTTAATTGGTGTTGTGTGTTCTATTAAATTATTTATTTATTTATTTATTTATTTATTAAATAAATTCTATGATGTTATATAAGTACGATTCAGAGAAGAAAGGTAAAATAAGTTACATAACCTCAATCTTTGTGCAAATTTTAACACTAATGTTTTGCTACTTGCTTTTGCTTTTGATTATAGAGCGACACATTAGAGATACTATGGAAATTATGAGAAAAGCCACATATGTGCATTAATTTGACCAAATAGTGAGTAATTATATTTAGATATATATATGCAAAATTGTAAAATGCTGGTGTAACAAATGATTGTTTCAATAAAGGTATAGCCTGATGAGGATGGAGGACTTCCATCGAAACGTCGCCAATTAAATAAATTAAATGGTTAGTTCACTAAAAATCGATAAAAACGCCTCCTTTTGGACAAGTATTTCTGTTGATAAATGACACATTTTTCAGATATCTATATACTACACATAATTTCTTTTATAATTTTTAGCAACCACATGTCTCACAACAATAAACAATAGTATTTATAATAATAATTATTTGTGCGATATCAATTTTTCCAAATCTAATAAACCAGAAATTTTCTTTTTATTTTTTTTAAATAAAATAATACTAAACTAATACTGCTGCTTCTTTTACACAGAAATAAAGATACAGGTAATAAATTTGATAAATTAAGTCGTCTAAAAATGGCTCTTAGATGATTACGAGCCAAGGGATTTCGTAGAGGAACTTGAGCAGGATGAAATCGCTCTCTGGCATCATCGCGAAGAGCTCAGGCAAAATTTCATCTGTACATATAACTCGGCGGAACATTCATGGAAAAATTCAACAATAGACGACGACACAATTCATCCATTATTAACTCTTAACAGCGATCAAAGAGTTAAAAAAATATGAAACTAAGTCATAAAAGAGATCATCAATACCAAGATAATGCAGCTACGGCAAGGTTGCGAGAAACCACGGAAACACCATCCACAAATAGCGAAGCTGTCGACAATATAACACACGATGATATCAACGCAAGTAGAATGAAACTCACTAAAACACCCATCGCCACCTGAGACAGCCATGCTTCCAGAAACGGCGTACAAACCAAGGGAAGAAAAGAAGGTCAAGACGAAGATTTCCGCGGTGCAACCGGCAATACTAGAGAAGCCGGCGAGAAAGGATCTGCGAAAGGACTTCGCAAAGACATTGGCCAAAGTTGTGACCCAAATGAGAATAAACTTTGGCTGAAAGCGGCCAACAAGTCCGTAGACGTGGAAGTAGCAAGCATAATGCAGATCGCAGCACTAGAGTTGGCGTCGATCGGAATAGCAGACTTACTGACAGAGGTAGAAGAAAGGCTGCAAACACTCGCTGACCAATACCTGGGTACAATGGTGAGGCCATTAGGATGCACATCTCTAATTGAGCACGCGATCGACGTAAGTGCGTCGCGGCCAATCCTACAAAAATACTATCTCGTCTCTAAGAGAATAGAAGAATAGCTGCAGGCCCAGGTTAATGAGATGCTCGACGCAGTGGTGATCGAGCCATCAACCAGTGGGTGGCCAAGCCCCGTAGTAACAGTCCGTAAATCTAACGGAAAATATCGGTACTGTATCGATCATCGTAAAGTTAACGCGGTATTAAAGACAGACGCTTACCCGCTGCCTTATATAGATGGCATACTACGGAGCTTAAGAACGCGAGGTATATCAGCACGCTCGATCTGAGTAGCGCGTACCACCAGATACCACTAAAGACGGAATCAGCGGCTATAACCGCGCTTACGGTACTTGGATTAGGCTTACTCAAATTTAAAAGGATGCTTCAAGGCCTATCCAAGGTGGAAGCCTCGTTCAACAAGTTAGTGGACAAAATCATATGGCCTGAGCTCGAACCCTATGCATTTGCGAACCTCGATGATATAATAATCGCCACAGAGATCTTCGAGGAATATGAAAAGTGGCTAAAGTATGTCCTGAAGAGAGTTAACGAGGTTAGTTTCAAAGTTTATTTGTACGTACTGAGGTAAAATATCTCGAAGTGTTGATGAATCACAATGGAATTAGGCCAGACTCCGAGAAAATCGAAGCAATCATTAATTATCCGACGCCCAAGAATCTAAAACAACTTAGAAGATTGCTTGGTATGGGTTCTTGGTACCGGAAATTCTTACGTGACTTTGCTACCTAGGCCGAGCCGCTAACGAGGGTTACCAAAAGGAATCGTAAGTTTGAATGGCTCGAGGACCAGCAGCAGGTATCCTAGTAAGGCCGGAGTTCGATGTGCAGTTCGTTATACAGACGGATGCAAGCGACACTGGCCTTGGCGCCGTACTTCTCCATGAACTCAACGGGGAAGAGAAAGTACTGGAATTTGTCAGTAGGAAGTCAAACCAGGCCGAATGCAATTATAGCGTTACGGAACAAGTGCCTGGCGGTTATATGGGCGATTGGTAAATACAGGCCTTATATAGCGGTTACCACTTTCGCGTTATAACCGACCATAGTAGCTTTCGTTGACTGCGTAGTTTACATAACCCAAAGGGGAAATTACCGCGATGGGATCTAGAGTTGCAAGGGCACAACTTTGATGTGAAGCATCGAAAGGGTGTCCTGAACTACGTACCCAATGCGTTATCGCGGATGAGTGAGAAGGAGGCCCTTGCCATCGATGAGATCGCTTGGGTAGAAGAATCCCAAGACGAGTGATTTCAGAATTGGCTGAAACGAGTGAATTTCCCTCGTCTATTGATGACTATTCTTCTACAAGCCAGATAAGTTGATCGACGAAACAGAAGATGATGAGGACACTTGGAAGTTAGTGATTCCAAAAGAACCCCGAAAAGCGGTCCTCCAAGAAAGCCACAATTCTCCTACATCTGGTCATGCTGGGCGTGAAAAGACATTTGACAGTCTTGCTAATTAATACTACTAATTATAATTAACGCCATTGGCAAGTTGTGACAGGCAACATCACCGGACCCTCATTAATAATTTATTTACCCGGTGGGCGGAAAGTGTACCAATCCGCAAAGTCAACGCGAAAACTATCCTCAAGGAGTTCAAAGAGAGAATAGATTTACTATACAGTACTCCTGAGATATTCCTCTCGGATAACGGTACCGAATTTAAAAATAAAGCCGTTGACGACTATCTGCAGGATGAGAAATAGTGAGCGATGAGGAATAAGATGTAATAAGTGTTTTGAAAGTCGAAGCGAGGTTATAAAGGTTGATCCCTTCCAAATTTCTTCTTCAGAAATTCTTCACTTCAGCTGACGTATTAAAAATCTGGAGAGTATAACTGATGGCGTCGTGACCAGCTACAAAGGGAGCTGCCGTCTTAACATACTCGAAGGACGGTACCGGTTCGCGAATCAGGAAGAGTTCTAGCCATTTGTGGGAAGATAGATTCGACATCACTGCATGGTGTGTCGGCTCAGACTGTATAAACGAGAGACGGTATAAGAGAGAGTGCAACGCTCTTTTTTTAATTTATTTTATTTATGTGGAGATTTAATTAACCAATTCAAAAATAAGGATAGATTACATCTTGTGCCATTTTATGCAACATTTAATGTTGATTATTATGGATTATTGCGGGAGGGTGCAAGATTTTTTTTTAAACATTAAATAATAATATAAATCGTTAATTTATTTTTGTATACTGGATCCCTCGATGACAACCATTGACGTCGATTCAGCCTTGTAGTTGAAGCAGCAAAAGAATTAAATAAAATAAAATATAATAAGGAAAAATGAAAAATATAAGATCAAATAAAATCAAATCATAACAAAATTCATGCATTTAATATAAGCTTTATGATTATAAAGGAATTAAGTAATGTAATAAAAAAAAAATTAATATCTCATGCGGAAAATCAACGTTGTTCAGAATTGGTCCATTTCCTCCGATGCGGGTTCTTCCGGTTGCATTTTTTCAAAAAATTATATATACTTAAGTTTTATTTATCAAAGGACTTGCATATGTAGGATATGAGAGGGTGAATTAATGCATGCAAAAATAAAAAGAATAGAAATTAAGATTGTTGGCCCTTGGCTCTTTTTCCAATTTATTAAAAAAAACATTCAAGTTACAGTTTGAATTATTACTTTTACATATATATATAACGAAAGAATTTCGCGTTAGATATAATTATCATTCGCGGGAAAAACATTTTTAATGTTATTACGCGAGTTCCCGAGTTAAGTACAAAAATGAGAATTCGAAAAGAGAAAATTAATCGATCGAGTCTGTTGACGAAATCGCGACGCGGAAACATAACGAACAATCTTTTATGTTCACTATTAAAATAAAAAAATTTAATACGCGACGATTTCACGGAATTCGCGACGCGAAAGATAAACTACTCCGGATTCCTAGATGCCGATTTCTAAAACAGGTGTTGCAGAACCTTAAGGTTCACCCAGCCTAGCCTCAGGCATCGGCGTCATCCATACGGATGGGGCACGCTTAAGGGTCAGAGTCGAAACTCTTTTACCTGCTTAAAAAAAAAAAGAATTTTTCGCAGTCCCATGTAAAACATGGGACCACTCGGGGCCTGTCGCCGCTAGGGCTACCCAGCTCCTAAAAGGAAAGGATTAGGAATAGAGGTTTCTGTCGTGCAGCATACTTACTACTGCAACTTGACTTATGACTTCCTTAGGCTTCTCAATTTTCGGCTACCTGCTTGAAGGTTCGTGCGTAACTGATTGAATGTATCATGAGAATCTCTCGATACTCCTGCTCCCGAGTAAATTATCTCGCCGTACTAGATGAAAGACGAGATAATCTGATGCGCGAAGGGTTTATCCTAATTACGCATATATTAGGTACGCGCACCTAGATTTCAAAGATATTTATCAATTTGTACTTTTTCATTGATATTTACTATGATAAAGGAAACAATTATTGATCCATTTAACGAGGAGTGTTAATCGTGATTTTATTAATGCAATATTAAAAATAAACTGTTTAATTTATTAATATTCTAATAATATTAGAAAGCAGCAAAAGAATTAAATAAAATAAAATATAATAAGGAAAAATGAAAAATATAAGATCAAATAAAATCAAATCATAACAAAATTCATGCATTTAATATAAGCTTTATGATTATAAAGGAATTAAGTAATGTAATAAAAAAAAAATTAATATCTCATGCGGAAAATCAACGTTGTTCAGAATTGGTCCATTTCCTCCGATGCGGGTTCTTCCGGTTGCATTTTTTCAAAAAATTATATATACTTAAGTTTTATTTATCAAAGGACTTGCATATGTAGGATATGAGAGGGTGAATTAATGCATGCAAAAATAAAAAGAATAGAAATTAA
Organism: Theocolax elegans; assembly: GCA_026168455.1. Taxonomy (NCBI): domain Eukaryota; kingdom Metazoa; phylum Arthropoda; class Insecta; order Hymenoptera; family Cerocephalidae; genus Theocolax; species Theocolax elegans. The sequence goes on from CM047431.1 coordinate 13,632,031, forward strand.
GATTGTTGGCCCTTGGCTCTTTTTCCAATTTATTAAAAAAAACATTCAAGTTACAGTTTGAATTATTACTTTTACATATATATAACGAAAGAATTTCGCGTTAGATATAATTATCATTCGCGGGAAAAACATTTTTAATGTTATTACGCGAGTTCCCGAGTTAAGTACAAAAATGAGAATTCGAAAAGAGAAAATTAATCGATCGAGTCTGTTGACGAAATCGCGACGCGGAAACATAACGAACAATCTTTTATGTTCACTATTAAAATAAAAAAATTTAATACGCGACGATTTCACGGAATTCGCGACGCGAAAGATAAACTACTCCGGATTCCTAGATGCCGATTTCTAAAACAGGTGTTGCAGAACCTTAAGGTTCACCCAGCCTAGCCTCAGGCATCGGCGTCATCCATACGGATGGGGCACGCTTAAGGGTCAGAGTCGAAACTCTTTTACCTGCTTAAAAAAAAAAGAATTTTTCGCAGTCCCATGTAAAACATGGGACCACTCGGGGCCTGTCGCCGCTAGGGCTACCCAGCTCCTAAAAGGAAAGGATTAGGAATAGAGGTTTCTGTCGTGCAGCATACTTACTACTGCAACTTGACTTATGACTTCCTTAGGCTTCTCAATTTTCGGCTACCTGCTTGAAGGTTCGTGCGTAACTGATTGAATGTATCAATGAGAATCTCTCGATACTCCTGCTCCCGAGTAAATTATCTCGCCGTACTAGATGAAAGACGAGATAATCTGATGCGCGAAGGGTTTATCCTAATTACGCATATATTAGGTACGCGCACCTAGATTTTCAAAGATATTTATCAATTTGTACTTTTTCATTGATATTTACTATGATAAAGGAAACAATTTATTGATCCATTTAACGAGGAGTGTTAATCGTGATTTTATTAATGCAATATTAAAAATAAACTGTTTAATTTATTAATATTCTAATAATATTAGAAAAAAGATTAGATAATTAATACTCATACACGTGTTATCGGTCTCCTCTTTGTGCGGATCTTCGTCGTCGCGCACGAACTTGGAGACCCCGCGTTGCGGTAAGGGGAATCATACATAGGCGTAGAGTATCGAAATATATGATTTTTCTCATTTCGCATATTTTATTTATTTATTTATTATTATTATTTTATTTGATAAAAATGGGATTGTTGCAAGAGAGAGAGAGAGAGAGAGAGAGAGAGAGAGAGAGAGAGAGAGAGAGAGAGATTTGATTTATTTATTGGGTAATAGGGGTAGAATTCCGTATACACAGAATGATATAATATCGGCGCATAAATAAAACAAAGCAAATAAACAAAATATATACAATAATAATTAACGAAAATAAAAATAGAAATAATCGGAGACAAAATACAAAAAGGTTAAAACGCTTATAGATAAATTAAAAATCAGTGACATACAAATAAAAATAAAAATACGGCAATACAATGAATAAAATTAACGGAAGCTAAATTAAAATTAAATTTAAAACAGAGATCAATTTGGGTCAGAGATCAGGCAAGGGGGGCAGACAATTCTTTCGTTCCTAACCCCTCCCCTCCCAAGCATGTCGATCGAGCTCAGAGATAGGATGATAGGGCTGATTTAAAGAAACCAAAAAGGAGAGGGTCATAGTTGGTCGAGAGAGAGAGAGAGAGAGAGAGAGAGAGAGAGAGAGAGCAATAGAGGGACGAGGATAGAAGCGAGAGAGCAATCCGAGGAGTACCATCGTCTACGTCATTAAGAATACAATTAAGTCCTGACAAGGCTATTGTACGCGTGGATATATAGGCGAAATGCGGGCGTCGCCGTGATACGCGCGTTATCCCGTCATAACACACGTATGCAAGTGTGAGGCTAGGAACTCTCACAGGATCACTCCAGCGTGCATAGGATATTGGCGAGCCAGAAAGCCTCTAACTCTGGTAAATTATCGGCGGTATATAAACGGCTTGGCGTAGCCGGGTGATTCGTACCAAATTCCCAAAATCTAATGTGCCTAGGAAATGTAACCAATCAAAACGATCTTATTTTAGCTTCACTTTCATCACTTTCTAAGATAGGATAATACTTGAAAGTACATCTTACGCGCGGCAAAAGCGTTATACAACTAACCACGTACAAGATTTACTCTGATAAATTACTTTTCTAGATATCTTCCTTGCTACCAAATAAATAATTCCGTATTCAGTATAACATTATTATTAAATTTATATAATCCTTAAATTGTCACTCAGTATATAGATAGTTTTTGATTTTTGTTTGCGCTATCAAAATCGTAGCGCGGGAAGCGCTCGATGTTCAAAATTTGTAATATGAATTACAGCAGCAATTAACATCTATTTTTGAACTAAACTTCATAAAGAAAGGCGTAATGAGAGATATAGGTCCCTCTCAGAACTTCCTCACCGAAATTAAAATTGTTGATTATTAATCTCATTTAAGTAAATTACAAAAATTTTTAACATTCACATAGCGAGATGAGGAGAGAGGTATGGGTTCCTATTAAATCTTTCTCACTGGATTAAAATACTTTTTATAATAAAAGGCAAGGTACATTTTAACTCTCAAGATAGTGCGTGACGGATGGTATGGGTTCCTTCACACACAACCTTCACCACCGAGTCGAAAGGTATTTTATGTTAATCTAAAAGATACGATGAATTCAAATCTATTGACGTATGATTGTCAATAATTAAAAGAATATGCTCACTTGTAGGTTGTTATGGGATGGTAATTATCTCTACCCTACACTGCTTTACAAGCAAAAAATGAAATATTGACGACACAGGGCACATTTTAAAATAATTTAATTAACTAGAATAATATTATTGTAATGTAGTCTTTTGATATGATTAACTATTTTTATATTGAAGTCCATAAAAGCACAGATATACAATAAATTTATTAATTTTACTTACCAAGAGAGGATGCCTTAAATGTAGGCACTGTTATTTTAAAATAATTGGAATTTCCATAATCAAAAATTAATTTGTTTAGAATTGCACTTTTAATTTGTATAGGAGTCCAATCAAGTAAAGTGTTGTCTTTTATATTTAGATTATTATAGCTAGTGCAAACCGGACTTAAAAGATGCACGCCATCATCAAATTTAATGTCAGCTGTAAGTAGTTTATTTGATGAAATTAGTGAACTTCGCCTAGGATAAGGCGATGATGGATCACGTCTGTAAGCACTGGATAGTACAAAGCTGTTTCCCACCACATTTGTCACTGTGCTAGGAATGTGAAGTTTTCCAACTACGTTTGTACCCGAATACAGCAGAATACTACCAGCTATTTCTATTACCCCAATCATCTGCAAATCCTGAAAGAAAAACACAAACGTTATATACTATTAATTTAATATTTAATAATCATAATTTATTTTGCTTTAATAATCAAGGGGCGCGTGTCGCGCACCCGAGGCAAGTATGGGTACGCGGCACTAGCCCTATATACAGCTAAAACAAACCTTTAATTTTTACTTTCTTAATTTTTTAATGTACATCTTTTTTTATACGTTTCAACATTAACCCCCAATAATTCTTAGTCATATTTTATAGTTTCGACAAAATTTTGGATTCATTCATTACCGCATTTTTACAATAAAACGATATCAAGATTTCGGATGTCGAATTCTTTACTTTCGGAATGAGAGAAAAATTTTTCTTTTTCTTCGTGTTCTCCAACATTATATATATAGATATACTCGTAATAAATAATAGGCGATGAGAGACTAGAGACTATATAGAGATGTTGAAGCAGCGCCGCCTACCGGTCGAAATTCTTTACTTTCGGAAAAAGAGGAAAATTTTTCTGTTTCTTCGTGTTCTCCAACACTATATATATATATTTTATATAGACAGCTAATTTAACCCTTAAATTTAACTGTTATTTTAAATTTTCAAATCTAAAATTAATCGGGGGGCCTTTGGATATATATATATATATATATTGTGACGTATACAACTACATATAATTATATTATTTCATAAATACGTAATTTTATATAAGAGGATATAGGGCATCAAAATAGATTTCTTAGAAAGATCAATGAACTATATATAAATGTAAATATCCACAAGAATATTGTCAGCTGAAATTGACTAACATGTAAATTCTTAGAATTATAGCGTGTCACGATTTAAAGCGCAAATTTAGAAATATAAAAATGCAATTGCAGTTATACTAAAAATAAATATTTTATAATTAAATGAATAATTAATTGTAAATAGAATATTATTACACAATAAAATTAATACAAATATTCAATTTAAAATGTATAAAAAAGAATTTAATTTTTAATTTTACGGCAAAACAGAAATTAATTACAAAAATTATATGTTTATGCAAAATCAGTATGCGAAGATATTTGTACATTTAAAAATAATAAAAATTATAATATATTTAATTTTGTAATTGTGTAAAAGACAAAGTGAAATTTATAAGTAGAATAAAAAACGATTGTAAGTTTAAAAAATGAATTTAAGATTATTTTTAATTGTAGAAATAATTGAGGTTATAGAATTAATAAAAAAAATTATAAAATAAAAGTAATTACAAAAATGCATAGGATATGAAAATAAATATGCAATTATTTCTTGTAAATAATTAGAATTTTAGATAATATTACATGTATATAGAAACAAGAAAGAAAATATGATTTAAAATAAAAAATCAAAATACGAAATTAATGTAAAATATGACGAAAAATGGTTAAAAAGGACTTGTACTAATGAGGTAAAAATAGTATATAAAGGACGGAAATTTATATACAACATTCATTGATAGATAAGCCTTCGTAGCATTTACATTAGATTTCATAGTTTTATTAGTACAAGTCCTTTTATTATAAGGATTTGTAATGAAATTAAATAAATAAATATTGTAAATATATATATAAAATTTATAGTTATTCATTTAAGTATTATTAAATCACACACTACCATTTCTATGGCCCAATGCGTGGTGATAGAAATGTGTATAATACATACAAAATATATATAATTAATATACTCAAATACACACTCCAGTTATAATAGCCAATGTGTGCTAATATAATGTGTCTCAATTTACACATAAAACCCGGATTAATAAGTCTGCAACAAGATATAGATGCAAAGATGGTTTCGTACCTAACTTACATCTAATCTAATAACAAGCAGCAAAATCTATAGTAACGGTAAAACCCAAAGAAAGGTTGGCACGTCACAATATATGGGGTATTCCACGTGAAGTGGTCCGATCAAAATTTTAAAATGCACCAAATTTTGGGTACACTTTGCAAATGTTTTACAGAATACAGAAAAAAATTTTTAGGTACTGGAATCTATTTGCTCAAAAGTTATTCTAACCTCAAAAAGTGAATTTTTCCATATTTTTTTGAACACCAGCTGGGTTTACCGCTATATAACTCAAAATCTATCAACTTTTACTATAGAACATTATATGTAACATTCGTTGCTAATTATATCTAGAATTTATTCTTCTGGGTTAGAATTTCTAATCTCAAGGTCATTGTTACATAAACTACATGTCAATATTCAACTTGAAAAAAGTGCAAGTGCGCCACCTTTGATTTTTTCATCCAAAAGTCTAAAAGAAAGCTTGGAGCAATACCTTTCAAATGGTCTGTAGCATTTTTATGGCCTCCAATTCTGTAAAAAGTTATGACAATTTAAAGAAAAACAAAAAATTCACAAAAATTAACATGGTAATTCCCATTTAAATTTTTAAAAAAATTTCGTGTTTCTTTAAACTGTCATAACTTTTTACAGAATTGGTGGCCATAAAAATATTACAGACCATTTGAAAGGTATTGCTCCAAGCTTTCTTTTAGACTTTTGGATGAAAAAATCAAAGGTGGCGCACTTGCACTTTTTTTAAGTTGAATATTGACATGTAGTTTATGTAACATTGACCTTGAGATTAGAAATTCTAACCCAGAAGAATAAATTCTAGATATAATTAGCAACGAATCGTACATATAATGTTATATAGTAAAAGTTGATAGATTTTGAGTTATATAGCGGTAAACCCAGCTGGTGTTAAAAAAAATATGGAAAAATTCATTTTTTGAGGTTAGAATAACTTTTGAGCAAATAGATTCCAGTACCTAAAAATTTTTTTCTGTAATCTGAAAAACATTTGCAAAGTGTACCCAAAATTTGGTGCATTTTAAAATTTTGATCGGACCACTTCACGTGGAATACCCCATATATATATAATATGACATCATTCCCGTATCTTCATCAAAAATGTCACCTAACCTAACACATAGGTGCAGGGGATCAGATTTACTTACACGGGAGAGAAAGAGAGATAGAGTGAAGTGAGAGATAATCAAGTCAAACGTCAACCTGCGTGTACATTACAGCGTGTAAAAAGTGTTACAGATAAAACAAGTATTTCTGTGTAAAGAAAAATAGCATCTCACTAATAAGATGAGTAAATAAACGATAAGAAGGAAAAGGTCCGAAGAGAGATAGAATATTTAATGAAATGGAACTTAATTACAATGAACAAATGGAACAAATAAAAACTAGCGAACAAAACTCAGATGTTAAGAAACGTAATAATGGAATTCATTGCATTAAGTTTAATAAGGATGAATGTATTTTTCAGTTTGCAATATATGATGATGACGAACATATAAAAACATATACTGTTCAAATTTTTAATGAAAATAATAAGGGAACATTTGGAGTTTTGGATATTTCATTGGCCATAGATTTGCATCAAGTAGTTAAAGAAACACCTTTTTGGATAATATTGTAAATACTCCAATATTTGTAAGAAATCTTAAGTTACACTTAGACACGTATCACAAACGAAAAAAAACAATATTATGATTTGAAATCTTATTTGGAAGATGTTTGTAATTGTTCTGTGGATGTGCATTATTCTTATACTTTTGTTTTATAACGTTTCTGAAATACAAAGATTTTGAAACTAATATCTACTTTAACATAATTGTTTATGTATTTTATGACTTAACAAAAGAAAATCCTATTAAAGTAAAATTTGACTTAAATAGCTTTGATGATATTGACAATACTAATATGAAGCAGCATTTAGAATCTTTTTCGAATGTTTTAAAACTTTAACATTAAAAGAAGCATTTATTCAAATAATTGAACAAGATAATGCACCTATGGAATGGAAGTTGGAAAAATATGATACAATATTAAATTTAAGTGTAAGTATTTTTAAACTAAAGACTTTAAAACTGAAAAAACATTATTCATTTACTTCTCTTTTAGGATTTATCAGATTTTGAAAGCTCAGATGATGATATTAGCCAGATGAGCACTCCAAAAAAGAAACAAACAAAACAAGCGGTGAAGAAGCTTTCATATACTAAAATTAAAAAAACAACTGTTAATAAATTACAAACTAACAAAAAGTCACAAGGTAAAAATGATGGCTCGACAACAGTATAGTCAAGGAAATTCCTCAAACAAATAATGAATGTTAAAGCAAACACAGACAAACGAACAAGAAAAGAAAAAAAAACTTCAAGAGACAATGAGACAAACAAAACTAAACTTCACATTAGAGAAGAATGCAAATGAAAAAAAATGTTACTGGTGATAATAGTGCAATAAGCGCTGCTATTCATATTGTGAATAAAAAAAGGTAGAACAATTAAAGCAAGTCAACACATCCAAAGGAGAATCAATAGTGAAATGGATAAAACAGATAAATTAATAAAGTTAATTCAAAAGGTAAACCACAAAAACAGCAATTAGCTAGCAAGCTAGTTAATTTAAATAAGACTATTGACATGAAAAGGAAATCAATAACAAAAATAAATACCTTTAGAAGACCACATAGTATAATTAACAAACGAATCAAGCAACCTATCATAACAAGTACACCACTTCATGTGCAAACTAATAAATTATTTCAACCAACTACAAATGATAATTTGGACATCAGTGAAATAAGTAGAAGAAAATCTGTAAATACCAATAATCATAATAGCAGTAGTAGTAGTACCAGAAACCTAAGACTTTCTCGTAATTAAAAAAATTGTATAAATTTAAAATTGTTAATATTATTTAATTATGGTTGCAAAACACCAATATATTAAGTATATGATGGAATGTGCATCCAATAATTAAACACGCACATTATTTTTGTACAATATACAATAACATTCTAATATTTTTCATCCAAAATAAGTGAATAAACAATAATTTTATTCATAATAACATTGTAATATTTTTCATCCAAAATAATTGAATAAACAATTATTTATTAACTTCTAAGAAAGGAAATAAGGATATTTATTTACAAAATGTTTCTTATTAGAAATAATAAATTATATTTTTTAATGTCTTTACACTTTCTTAACAAATATATTATACTAAAATTGTTCATCAACATTCTTCAATGAACTAATAATGCACAGTCTATTTTGTTTTTAACTTGTCGGAAGCACTTCATCTCTGAAGGCAAGAGCAGAAACTACTTTTTGGTGTCCTTAATATTAGGGTTTCACTTTCAATAATTTATTTATTTGTTATTATTACATGTTTAATGTTCAATTTGTGTCTCTAAATAGTAATTTATAAAACACCTTCCACGAAGGTGTCAACATTCGCAAGTATGGTTTCTACAGTTTAAAAAATCAAAATGCAATAATTGTCAAGTATGGTGTATATTTTAATCACACTTTTAAAATTGCTATGTAAATATAATAGTTAAACATTTCTAATTTTTAAGCAAATTTTGTTACACCACAATAAAAACAAAATTTTTTTATTAAGAAATTAACTACGTACATAATTCCTAAATAGTTTCTGCAATAGAAAGTACTGAAATCAAAATGAAATTGACAAGTATTTTTATAAATATTTATTACTATGAAACTTTACGTTTAATGTTGTAAAACACCTTCAAGAAGGTGTACATTTTGGCAAGTATGGGTTCGGTCCGATCACAATTTTCCAATATTTTTATTTTAACTAAACCTATATTACATAATAACTTATTTATCAATAGAATAATACTAATGAAGTTATTACATTAGAAAGTACTGAAATCAAAATGCAATTGTCAAGTATGGTGTATATTTTAATCACACTTTTAAAATTGTTGTACATAATTCGTAGAAAGTTTCCGCAATAGAAAGTACTGAAATCAAAATGGAATCGGCAAGTATTGCTTTTCAAAAATAAATATATTTTTCGAACTGAATGTACTAATATTTTCTGAAAAATTCTATCTTACTCATTTATTTTTTTTTTAGTTACAGCAGAAAATACACAATTTTATAATAATATTCATTTGTGCAAAATTAATTTATGGAAAAGTAATAAAACAGAAATTTTTCTCATTTTTATTCTTTTTAAATGAAATAATACTTGCACCACGCGTTGGTTTGCCTTATTACTTTTAATAAGTTATAATTAGCAATGCATAATATATTATATATGCACATATCAAGTTATTATAAATATTTTAAGGTAAGTTAATAGGTACAACATATCTAAATGATTTTTAGTGACTCTCATAAGCCCTATATATATCATTACTGCAGATAATATTAATTTGTCAAACCGAGTACAAGCACTTCATAATTATTATATAGTTTCTGCAATAGAAAGTACTGAAATCAAAATGAAATTGACAAGTATTTTTATAAATATTTATTACTATAAAACTTTACGTTTAATGTTGTAAAACACCTTCAAGAAGGTGTACATTTTGGCAAGTATGGGTTCGGTCCGATCACAATTTTCCAATATTTTTATTTTAACTAAACCTATATTACATAATAACTTATTTATCAATAGAATAATACTAATGAAGTTATTACATTAGAAAGTACTGAAATCAAAATGCAATTGTCAAGTATGGTGTATATTTTAATCACACTTTTAAAATTGTTGTACATAATTCGTAGAAAGTTTCCGCAATAGAAAGTACTGAAATCAAAATGGAATCGGCAAGTATTGCTTTTCAAAAATAAATATATTTTTCGAACTGAATGTACTAATATTTTCTGAAAAATTCTATCTTACTCATTTATTTTTTTTTTAGTTACAGCAGAAAATACACAATTTTATAATAATATTCATTTGTGCAAAATTAATTTATGGAAAAGTAATAAAACAGAAATTTTTCTCATTTTTATTCTTTTTAAATGAAATAATACTTGCACCACGCGTTGGTTTGCCTTATTACTTTTAATAAGTTATAATTAGCAATGCATAATATATTATATATGCACATATTAAGTTATTATAAATATTTTAAGGTAAGTTAATAGGTACAACATATCTAAATGATTTTTAGTGACTCTCATAAGCCCTATATATATCATTACTGCAGATAATATTAATTTGTCAAACCGAGTACAAGCACTTCATAATTATTATATAGTAAAAAAAATAAATAGATACGATCCATTCCAAATAGAAATTCGTTTTATAGTTTAAAACATTAGAAATCTTTATTTTAACATTTTTTTAATCGTTAATCTACTTTCTTAAGTTAGTAAAAGAATATTCAAAATTACCTCGTGATACACCCAACGGTGGTGCAAGTATTATTTCATTTAAAAAGAAAAAAAATGAGAAAAATTTCTGTTTTATTACTTTTCCATAAATTAATTTTGCACAAATGAATATTATTATAAAATTGTGTATTTTCTGCTGTAACTAAAAAAAAAATAAATGAGTAAGATAGAATTTTTCAGAAAATATTAGTACATTCAGTTCGAAAAATATATTTATTTTTGAAAAGTAATACTTGCCGATTCCATTTTGATTTCAGTACTTTCTATTGCGGAAACTTTCTACGAATTATGTACAACAATTTTAAAAGTGTGATTAAAATATACACCATACTTGACAATTGCATTTTGATTTCAGTACTTTCTAATGTAATAACTTCATTAGTATTATTCTATTGATAAATAAGTTATTATGTAATATAGGTTTAGTTAAAATAAAAATATTGGAAAATTGTGATCGGACCGAACCCATACTTGCCAAAATGTACACCTTCTTGAAGGTGTTTTACAACATTAAACGTAAAGTTTAAGATATATCAGTAACATGGGCATAATAAATCAAGCGTTGTTTCAACGCGCACGATCTAGGCTAAAATATTCGTAACAGACTGTAACGACTACTAATAAAGCTGGCTGCAAGGTTGGAACTGACAATAATTAATGAAAAATATACCGAGATACTATACTTAACAGGACTATAACCTCAAATTATGAAATCAGAATAACGAAAAAAATTAAGTCATAACAAGTGATGAAACACTATAATCCAGTAATCATTAATACATTGTCTTTAATTTTACGGAGGAAACGTGAACAAAAGTAGTTGCAACGTACCAAGCCTGAATGTAGACAAATTAGAGTAGGTTTGATGGAAAGTCAAATGAATCTAGAAAAAGAATACTTTACTGAATATATCGTCAGAATATTGACCATAGATGGATGGTGTGTTAACAATTGTATGAGCGTATTGATGTCTATTAATGCAATCCTCATAATTATCGGAGGTAGTCATTAAGATCCGCTGATCAATTAAGAAAATAAATTTACAACTGAGTTGAAACGACTGGGCGGTCTGACGCTACGAAGCAATAACGGATGAACCCGATCAAACTATGACACACAAAATGGATTAAATTTAAACACAACCGTTGAACCCGTTGACTCATCCCCATGGTTGGTAAATAGAAAAGGATAAGTTATGGCCAAGTTGATTTCTGTGAAAATTAAATTACTGATAACATGTATACTACTACAATTATCTAATCTTATCTATTAAGTACTACGATTAAGCTAAACATGCATTACTTAGTCCAATAAAAAGGTAGAGACTATATTTCGGCGTGCAACAAAATCTGCCCTCTCTGAATAGTTAGAATAACAGTGTTGAGTGCTATTGTGTAGGTTTCTATATCCGTCTAAATAAAATAATGTCAGACTTTCATAGTTAATAACACCGACAATAACAACAGAAACAACAATAACAAAACAAAATAGATAGTTAAAGAAAATGTTTTATTTTCGTCATTACTTAAATATTTTACATATAGATATACAGCAAATATATATTCGAGAAGAAGAATTGAGACAGGTCAAAAATAAAAATTTAGAAACATAGGCAATTCTGTGTTAAATAAAAAAAACTCTTCAACATCAAAACTACAATTTAAGTAAATTTAAATTCTACCATACATACACACATACACACACACACATTCTTACCAACAAAAAAGGCGTAGAGACACTATTTACATCTTTTTGTTGGTAAGAATGTGTGTGTGTGTATTGTAGAATTTAAATTTACTTAAATTGGAGTTTTGATGTTAAAGAGTTTTTATTTCGCTGATTTGTTTTTTTAGCCTTGAAAAGGGACGGCAATAAAATGTCTAAAACGTCGGCAAAATAAAAATTGTGTTCGTGGAGATCAATAAAGTCTTTTTTTATTTACCAAATTTTGGACGAACAATAATCTCTCCTACCACCTACAAAACTTACTTTTACACATTTTAGATGTTGGTGTAAATTGTAGAGGTTAAAATTTAAAAGTTTTGAAATATTCAAAAAGTGGTATTTTCTTTATTTTTTTAATTATATCCATTTTAATTTTTTATAACTCAAAAATGGTTAATCAATTATAAAGACACCTACTATATACTATACATACTACTTTGCGTAATTCATTTTAAAAACAAATTTTTCTGAGATGCTTTGTTGACTAATTACTATTTCAGTTATCTAACAAGGAGAAAACCAACCCTGTGGGAAATGGAACCTTACCAAACTCTAGAATGTTTTTTCTACTATAAAAATATGTTTAGAAAGCCGGAGTTATATAATCTAATGTCCTTTTTTTATCATAGATATAAGCAAATAACGAAAAATCTCGCCAAAAATACTCTTAACTTTGGTTTCTTGTATCTCGGGAACGGGTAAAGAAGTACATTCAAACTTAATTTTAAAAGAAAGCTGGGATCGAATACATACATTTATTTTACAATAGAAGCTGAAATATCTGAATCTGGACAAAAATTATGAGAGAAATTAGAGTTACACGAAGTTTTAAAAAAATCATCAAATTATAATGCTAAATTTTCGTTAAAATTTCGTTTATTATTTATTTCTTCCATAATTTTTGACTAAATTAAGATATTTGAGTTTCTTCTGAACTTAAGTTTGCTATATTTGACATATCTTGTAACGGTAAGGTATTGTTTACCTTACCGTTTGATGAATTCGAGCAACACGAGCGAACAGTATCGTAATGTTCGCATCGGCGCGGGCCGGTGAGATTCGGGTCGGCTCGGTTCGTCGTGGCTACACGGACGAAATCGACTTCGCGCACACACTCCTGATTAGATAGGTGAGGGGGAGATTGTTGCACTGCGAAGAGATATAGCCGCCTTGTTACGCGATAAGTGTGATCCCCTTCCCCCGCGTCCCGTGTTCAGCTTCGCCGTGTTGTGTTTTATCGTCGTTTCGTGTGTGTATTTCGACTGCAGGCCGACCCTGCATTTGCAGTGACTGGTGAAACACCGTTAACCAACCTACAGTCACACAACCTCGGTGCACGGGTGAACGGACAATCCGTCCTACACCGCAGTGAGAGTTAGAGAGATAGATAGATAGATAAAACTTTATTGGGTTTATAGGGGTAGAAACCCCGTTAACACATTATTACAAAAAATCTTATAAGTATTTGCAAAAAACAAAAATAGTTATAAAAAAATAATAATATTAACAAAATTAGCGCAATAACAGAAGATAATTTTCGTCGCTTATAACTACGCCAATAAAAAGATAAAATTAACAATAAAGACATAATATAAAATACAGTAATAAAGATAAAATAATAAACTCAAATCTTACGCAGCATAAATCGGCCTACCGTTAAACAATCTGAGGACATATAAGATTCTCACGCACAACTCTGTCCTCCCAGGCTGAACAGTCAAGCCTAAACAAATGCTCGAATAAGGATGATTTAAAATGATTAATATGCGATGGATCAAATGGAATGAATAAATTAAACTGAAGTGAATTTAACAATTTAGAGGCAGTTACTATAAAAGATTTATTTAAGGATTCTGTACGTGGAGGAAGATAGGTGAAGGGTTTAGGTGGAAAACGAGAAGGATATCTAAGGTGATCTACTGTATGGTCGATTTGAGTAAAATGTTCAGCAAGATAATGAGGCGAATTTCGAGCAATAACACTATAAGCCAATGATCCAATAAAATACAAACGTCTAGACTCGACTGACAGCCATCGCAAATGTAATCTATACGGTGTTACATGTTCCCGTCTACGCAGAGTTCCCCATACAAATCGCACACACGCATTAAGGAGTCGCTGAAGTCTTAGGTTCCGCACCTGATCAATATTATTATACACAGCACACGCATAATCAAAATGAGGCATAATAAGTGTCTCCACAAGACATTTTCTAGTGCTTTGAGAGAATGCCCTCCTATGGAACCACAATGAGCGCAAGACCCCATGGACCCTCTGCGATATTAACAAAACCTGCTTTGACCAGTCCATTCTCGTAATCCAAATGTGCATTTAACAGCTTAATTCGGGGACCAACAGCTAGATCCACTCGCGAAACATATGCCTGACTGCCTAGGATCATGACCTTTGTTTTGTTTGCATTCAAAGCAAGACCATTTGATACTGCCCAAGAAGCAACCACATTCGCATCCTGCGTAATTCGATGCACACCCATCTCAAAATCCGCTGGTAGAAAAGAATGATAAACCTGGGCGTCATCAGCATAAAGCATGCATTTACTAAATTGAAGGACATCCGGTAAATCATTGATGAAGATGGAGAATAATAATGGACCCAATACACTGCCCTGTGGCACTCCCGAGTTCACCCCAAGCCAATCCGAACAACCACTCAAATCATCCATAACCGCCTGCGTAGGACCTACTAAATAATGATAAAACCATCTCAGAACAGTATCAGTGCAACCCAACCTACGCAATTTAAGCAGAAGCGGCCCATGCGGTACGGAGTCGAACGCTTTAGAGAAGTCGAACAGAACCAAGACTGTTATCATTCGGGAATCTATAGCCCTTCTAATATCATCCAGGACCCCTAAAAGCGCAGTCTGCGTATTATGACCTCTGCGAAAACCCGCTTGTCTTGAATTTAATAATTGATATTTTTCTAAATAAGACGACAACTGATAATAAACTAAACGTTTCAAAAGTTTCGAGATCTCGCAGACTTTGGCTATCGGTCTAGTATCAGAACAGGTTCGAATCCTGCTCGACTTCGCTAGTGGAAAGAATCAGGTTTGCTTCCAACATTCCGGGAAAAATCCAATTGTTAATAATTCGATGAAGACTTCAACTAAGTGCGCAATTAATTGCAATTCTAAAAGTTTTAGCATTTTTATCGATAACCCATCTGTCTCCACAGCCCTCGACTTTACTCTACCAAGAACACGCTGAACTCCTCTAGGGTGCAGGGTTGTAAGTACTCGAATCATTTCAAGGAATAGAATCCTTGAGAATCCATAATCAATTTTAATTTTGAATTTTCATTTACTGCGAATCCTAATTTCCCTTGATTTTATGATTCTCAACTTTATCGAATCATAAGATCCACGTCATTTAAGAATTTTCTGTCACATACAATCACAAATCCTTTTGATTTTTTGATTATATTTATTGCAAATCATAAATACTAATGATTTTTGGATTTTTAGTTATTATGAATCGCAAATACCGGTGACTTTAGGAGTTTTTCTTTCATAGATTTACAAATACTAATGAATTTATGAGTTTGTTTTTCACGAGTCAAAAATCCGTTCGGGTTTGTAATTTCTTTTTTCTCGTAAAAGCGAATAAAATTCCTTTGATAGTTGTAATACGATTTATTAACGATTCTCGAGGTACCTGGACTATTGGATTGTTGTTGATTTTAAATTCGTTTGTGTTATTGAAAGCTTTTTCCTTACACTGAGAACAAAACTACTTGCTTTCCCTATTTACGGGGAGCAATATCACACTTTTCAATTCTTATGTAAAATGTACCTAGTGCTTAGTGAAATAAATTCAGAACAAAACAAATGTGGATGCGTGTGTGACAATTAATGCGGGTATTTATGAGCTTGTTTGTGCGTTCGGTATATTTATTTATAAGTGCTTTTGTGTGTGTATGTATGCGCGAGTGCATAAATACGTATATGAGTGTGCAAATGTGTGTGTCTTGGTGAATATGTGTGCGAGTATGTGAATATATATGTGAGTGAATGTGTGTGAATGTGCGTGCGAGTGGGTGTATGTGTGTGTGTGTGTGTGCGTGTGAATGTGTAATTGTGTGTGTGCTTGTGCGAATGTATGTAAATGTACACGTTTAAGAGTGTTTGAGAGTGGTATGAATGTGCACACAATTTAACAAATAAAAAAGTGCTTGGCACAGAAGATTACTCTTTTATACTTATACCCTGGGTGAAAATATTTTATAAAATTTATTTTATATAATTATTATAAAATTTTATATGTAATTTATCCTATAGAATTATATGTATTTTTTATAAATTTTTGTATAATATTCTATAAAATAAACGTAATATGTAATTTATTTTTCACCCTAAAAATCAATAAAGTTGACTTTATTGACCTCTTTTTAGGGAGCAAAAACACATTTTAGTCGCTCCGGGGATAAAGTAAAATTGGAGGGCAATAATGAATATTATTGTTCATTAAATTATAAAATTTGTTACTTTCAATAATTTTTTTCTAATATTTTTTACTAAAGATATAAAAATGTCATATATACTTCTAAAAGGTATTACATAATTTTAAACATTATGTTCAAATATTGTGTTATTGGTTATTAGTTAAAACACAGTGGAATGTGTTTTTATATATTACAGTCCGAATATGAACTCAAAAATTCTAGTAATCTAAACCCGATTAGGCCAAACTGATTACATATTCGGATACAGCAACCCTCAAAACTTGAGAAAGTGTCTCTGTAAAAACACATTTTAATATATTTAAATCGGTGGTCATGGAATCAGAATATATAGACAAAAATTTACTTTTTACAAATTTGGTAAATTTGTCCTTGAAATAACTTTGATCTAAACCCGGATTTGATTCGGATTCAGCGGCTGTCAAAACTATAAAAATATCAAAAGGCGCGATAGCGCCTGCACGCAAGTATGCAGGCGCGTAAGCCCTTATTATACAGCTAACTAACCCCTCAGATTTTTTATATTATCGTACATTTAAAATTATACTATCTATTTATGCAATTACAAATCTCACATCTATTTTTTATATAAGTTTTCAATTTACAAGAAATCCGGTTTGAATTCATAAGTGCAAAGTGGAGAAATTCGATGTTATTAAAGTTGCTTGCTGAATTCCGATTCTCGAATTTTTGCTATTTCCACTTTCTTTTTCATTCGATGGCAACAAAAAGAGATAGCGTCATAGGAGATGCGAAAGATAGAAAGAGACGAAATTTTTTCTATCTCGTGAGAGAACGCCTACAGAGGTAAAAACTGTTAGCAAGATGTTTGAGAAGTGGCCGCAAAGAGATATATATATATCTCTATAATATATAAATATTTCGCCGCCGCCGCCGCCGTGTCTACGAATTCAGCATTCAACATATATATATATATATGTTTTATATATATATATGTTATATATATGTCATATATATATGTTATATATATATATATGTTATATCTCTCTATAATATATAAATATTTCGCCGCCGCCGCCGCCGCCGTGTCTAAGAATTCAGAATTCAACAGATATATATGTCATATATATATATATGTTATATATATATATATATGTTATATCTCTTTATAATATATAAATATTTCGCCGCCGCCGCCGCCTCTGCCGTGTCTAAGAATTCAGAATTCAACATTTATATATATGTCATTTATATGTTATATATATGTCATATATATATGATATATATATATATATGTATGTCATATATATAAGTGTGTGCGTGTGCGTGCGTGTGTGTGTGTGTGTGTGTGCGTGTGTGTGTGTGTGTGTGTGTGTGTGTGTGTGTGTGTGTGCGTGTGTGTGTGCGTGTGTGTGTGTGTGTGTGTGCGTGTGTGCGTGCGTGCGTGTGTGCGTGTGTGCGCGCGTGTGTGTGTGTGTGTGTGTGTGTGTGTGTGTGTGTGTGTGTGTGTGCGTGTGTGCGTGTGTGTGTGTGTGTGTGTGTACGGACCTAAAATTTAATGTAATGTTTTTAAAAATATGCACAATTTTTCGAAGATAAAATAAATATTAATCAAGTATAACATACACTTTTCAAATATCTATATGTGAAATATACAATAAATTAAAAATTAAATACATTAATTATTGCATTTTTAAGATAATTCTATTATAAACAGTAATGGCAAAAGAAAATTCAAATTTTAACAGTGGCAATATAAGATACGAATTACATTTCAAAAGTTTTTCGAAAATTATTATTTTAGTAGTATTTAATTTAAATATTATTCAAATCAAAATTTAAAAATTGTATGGATATATAAGTAAGTAGATTACGTATATTTATATAAAACAATATTTTATATAAACATGTATGTATTTATTAGAAACTAAAGGTTATTTAAGGAATGCCTTTGTTTATAATAATTAAAATAAATATATGGGGTCTGTAACTAAAGGAAAAAATAATTGGATATAATTATGGATTAAAACGCAAATTTTGAAAGAGGGTGCTAATTACGAATTACGGGAGAAATGGAAGAAACAGGTTTTTATTTATATACCACTAAAATGTTATAAATAATTTTTTAAAACTAATACAAAAATTAATTAAATTAAGTAGAAAGTTTTATTACTCTAAAAGTACAAAATATTAATGACATATAGCACTCTTGGCGATGACTTAAATAAGTAATCTTAGGAGGTATAGTTCTATTTAGATCCGTTTAACATAATCTAAAATTTTAATAGGTTTTTACTAAATACTACAATTAAGTTTATGCACTTTACTATTTTTGGTAAGTTAATTGTTCATTACCACATATATATATATATATATATATATATGGGCTATTTCACGTCAAGTGGTACGATGAAAATTTTAAATCACTCCAAATTTTCTGAACAGACTGGAAATATCTTCCAGAAGATAGAAAAAAAATTTTAGGTGTTAAAAATAATTTGCCTAAGAGTTATTCCACCATGAAAATTGGAAATTTTTCAATTTTTTAGAAAATTTGCTATTTTTAAAGCCATTTATCTCAAAATCTATTAATTTTTTTGAAAAAACATTACAAACAACTTTTGTTTAAAATAATTTTTAGAACTTATCTGCCTGGGTTACAATTCTTAATTTTAAAATCTCCAAGGGATAGAGCACTCGAAAATATTGAATATCAAAAAAAGGCGACCACGCCACAATCGATTTTGATCTAACATCGCTCAAAAGATCACATTTTTTGAGAGCTTTCGAATGGCGGTGGTTAGATTATTGGCCAAGACCGCTGGTGTAAGTTATGCCCTAAAATACATGAAAATTAGTGATTTTATGAGGTTTATGGGGTATAACTTACACCAGCTGTCTTGGCCAATAATTTAACCACCGCCATTCGAAAGCTCTCAAAAAATGTGATCTTTTGAGCGATGTTAGATCAAAATCGATTGTGGCGTGGTCGCCTTTTTTTGATATTCAATATTTTCGAGTGCTCTATCCCTTGGAGATTTTAAAATTAAGAATTGTAACCCAGGCAGATAAGTTCTAAAAATTATTTAAACAAAAGTTGTTTGTAATGTTTTTTCAAAAAAATTAATAGATTTTGAGATAAATGGCTTTAAAAATAGCAAATTTTCTAAAAAATTGAAAAATTTCCAATTTTCATGGTGGAATAACTCTTAGGCAAATTATTTTAACACCTAAAATTTTTTTTCTATCTTCTGGAAGATATTTCCAGTCTGTTCAGAAAATTTGGAGTGAATTTAAATTTTCATCGTTAACACCTAAAATTTTTTTCTATCTTCTGGAAGATATTCCAGTCTGTTCAGAAAATTTGGAGTGATTTAAAATTTCATCGTACCACTTGACGTGAAATAGCCCATATATATATATATATATATATATATATATATATATATATATATTACACCTTTGGTGTAAGTTATGTCCTAAAATACGTGAAAATTAGTGATTTATGAAGTTTATGAGGCATAAGTTACACCAGCGGTCTTGGCCAATAATCTACCCAAGCCATTCGAAAGCTCGCGAAAAATGTAAACTTTTGAGAGTTGTTAGATTAAAATCGATTATGGTGTAGTAGCCTTTTTTTTGATATTCAATATGTCCGGGTGTTCTATCTCTTCGAGATTTTAAAATTAAGAAATGTAACCAGGGTAGATAAGTTCTAAAGATTAATTTAAACAAAAGTTGTTTGTAATGTTTTTTCAAAAAAATCAACAGATTTTGAGATAAATGGCTTTAAAAATAGGAATTTTTCTAAAAAATTGAAAAATTTCCACTTTTCATGGTCAAATAACTCTTAAGCAAATTATTTTTAACACTTAAATTTTTTTTGTATGTTCTGGAAGATGTTTCCAGCCTGTTCTCAAATTTTGGAGTGATTTAAAATTTTCATCGTACCACTTGACGTGAAATAGCCCATATATGTGTATATATATGTATGTATGTATGTGGGTGTGTGTGCGTGCGGCGGAATATTTATATAATATATATATATTTTAAAATTGTTTTTTCAAGAATACATAATATATGTATTTTTTCCGTGCGCAAAAAAAAAGTTGTGAACATAACATGAAAGAATGTGTATTTGTTTACTCATTCTTGATAAAACTCATAAAATTTTTAAACGTATACTCAACCATATTTTCTCTACTTATTTATATTTTATTACACCTTTTTTATATGTAACTTATATCAAACTGGAATCAACAAGTATTTTGAATCTAACTCCCATATTTTCTCTACTTATTTATATTATTTTATTACACCTTTTTTAAATATTCCATAATAGTTTTCTGCAATTGAAAATATTGAAATCAAAAACACCTTCCAAGAAGGTGTCAAAACCCGCAAGTATTTTGTGTTGACACCTTTTTTATATGTAACTTATATTTAACATTTTATATATATATATACAGTTTCTGCAATTGAAAGTACTGAAATCAAAGCGGCATAATCGACAAGTATTTTGTATATCTTACCGTAAATTTGTGATTAATTAAACATTTACATATATTTCTTAAACTCCAGAAAAAGTTCTGCAATAGAAAGTACTGAAATCAAAGCGGAATCAACAAGTATTTATTTTTTAAAAATACAAATATCTATTAAATTGAAAACAAACATTTTTTCAGAAAAGCATCCTACAAATTTACATTTCACTTCTAGTCCTGTCATGTCCTACAAGCAATAAATAAATAATTTTTTAATAATTTGATTAATTTCTGCAAAACTGATAAAAAATAAATTTCTGACTTTTTTATTCTCTTTAAATACACAATGTCTATCCTTCCCGTGTCTTACAGCAATTGATAAACAATTTTATATAATAGTAATAATATTCATTTGTGCAAAATTAATTTCTGCAAAACTAATAAAAAAGTAATTTCTCTCTTTTTTATTCTCCTTAAATAAAATAATCAGACTAACTACAGTATAACTACAGGAAGTCCTTTAACTAAAAGGATTTGTGACTTGAAGACAACAAATTCTGCAATTCTAAGGTTGATTTTGGATTCATGATTTGACGAATCATAAATCTCACAACCCTGCTAGGGTGTATGGTATCAAACTCAAATCTAGTAGGAGTAATACGATCACCTTCATTCACCTGAAACAATGAATCAAGAAAAATGGAGGAAGAGGTGCAAGGCGATTCGAAACAGATGCATAATGGACATTTAATTGCTGAGAGGTAAAAAATTCTAATGGTGATGAACCAAGATTAGTGCCCAATCCCAACCCTTTCAGCTCTCTCCATTTGGCCCTAGGATCTGTAGCATTCAACAGTTTATCAGAAAGATATTTGTATTTATTGCTATCAAGCATATTAGAAACTCTATTTCTTAGAATCTTATACCTTTCATAATCAGCTGTATGTCGTGAGACTTGAAAAGTCTTAAAAGCCAAATTTCTAGCTTTAATCAGATTTCTGGTCTCCATTGTAACCCATGGCTTATATTTATTCCCAATGATTACTAGCTTACAAGGCGCCAGTTCATCAAATGTGGAGAGGGCTGATGCCGAAAGATGAGAAATCAGCAATGAGACAGACTGAGATCTGTCATCATAAGCCGAAACATGTGTATATGAGGATGGAAATGAGGAAATATTAGCTGGATGAAAATTATGAGAAATATGCGAATTAGATGAAATGGAAAATAAATTAGAGGATGACATGCTAAATGAATTTGATGAGATGAGGAATAAATTTGGTGATGACATGGTATCCGAAGTTAAGGAATTTAATGAACTTGCATTATTAGGTATGACATTATGAGTGATAGAGTTATGACTAGATGATTGCATGCTTGAAACTATGTTTAAACTTATATCTAATGACAACAACGGACTAAATACATCTGATTGCTGGTCAGGCAAAACACTATGACTAGAGGTTGAAAAACTACTACTATAACAAGAAGACCAACCCAAATTAAAGATATTACTAAAAACTGAATCTAAATCACGATGGCTGATCTCTCCCAAGTTACCCGTCCAATACCTCCTCACCTTCGTTGGCTGTCTAATTATTTGCATATAAATTGTGATAGAATCATGGCCCGCCGCAAAGGGGACCAATGACTTCACAAATTTAAAACAAGGTACCGGTTCACGAACAAGAAAAAGATCTAGCCACGTATGAGATGTGCCCACTGATATGACCGCATGATAAGTCGGCTTTGAATCAATAAGAGTAAGATTCAAAGCCGATATATTTGCCCTCATCATGTCCGCCGCACCGCCCACCGATTTCATATCTATTTTAAAATCACCCGTAATAACAGTATGGCCATGCGACGGAAGTAAATCCGACAATACATCAAACAATTCTGAAGGATACCTCCCAGAGCTAACGATGAAAATTTACTTGAGATATTTAACAAAAGATATTCCGGTGAGTTAGAGAACCGTCCATCAGAATGTGCCAACGTAACTACTTTATAATCGTTTCTAACAAGTCTATATAGCGTATAACCCGGTAACTTAAAAATATCTGAGGCGTCTGATTCCTTCAAAAATGTTTCAGTAAGCGCAATCACATCATGTGTCTGCGGAAAAACCAATGCTTCTAATGAGCTAAAATGAGTTTTAAGTTTATTAATATTAATATGAATAATTGAAAACAAACTTTTCGCCTGACCAACATCGCCTCATTGCGAAGGACACCCGGGATTAGGAGGAAGGGAGAGGAGATCAGCTTCGGCATTTATACGAATCATTGATCCCTTCTTCTCTCTTCTTAGATAAACAATTGAATTTAATACTATCGGCCGCAAAAATCCCAGTTCTTTCGCTTTACGCACGGTTAATGACCAAAGCCCATGTACTGCCTTTGGCCAAAGGGATCTTATAAATAACGACGAATCATTACCCTCTCCGAAAACACCCAAAGCAGTTTTCCCTTTCAATAAATAAGATTTTTCGACTATAATGTCACGCACCGAAGGCGAAGTAACTCTAAAAACTAGAGAGAGAGAGAGAGAGAGAGAGAGAGAGAGAGAGAGAGAGAGAGAGAGAGAGAGAGAGAGAGAGAGAGAGAGCGATCGATCGGCTGGTCGTTGTTTACCAACGACTACAGCAACTTGTGAAGTAAGTGGTACCACTTCACGCGATCGCGATTTTATTCGCAATTAATAAATAATCTTATTGCGTTATACCAGCCCCGTTGACCGGAGATATTATTTTAGTTCGCGATATTTTTTCATCCCTCTCTCTACAAGTCGGTCGTTTAACGACTTGTAATTAAAAGCGTAGACCTCGGCGACGATTAAAGATTTTGTTTGTTATTTATTCTTTATATTTATTTCAATAAATTCAATTTATCATTACATTTCAATTCGGTATTCGAGTAATTGAATTTTAACCCACGTACTATTCCTTCCGTAATCCTAAGAGCTCGTATATTTCTGGTTGACAAGTGCTCGACGCGATATCCCTGTTTCGCGGTCAATTTCAGATTTGATTTTTACCTGGTTGTTATCTGAAACAGTAACTCGGTTTCAGACTAACATTTAGCAGATTTGGCAGAGCGGACAGGTAACCGCCGCCGCAACGCGGGAAAAATACGTTTATTTAAATATGGTAAGTTTAACCGTACCGCTGAGCAGCCGCGATATTAAAATAAACATCCGTGCGGCAACCAAACTGTTACATGGCGCCCAACGTAAATTAATAGATTGGGTTTTACGACGCCCAACGTTAATTTCCAAATTGCGCCAATAAGGCGCACAACGTAAATTTTTAGATTGCGTTTTTTTTTGTGATACGAGCTGCGCCTAGATAGGTGCCCAAATAATTTAGGATTTTATTATAAATGGAAGTGAATCTAATTTAATTTAATTGATTTTGTTATGATCAATTACTTTAAATAAAATTTTTTTTAGTACGCGTGGATTTTCCGTGTAATTTTTTATTATATACTAGATACGTTAATTAGTATATTTGTTATTACCGTCAGTTAGATTAATCGGTTTGCGATTAATTCTAACCTTTAAATTATTGTATTTAGACAATAATTTATAAGTTTGTACCGGATTTTCTTTTATTGTTGTTTAGTTTGGTTAAAAGAAATCCGAGATCAAAAATAATAATTTTTTTTAATTAATTACACATAAATTATAGTAAATTTGAATTATAAAATTGAAATATAGATCGATTCGCCTTGAGCTCCGCAATTTACATACCGAGGCCCTAATTTCGAGTAGGTTAGTCGGAAAATCGGCGTTATTTAATTTTCTGACTAAATAAAAATTGTAACATCTGCGCAAGGGTAAAAATTTTTTGTTTTTGTAGTTTGCTTGTTAAATTTATATTTTTGACAACGCGGACCGGCTCTCGCGTTACAATAAAAATTGTATTATTATTTTTTTTGTAACATTGCGATTGTAAGAGGTCACAGCGGCGTACACATTTAGTTGTTTAGGAATATATTTATAATTATTTATCTATTTATTCAATTATTTATTTATTTATTTTGTAATATATTCAGCGTGCGTCGGTGACCGAGAGCCGGAGTAAATTTGATTATTTCATATTTAGTCAGATTTAAACAATTTTTTCTTGTTTTTAATTTAATTTATTAACAATTCGTAAAATTTCTTTTTACGTTTAATATTGTATGTTTAATTGTTTTATAATAAATTAAATTAATCCCGCGTTTAACAAAGTTAATTTTTTTTTCTCTCGATTTGTTTGTAAAATTTATAGTCAAAAATATAATTCTTTAACGTAGTTTTTTATATTAGACAGCAAAGCAAATTTCAAATATGTGTGCTTAATTTTTTTTTCTCTTGTAATTATAAAGGGAAAAGAATTCATTCTTCAACTTAGTGGCCCAATAATTTTATTATTTAAAGCCACCTAATAATTTGAAGTAAAGCATACCTTGCACAGATGAAGCGAAAAGCGACTCAGATTTTTTTTGTGTAAATTAGCGTAGTGGTAATTTTGTTAAGATTAAAATGGCGGAATCGATGACCACGCAAGTCGATCAGTGGATTGGTACGCAATCCAGCGAACAGATCCAGGCGCACTTGGGAGTCGATAGCGATGCGTACAGACGGCTCTGTATATAAACAAGCCGAACGACTCCAACACTGGCCGTTGGGTAATTATACGGCTCAAGAGTTCGCAGCCGAGACAGACTCAAATAAGGATCGTGTCAGGCGGAACAGGCGGAGGACAGGTTGGTTAAAGTCCATGGCTACCCAGAATCCGGAGATTCCGGACCCGGATTCAGACCTAGAAGTAGTAGAGGTGCTACAGAGGACTCTCGCTCTAGAAATAGAAGACACGGACGAGCGAGAGGAAGATGGGCAGTCGGACACCTCCGGCCAAGAAACCGACAAGGAGGAATAGATAATTTTGGTATCCGATACTGGCGCTCAGTTCGAGATACCAAAGAATTTTGCTTCGATGTTAGCGGAGCAAATAAGTAAATTATCTACCTTCACGGAACGCAACTTGGACTTGCCAAACGGTGCACAAGCTTCCAGCACAAACAAAACCCGGGAGCTAACCCAACATGTCCAGTTCCAGGACACCTATACGTGTTACACCCTGGACGAGACAAGCATCAGACCACAACACGTGCAGGTAGAGCCTGAGGGGTCTCAAGCACCTCATGCAGATGCTGGAGGAGCTTGGGGGAGGGGTGACACACGGAGATTGAGACAGCCTCCACGTTCAAGCTCTCCCTACCCTAATCTGAAGAACGCGCGATGTTGGTGCGGTGGTTCGTAAGTGGGGAGTCCGATTCTCTGGCAACAAAAGCCAGAGTATCGATGCCTTCCTTGCGACAGTCGAAGATTGTAGCATTCTCGCCAACCTCAGCGAGGACGAGGTGTTGTCGTCCTTGTTCGAACTCCTTACTGGAACCGCAGCTATGTGGTACCGGAATGTGAAGGACAAATGACACTCGTGGCAAGATTTTGTGAAATCTGCCAAGAAATGGTACGGTATGAAACAAAGCTTCTAGCAAAGGCTCATTGAGGAGTCCAATGCTCGGACACAGGGTGAGGATGAGCCGGTGAGAAATTACATCACCTACTCAATCGCAATCATGCGAAAACTCAACCCGATCCCGAGCGAGCGTAGGCAATTGGACCATCTCTACCGTAACATGCTACCTCAGCTTCAGCGGTTGTTTAAGAGAGCTAAAGCCAAATCGGTTAAAGATTTATTGGAGCTGGCGATGGACGCCGAGCAAACGCTCGAGCGTGAAAAGTTATATCGACCGTCTCCGGCAGAGGAAGATTTAATGCTGTCAGAACTTGCTTACAAGGCAAACTCGAAGAAGCTGCCGACCGGCAAGCCCAAGGTAGCAAGCGTAGCTGAGTGAAGAAGGTGAGTGAGTCGAGTCGGGAAGATCCTATTGAACGGCTCACAAAAGTCCTGGAAGAAACCCTTAGGACCATGCGAACGAGTAGCCAGACAGCTGGGGTGAAGGTGGATAAAGATACGTTACCTAGGAAGAAAACCCACAAGTCTCCTCCTCGGTTTAGAAGAAGGAGGAAGGAGACACGTAAAAGTCCCGATCGACGGTTATCAAGCGGTTTATCCTCGAAGCTTTGGGAATCGTCGGATTCAAGAAAGAAGATCCAGAGAAAAGAAGATTTCCCCAAGCCGATCAAGGGCCACACTTGTGGTAAGTTGGGGTACACTGCAGTTAGTGTCCTGTGTAGCCACTTCCCTTCCCAAATTCGTCAGGGATGCAGAAACCACATCACGGGTATGTGGAATCTGGAAGGGGGTGTAACGGTAAGGTATTGTTTACCTTACCGTTTGACGAATTCGAGCAACACGGGCGAACAGTATTGTAATGTTCGCATCGGCTCGGGCCGGCGAGATTCGGCTCGGCTCGGTTCGTCGTGGCTATACGGACGAGATCGACTTCACGCGCGAAAGGTTCGCGCACACACTCCTGATTAGATAGGTGAGTGGGAGATTCGCGCGCGCTGCGAAAAAATATAGCCGCCTTGTTACGCGACAGATGTGATCCCCCCCGCATCCCGTGTTCAGCTTCGCCGTGCTGTATTTTATCGTCGTTTCGTGTGTGTATTTCGACTGCAGGCCAACCCAGCATTTGCAGTGACTGGTGCAACACCGATAACCAACCTGCAGCTACACAACCTCGGTGCACGGGCGAACGGACAATCCGTCCTATACTGCAGTGAGAGTTAGAGAGTGAGAGAGAGATTGATTGATTGATTGATTGATTGAAAAGCATTTATTAATGCCTAGGTTAGATATAACCTTAAGGCAAAAGATACAGTATAGATAATATAAACTCTAAATCGCAAAACAAAAGAATAATAATGTAACATAGGAAAAACGGTAAGTGAACCAACGCTGTATACTTATATAAAATATAACATAAACTAGATATAAAAATATAACATGATCAAATTATGATAATGAAAGAAAAGAGTATTGCGCATTAGCTTGTTCTATTGTAATCTATTAAATCTATTCACCGCTCTTAACCACTAAATAATTATACAATCTACTCTTAAATATATTAACGTTAGTACTTAAGCGAATTTCAGAGGGTAAAGAATCCCATAGATCCATTGCCTGAATAGTAAAATGGTATTTTTCAATATACGCAGATTTGAGAACAGATAAAAATAAATTTCGATAGTTCTCCTACCACGAATTATTATTCTACATTCTTGTCAATATAATCATAGAGAAACAAACACACACACGAACACGCATTAGATAAGTGTATAAGCTTAATTATTCATATAAATTCAAATTTAAAATCAATTATAAAATTAGATAAGGATTCTATTAAAAAATTCGAACGTACTAATGTTATATGTAAATTTACATGCAAAAATTGTCCAGCTTCTTATATAGGTGAAACGAAATGGTCTTCAAAAACACGAACATGAGGAACATATTAAAAATAAAAATGAAGAATCTGTTGTAAACCAACATCAAAGGAACTTTTTATATAAATTTGACTGGAATAATACGGAAATAATAGACTATGAGCCTCATTATAACAAGAGAATAATATCGGAAATGATTCAAATAAAATGTAATAAAACTAGTATTAATAAGAAAGAAGATTTGTTGATGTTAGTATTAATTCGTTGTTGTTAAAATGGTTATGTCATGTATTTTAATAAATTAGCCTGATGAGATTGGCATACGAAGTCAACGAATAATTAATGCTTAATAAACAGCAGAATTTCTGGAAAATTGTCATATTCTTTCCTATCATTGGCCTCCTTCAGATCGACATAGAAGTTAACATTTAATATATTTATTATTTATTAAATTTTTAACTTCGTGCGTGCTCTTTTTTTTGTACCACGTATGCATCTGGAAACACGACATTTTCACAATAGACCTGAATTTAGAAGTTTCTTACATCGATCTGGTGGGTATTTCACTGAGTAGTGTAAAAGGTTTGATTGCTCGATACTCAATTTATGCTTAACAATTCTTATGCTTATCGAGCATATATTGAAACTCTGTTGAATTACGGTAGTGCTGCAAAAGAGGCACATTTAACAACTGTGTTGTGATCGAACGATACAGATGGAAAGATGGATGACACGAAAGGTGGTAATGAGGGTCTCACTAAACGTAAAAATCTTTTAAACTATAAAAATTCGTCGTTCGTTTCTACACTGCGATACACTATCTTACTACCGTGGGGTCTCGCGACGGCTTTCGCGGATTTTCGCGGACGGCCGCGTTTTCGTACATCCGGCGTTTTTACTCTCGCAGGAGTCTGTTCTCGCACGCTGGTGTCACCCGCTATGACTCGCGTAGGAGTCCGCACGCAATCTGGTGACTGTATGCTCGTCTGGGGCGGGTCGCGCGTCGCCCTCTCTCCCACGACGTCCCTCGGCGGATGTTCCTCTTCTTCATCTACGTCGAGATCCGGTAAAATGCAGTGTTTTAGGTGTTCGGCGTGTGCCAGGTCGGTCACTTTACCTTCTTTATCCAACAACGTGTAAGTATTGGATCCTGGTTGGCCTATTATGATATGCGGACCTGTCGCCTTCGGAGCCAGCTTAGCTGAAATACCCTGAGCTGCTGAGGACAGGACTCTGTTCTTTTTCCACACCAGATCTCCTACGGTGAAAGGTGTGTCCCTCCTTTTAGCGTTGTAGTAGCTTGCTTGCCGCTCATGCTGTTGGTCTGAGCGTGCGGCTGCAGACTCATGCACTTCCCTGAGCTTTCGTAGTCGCTCCTGCCATAATTCTATCTTATGGTGCCGCTCCTCTTCTATGCCAGCCTGATCTTGATTCCTCTTGATGGTGCCGGGAGGTATAGGCTCTCGTCCGTAATTTAGCATTGCCGGAGTTGTACCCGTCGACTCGTGGACGGTGTTGTTCAGCGAGAATACAAGCTCCGACAGCTTCTCGTCCCAGGTATTGTGGGTTTCTTCAATGAAAGCCACAACCCTGGTTTTCAGCGTTCGGTTGACGCGTTCAACCGGATTCGCTTGGGGGAAATATGGCGGAGTGGTGGTATGGTGTATCCCCATCTCCTGTAACTATTCATCGACGGCCTTATTTTTAAATTCGGTACCGTTGTCCGACAGAAATACCTCAGGAGTACCAAACCTTAGAACTATTCTCTCTTTAAACTCCTTGAGAATGGTTTTCGCGTTGGCTTTGCGAATTGGTACACACTCCGCCCACCGGGTGAATAAATCCAAGAATACGAGGATGTATTCGTATCCGCCCTTGCTCCTTACAAAGGGTCCGGTGATATCACCTGCCACGACTTGCCAGGGACGCTCGACCGTGCGTTTTCCCATCAGTCCTGCAGGTGGTCGCTGATCCACCTTGCATTGTTGACAGACGAGACAGCGGCGCACGTAGTCCTTCACGTCGGCGTAATAACCTGGCCAGTAGTAATACTTAGCCAGACTGGCAAACGTTTTCTCACGTCCAGCATGGCCAGACGTAGGAGAATCGTGGCTTTCTTCGAGGACCGCTTTTCGGTGTTCCTTTGGAATCACTAACTTCCACGCGTCCTCGTCTCCGAGTGTTTCGTCGATCAACTCGTTCGGCTTGTGGAAGTATAGTCGTCCTCCGACACACTTCCAACGAGGAAAATCCCTTGGACTAGATTTTACTCGTTTCAGCCAATTTTGAAACCACTCGTCTTGGGACTTCTCTACCCAAGATATTGCGTCGATGGCGAGGACCTCCTCCTCGCTCATCCGCGATAGCGCGTCGGGTACGTAGTTCAGGGCGCCTTTTCAATGCTCCACATCAAAGCTGTGTCCCTGTAACTCAAGTGCCTATCGCGCCAATCTACTCGTTGGACTGTGTAAGCTACGCAGCCAACGTAAGCTACTATGGTCGGGTATAACGTGAAAATGATAGCCTTCTATATAAGGTCTATATTTACCAATCGCCCATATAACCGCCAGGCACTCTCGTTCCGTAACGCTATAATTGCGTTCGGCCTGGTTTAACGTCCTACTGGCGAACTCTAGTACTCTTCCTTCCCCATTAATCACCTGGAGAAGTACTGCGCCAATGCCAGTGTCGCTTGCATCCGTCTGTATAACGAACTGCACGTCGAACTCCGGCCTGGCTAGGACGGGAGCAGTTGCGATCAGCGCCTTAATCTGATCGAATGCCTGTTGCTGCTCCTTGAGCCATTCAAACTTACGGTCCTTCTTGGGAAGCCTTGTCAGCTGCTCGGCCAAGATAGCAAAATCTCGTAAGAATTTCCGGTACGACGAACCCATATCAAGGAATCTTCTCAGCTGTTTTAGATTCTTGGGCGCCGGATAATTAATGATCGGCTCGATTGTCTCGGGGTCTGGCCTGATTCCATCGCGATTAACCAATTCCGAGATATTTTACCTCAGTACGTCCAAATACGCTCTTATCCCGATTCACCGTGAGACTAGCCTCGTTGATTCTCTTCAGGACATACTTTAGCCACTTTTCGTGTTCCTCGAAGGTCTCTGTGGCCATGATTATATCATCGAGGTACGAAAATTCATAGGGCTCGAGCTCAGGCCCTATGATTTTGTCCACTAACCTTTGGAACGTGGCTCCCGCCTGGGATAGGCCATAAGGCATCCTTTTAAATTGGAATAAGCCTAACCCAGGTACTGTGAACGCAGTTATAGCCGCTGACTCCGGTCTTAGCGGTATCTGGTGGTACGCGCTACTCAAGTCTAGCGTGCTGATGTACCTCGCGTTCTTGAGCTTCCGTAGTATGCCGTCCATGTTAGGCAGCGGGTAAGCATCGGTTTTCGACACTGCATTGATCTTCCGATAGTCAATACAGAACCGATACTTCCCGTTAGGTTTACGGACCATTACTACGGGGCTCGACCATCCACTGGTTGATGGCTCGATCACCCCCGCGTCGAGCATCTCCTTAACCTGGGCGTGCATCTCCTCCTCTATTCGTTTAGAGACGGGATAGTATTTTTGTTTGATTGGTCGCGTCGCACCCACGTCGATCGCGTGCTCAATCAGAGATGTACATCCCAACGGCCTCCCCGTTGTACCCAGGTATCGATCAGCCAGTGTTCGCAGTCTTTCCTGCTCCTCTGGCAGTAAGTCTGCTAACCCGATCGATGCTATCTCGACAGCATCGATTCGCGTTATACCCGCTACTTCCACGTCTACGGACTGGTTGGCCGTTTTGATCCAAAGCTTGTTCTCGTTTGGATCCAAAACTGCGCCAAACTCGCGAATGAAGTCCGCTCCGACGTAACAGTCGATTTGATCGTCTGGAAGTACGGCCACGCGAATATCTCGTTTTATCCCGGCATTTCCAAAAGGCAGGTCTACGTAACCAGCGATCACTACCCTCTGGTTCCCTGGCACTTTTGCTTTTCTTCCGTTGCTCGGGATAAGTGGGCAGCCACAGGCCGTGGCCAATTGTAGGCCAATCGAACCCATTACCGTGCGCGATGGTCCCGTATCGAACAAGGCGCGTACGCGGTAGCCAGCAATGCCCACTTGGACCCACCAACGAGTTTCTTTTTCACTCGGAGGGTCTTCTCCTCCAGCCCTATCATCCTGATCTCTAGTAGCGGCCGCTATCTGGTGCTGATCCGACTTTTCCGTCGATCCTACAGAATTCGGGCTGAGACAGCCGTACGTCCCTCGGACTCAGCTGATGTCGTCGGCACTTCCGACGACTCCTTTTTCCAAGTCTTTCCTGACCTTGGAAGTTCCCCCCCTCCCAGGCTTGGCCGACTCTCCTTGCGAGTGGTGTTGGGGGGTCAGGTTGTGATAATTCAGTTGTATTGTCCAGGTAATGGTACGTCATTGTGTCCTGGAATCCTACTTGCTGTCGTTGGCTACGGACTTCGTGTCGTGGCTGGTCCAGTCTAGTGCTTGTTAAAATAGGCTGTGCTTGCGCTGCTGTCAGCGCGTTTACTTTTTCAGTTAATTGCTTAACCGTGTCTGACATTCCCTGCATAAAACTTGCGAATTCTAGTGGGATTTCGAATGATCCTCCGTTTGTTGCAGTGAGTCTTATTCTGCTTGGATTTTGGTCATCGTTTAAAACAGTGTCGGCAGCTTTGTCATTCGTTGATGTTGATTCCGTGGTTTCTTGCGAAATTGCCGTCGTTTCGTCATGTTGGTATTGATGGACTCTTCTACGACTCGTTTCCATATTTTCTTTAACCCTTTCATCGTTGTTAAGAGTTACCAACGGATGACTTGTGTTATCGTCAATTGTCGAATTCTCCCACGGGTGTTCTGCCGAACTATATTTACTGATGAAATTTTGCCTGAGTTCCTCCCGATGGTGCCAGACGGTGATTTCATCCTGCTCAGGTTCTTCAACGAAATCCCTTGGCTCGTAATCTCCTAGGAGCCATTTTGTCAGACGACCTAACTTGTCAAATTTATTGCCTGTATCTTTAAGTGACAGGTCGTTAAGATATTGACATATATCTTTGTCTCCATAGAACAAACACCAGTCTTCGATCTTCTGTTGTGTCGAACACGCCATATTTAATATACCGATTTAAATAAATAATTTACAATAACTATAAAAAATAATTTAATTCGCTTTACCGGAGCAGTCCAATTGTGCGGCTATCGTGGGGTCGTTCGCTCGCATTTTCCCTAAGGCGCACAATTATAATCGCAAAATACAAAAAAATATATATGATCCGACTATACGGCCTTATTATTGGATTGCTCTGGCTTCGTCCTACCGTGTACGCTAAGGTAAGATTGTGTGGGTTATTGCGAATCTGGTTTGATAATACCAGAGTAGGAATTAAATAATTATTTATTTATTTATTTATTTATTTATTTAACCAGAAAAGAATTTACATAATAGAAACACATACATCATGCAAACCTCCCACAGAGATAAACGGAGTTATCTGTTGGTGGGACTGGTTACAAAAAGAAAACTTGAAACTAACTTAAATATTAAACTAATATACTTAAATAATAAATCTTCAACAATTATTCAAAGTAACCAATTAGTATACAACTGTAGTTAAAGTAATTTGTGACGAATACAACAGAAAATAAAAACTTTTTTTTTAATATATATTATTTTTAATCCATTTTTTAATTTTTGATTTCTTATTTTTGGTGCTTAAGATTTTCATATCGTTAGGTAACATATTAAATATATTTATTGCTTTGATATAACTATTTTTACAACTAATTGTTCTTCTTGTACGAGGTAAAATTAATTTTTTTTTCCTCGTTATGCTGTTAGAAGACATAAAATTGCTTGTTAGAGATTCGTAATGGAACATTAATGAATCTAGTGTGAAAATCTGTTCAATACTTAGCGGATTATTTTCAATAATAAAATTATTCTTGTTTATAATTTTTAATAATTTTTTCTGCAAACTATGTAATATTTTCATATAATTATTATATGCACCACCCCAAGCTATTATACCATAACTAATTATACTATTAAATAAAGCATAATATATCATTCTAAGCGTATTCAGGTTCATAATCTTAGCCAGTTTATGAAACACAAAGATCAGATATTTTGTTTTATTAACAATATATTCAATGTGTTTACCCCAACTCATTCTAAAGTCAAAAATTACACCTAGGTATTTGGTATACTCAACTCTACTTATGTTAACATTATTTATATGAATATTAAAATTATTAACCTCAGGTACACTATCGCAATAATTTCCAAATGTAATATAAGTTGTTTTTTTAACATTTAAAGACAATTTATTAGTAGCCAACCAATTGGAGATTGATTCTAATTCGCTATTCATTAAACATTCAACTTCTTTCCAATTTTTACCAGTGACAATTATCGCAGTGTCATCTGCATATGAGATAATATTATCTGCTAACATATCATTTACATATAAAATAAATAACAGTGGTCCCAATATTGTACCTTGAGGAACACCAGTTTTTACTGTCATATTAGAACTAAAAACGTTATCTAATTTAACTCTTTGTTGTCTATTCGATAAATAACATTTCATGATATCATAAGCACCACCTCTTATTCCATAGTTATATAACTTATTCAGTAATATAATATGATCTACCGTATCAAAAGCTTTTGCTAGATCAAGAAAAGCTATTGCGATTGGTTTGCTCATATCTAAACAATTGTACAGTTTACTAGAGATATATTGCAGAGCATCTTTAGTTCCCTTATTTTTAACAAAACCAAACTGATTTTTTGACAAAATATCACATTTATTTAAAAAATTAATAAATCTTTTATAAATTAGTTTTTCCAAGATTTTTGCTAGATTAGATATTTAAGAGATAGGTCTATAGTTTTCTGCATAGTTTTTATCACCAGCTTTATAAATAGGTACAATTTCAGCGATTTTTAAAGCATCTGGCCAAATAGCTTTTTCTACGCATAAGTTAAAAATATGGACCAAAGGTCCTATAATGTAGCTTAATAATGTCTTTAATACTCTAGTGTTTATTTTATCTACTGCTCCATTCTTTATATCAAAATCGTTTACAACTTCAATGATTTCATATGCAACAATCGGGTTTAAAAATATTGATTTCTGATTAATTTTCGTTATTTTCCTGCTGTAATTCATTGGTGTGATAATTTTTTTCCTTAATTCAGTACCTATGTCAGTGAAAAATTTATTCATTGTATTTGCAATTTCTGTAGTATTATTTATAATTTTCATTTGTTTATCGTATATGTAAGATATAGCTTTACTTTTTTTTTTATTTTTACCTAACTTTTGGTTAATTATATTCCATAATTTTCTAGGATTTCTAGTTGAGTTTTCAACTAGTTCTTTATCATACAATATTTTTGCATTTTTGATAACTTTATTTAGTATTTTTTCATATGTTTTATATATTTCTTTGTTTAATAAATTGTTTGTATCTAATCTCCAAATATTATATAAAAATTCCTTTTTATTACATGAAACTGTTATAGCTTTAGTTATCCAACCTTTTCTTGGTTTATTTTTATCTCTTTTGTTACTAATATTAGTAACTGTAGCCTTCTCAATACAAGTTTTAATAGTCGATATTAATACATCAATTGCTAGATTAGGATCAGACATTGTTAGTATATTATTCCAATTATAACGTTTAGCAAAAGAATGGAGTTTGTTATACTTTAGTAGTACGTTTTTTCTATCGGTTCTAGATACTTTAATCTTTTTAATTGATAAAAATAAAGGAAAATGATCTGTAATTGTGTATATTAATTTGCAAGATTTAGTGTTAAGTGATTTCATTTTAATAAAAAAATTATCAATACAAGAGCCATTATCAGAGACGCTAGATGGTCTTGTAATAGATTGAAAACCTGGATAGTAACCGTTTACTAGAATATTATTTAGAAATTCTTGGCTAACATTGTCTAAACCCAAAATATCAATATTAAAATCTCCTACTATTATATGATTAGTGATATTTTTTTTTATTTTTAACAATTCTTTTATATTCATAAGAGAATCCGTCTTACTTATATCGTGAGATCTATATATTGAAGAAATTTCTATATTTACTATTTCGTTATTTATACGTGTATTGAGAATTTTAAGTTTACCAATTTCTATTATTTCAGTAAATTCATTTATATTTTCATCAATATAAATAACGACACCGTGCGATTTATTCAATTTACTATTATTGTAATGCACTTTGTAACCTTTTAGATTAAAGTATTGATAATATTCCAAATTCCAAGTTTCAGCACAAACAATCATAAAAGGCTTAATGCTCAGACCATTAATTAAAATTTCTAATTTGTTAAAATTCGCATTTAAACTTCTTATATTAATATATAAGATATTGTCCTTATTAGAATTTATATAAGTATTTAAAGTATCAAAATTTTTTACAACCAATTCTTTTTTTAAAGTATCATTTAATATCTCAAAAATCATTTCAATGTTGCTTTCCATTTTGATGATCTTGCTGGATACTTGAGCTGTTTGATGCAATTGATGATACCGACATAGTAGATTTAGCCTTTATCCTATTTACCTTCCTATTAGTTATATGTTTAAAATCTAATTTACCGATGTATCTTGGTATACTTGGACTCATCGGATAATCAACGCTATCTATAAATTTTTTAATTTTCATTTTTAACACTTGGCAGCACTCACTATCATTAGCCACATGTTTAAAGTCATAATTTTTGTTAAATTTATTATTGTGATATACACAATTTACACAAGCTAGTTTATCTATATTCATGCAATTTTCGGTATTATGAGGACCAGCGCACTTCAAACAAACTTTACTATTTGTACACTTATTACCACTATGTCCAAATCTTCCACAATTGTAACACGGTCTTATATCGATAATGTCATATACTCTACAGTTTTGATAACCAATAAAAACTCTATTTTTATTTTCTCTTATGTATTTGTAAATTTCACTCGTTACTTCTATTATAACACTTTCTAGCTTCGTTCTCATGTTTTCATATCTGTGCACAACATTGCATCCAGTATTAAATTCTTTAAAATTTCTTTCATTTAAATCATTTTCTATAGCTTTAGTATTTAGATTTTCAAAATTATCAATCCCTACTATTTTAAGTTAAGTTTAAATACTTCTTCTTTTTTGACTTCACATATACTTGATAATTTTTCTTTCAATATTTTTTCCGTCTCAGTAGCACTTTTTTCGTTCATACATTTCACTATCACTTCAGAATTATTTTTATTATAAATTTGCTTAGTTTGCACAGATTTCTTTTTTATCAAGTAATGCGCGACACATTTCTTGATGTCGTATTTGTCCTCTTTATTATTTATTTTCTTGATTATTAATTTCGGTACTTTTTTTGGTTTAATATTTTCGTAACTAATAACTTGTGAATATAAAGGTTTCTTTACAACATTGTCTATTTCCTTGTCTTGTTCCAAAGCACTTTTTAATAGTAAATTTTTATCACTCATTTCTGATACCAGTTTTATTTACAATTTATTTTCGATTCTTAAAGTTTCAAGTTCTGATTGATCACTAGTTAGATTTAAATCTACATTATTTGTTTCATTAATAATGTCATTTAAATATTCTTCTCTTATTTGTAGCCTTTGTTGTAATTTTATTTGTGCAATAATGCACTTTGCTGTTTCATTCAGACACGTGTCTTTTGTAATTTTTGAGGTTAGATTTAGACTTGAGTGTTCCGGGCAAATAATAAAAGCATTACTAATTGCAATTCCACTTTTTGATTTATTAAAGTCACTCTTATGTTATATATTCTCACAAATTAAGCACGTCACAGTTGTTACTTTACTTTTTGGATGACATTTAAAGAAAACATCTTCATCCAGATCGGGAGTGTCTACCACTCCCGACGCCATGATGGCGAGTTTTGATGAATTAAATAATAAATATTAAATGTGGGTATTACAATCACCTCTTTAATTAACAAAATTAAAATAACCCGTATGAAACAATAAGTGTTTTATTTTTGCCCGCACAATCTTTCAGCACGTCAATTAAAATTTATTGAGACGTGTAACAAAATAATTCTAATTGATTAATGAAACTTAAAGAAAATTTATAAAAAAAAGGGAGACTTTAATTATAAGTCTTTTTATTTTTATAATACTAAATTAATGTCAATTAATTAACTAATTAATTAATTGGTTAAAACTTGGCGTACACTTTACACCAAATCTATTGTCTCTCTCTCTCGCCTATTGTGCTACGCAGAAATATATGACGAGAAATTACAATTACTGTATGGTATCGCTCGCGATGTCTATGATTTTACGACGCACACACACTTTATTTTTCGGTTCGAGAAATCGTCCTATTTAATTTAAGAATTTTCTAGTTTTCCACAAAAAAAAATGCAAAGAAAATTTCGAAAGTTCCGAAATAATTCGAAAAATTCGGAAAACGTACAAAAAAATATGCAAATGTGGAAAATTTGAAAATTTTGAAAAATCTGAAAAGTTTGGCAAATTTGAAAATTTCCAAAAAATTTGATAAAATTCGAAACTTTTGAAAAAATTTTGAAAATTCTGAAATATTTGAAAAACTTGGAATTTTCTAAAAAATTCTGAAAAATTTGAAAAATTCTGAAAACCTACAAAAAATTTACAAATGTGAAAAATTTGAAAATTTTGAAAAATATGAAAAATTTGACAAATTTGAAAACTTCCAAGAAATTCGATGAATTTCGAAAATTTAAAACAAAATTTGAAAATTCTGAAAAATTTGAAAAATTTGGAAAACTTGAACAAAAATTTTCAATTTGGGAAAACTTTAATTTGTTTATAAAATTTTTAAATGTTATAAATTATTACTTTCAGAAATTTATCTAATTCGAATTGTAAATTTTATTTAAATCGAAAATAAGTCTTATTTCGAAAATAATAAGTATTATTTCGAGTTAATTCCAAGAATTATGCTCGATTGTACTCGACTCGTGTTGTTGTTTACATATGTTCGTCGCGACGAACTCGTAACGTACTCGCAACCACTCGTTGCGGTTTATATGTATAGCAACGTACGAAGTCGAAAATTCAACTGAACAGATTTTTCCTATCCCGAGGAAACTCGCTTGTTGCAATAATTTTCCCTATCCCAAGGAAACTCACGTGTTGGGCGCCAATTGTAACAGGGTTGTTCTCATACGTCAGGAGGGTTATATTCGTCCTGTGCATATATTCAATGCACAGGA
Organism: Theocolax elegans; assembly: GCA_026168455.1. Taxonomy (NCBI): domain Eukaryota; kingdom Metazoa; phylum Arthropoda; class Insecta; order Hymenoptera; family Cerocephalidae; genus Theocolax; species Theocolax elegans. The sequence continues at coordinate 13,671,907 of CM047431.1, forward strand.
AATTACCGCAGTACCGAGATCAGCTGTCTCACCAAGCAGCTGGCAAATCGGTAAAATCGCCTTTCGGGACGACCGGCGCTAGCCTCAAGCTCCGAGTGACGATGTTGGCCCTGTGTACAATGTATGCACTTACCTAGTACACACTTATTCTTCCTCGATACTCGTGCTCGGCTCCTCAGATGTTTCGTGCGAAGCAATGCACGACACCCGCGGGGCATGGCGGTATTTGCCTTCGGGGATAGGGAGTGATTGCCGGTTAACTAATTATTACTCGGAATTAAAGACAAAGAATTTATTTATTAAATAGAAAATGAAGTTGAAAATAGTACAGTAAGGCGAGCCATGGCAAGGTTAAACCTTGGCTCAAAACAAATGAAGCTATTCGCGTAAACTATATGATTATACTCTCTCTCTTCCTCTCTCGTACCCGTGTTCTGCTGCGTGTCTCACTCGCGCGGGAATCCGTCTCTCCTATGGTCTCCGCGCGCGATTCTCCTTGCCTCTCTCGTAGGCGAGACGATACTCCCGGTGTATCGTGCACACCGGCTCTCCGACGCGCTCGCGCATGCGCCTTACGCGTCTTCAACGGTAGACTCACGCGATCGGTACGATTTTCGTCTTGCGTGAACCGTTTACCGTTACAGTATATAATTGTCGACATTCAATGTTTCAAGGATAAGAGTGACATTGGTGTACCAAAAGAAGTCGCAATCGTCTCGTTGATTGGAAATTTTACTGGTCATTGGATACTGGCTCCATCAGTCGGTATCGAACCACTACTCGACGATGTAAGAAGACAAAACAATTGGTTAACGTACAACCATCACGGATATTATTTCGAAGGTGACGTGTCGAAAAAAATGGTTTCAAAGAGCTTTAAGGAAATAACGAAGAACGCGCGAAAAATTTATACAGAAGGTAAAGAGAAATGGTTAATTTTACATAACTTGACATCATGCAAAGTTATTAATCTGCAATATGACAAGGATTGTCCATCATTTCAAAATATACCGAGAAGCGATAAATACTGTATTCAACACGGCTTAAAAAATACACATTTAAAATATAGTTGCGCGTTAAGCAACGTATATCGCTTAAAAGAGTGGTTACACTTACGTGTACAGGATATTTTTGACGGATTTATATTTAACGTGCCGATACAGCTTTGCGATGAATAGTTTGGAAATTCTGAAATTCCTGACCAAGATTCGGTCACATACATTGGGTGTATTCCAGGCATATCAAATACCGCGGGGTGGACGAAACCGACGGCATTTGTCTTCAACACTGATGATCATACAAAATCGAGAATACATTGGGATGCTGTATACGTAGACAAATACGATAATGCGTATTACTTTGATAGTTATGGATACCCACCGTTTGTTCCCGAACATATTAACCGGATAAAAAAAAATTATAAACAGTATCGTTGGAATTCGACGAGATTGCAAAGCAACTGATCTGATGTATGCGGTCAGTTTTGTATAATGATTCTGCAATGTATAAGTAAAGGTATCGGATTACAGAAGTTTCTTGAACGCTTTTCTGCTGATTTTTTAAAGAATGAGAACATTGCACGGCGGAATGTACGATATAAAAATAATGACGTGAGCTTCGCCGGAAACGACGGATGCAGTGGCAGATGTGTACAAAATTCGAGTAGCAATATGTCTTCGTTATAACATACTTTTGTCAACAGCCAGTTCGAATGATTGAACTGATTCGTGATTACCCCACTACTAAGGCTATTTCCACCTCTTCTTCAATGTTTGGATACGTGGTATCTCGCTGTTGGTTACATTTTTTCACATGACTCTCTCTTTTACGTCCGTTGTAATTAAAAGAGCGATACCGCGTTGCAAATGGTATCTGTCTTGTAAACTGAACTACTATTTCTTGTACCGGTTCTCAATCTTCGTTTTATTGATGATGGAAAATTATCACCACAATAGTCAATCGGAATCAGAAGTCCATCGAATAAGACCAGACCAGATTGTATCCCAGTTCAACAGCTTAAGTAAATCATACACAATAAAGATTCTCATTGGTCTTGAATACGAAGACATAGAGTACGTTGAAATATGTCCTGTAATATGCTTGGTTGCTACCGATTTTGTTGGCATTGTATTTTCAACGCTGGGCTGGTCCGAATTTTTTTCAACTTTTGACGAAATTGAGGCCTATTTACGTGGATTTAAAGGTCACTTTTACGATCATAAAGTTTCGGACGTGGATGGATCTTGAGATACACATGTGTCCATAAAGACAAAGCAATCGAAATCGAGGAGGATCGCAAAATAACATCTAATGGACCTCCTCCCTCGAAACAATATCGGTGCAGTATAGTAATGATAAAAGTCACATTTGATAAATTTAGGGATATAAGTCCATGTATTAATTTTAGATTGGAATATCTTAATTCGATATCATCTTTCGTAGACTCTGTAACTCGGAAAACGTTAAATCATGTTCACGAAAAAAATTCTAGTTTATGCAATGCACAAATTACCGAATTTACTACAAAAAATGTTACTAACGTTGTACCGATGATTAACAATGAAATCGTTAATAGAATTTATATAGAAATCACAAAAAATGTGGAAAATGCGATCAATTTAATCTGTAAGAGCAATATACAATATATTATGTATGAACTTTTGACATTGCACAGTGAAAATATTGTAAAGTTTTGAATAATCGATTTACTTAAAAATTACTAAAATGACTTATGTAAAAGCTATAAATGTTTGATAATATAACAGCAAAAATATTGTAAATTAATGAATGTAATATCATAAAATATACCGATAAAATAAAATATATGTTTAATATACACGATTTAATTATTTATTTCGTATTCTAGTAAATCCCCAACTTATCCTCTTTCTCTACCATTACCTCAAATCGTAGATTAATTATAAAGAATTTTGAATAAATAATTTTATTTTTAATAGCGCAATTGATTAAAGTAACTTAGATTTTTAATTTTGAAAATCTTAATATTTACAATTATTAATAAGATAAATTCTAATATTAAGAGAACATGTTGATATTCTATATGTAAACAATTCTAATATTGTAAAATATGACTCATTGATATGAGCTGGCTGCGGGGGCTCCACACCGGGGTCAAGGTCGGTCATGTTTTGACTGTCCATGGTGATCACATAACTATTACCGACAATTCGAAAATTGATTCACACCCTTTAATCTCGCTAGAAAAACCCTATATTCTACTACAGCTCATGGGCACATCTAATGAAAACCTCACTAATTATATAGAACTTTTTTTCATACATCATCTAAAAAATTTTTATGTATTTTCAAATTATGATCATACAACAATGTAAAATAAATTTTCAGCAGTTATTCGTACTATAATTGATAAAAAATAATCATTAATTGAGATATCGAGATTCAACTCGAGGCTTTAGATATGTTTAATTTATTATTTAAATACACAAAGTGGTGCAGTTTCAAATTTGTTTACTTCCAAACGGAGCTGTTAAGTACCGATCGATCGGTATTTTTCAAATCTAAAGTTTATACGTCTCTTATCAGTCTGTTTAAATTGTTATTACTAACAATAAAAACTAATAGATAGTAACAATAATACGTTAAAAACTTACCGGAATATTGATAGCATTTTTGGCTGTTATAGTAGTTACCATTCCTAAAATTATTTGCTCAGGATCATTTGATTTTTCTAATCGTATTAAATAAAAACGACATTGCTCTGGTAACAAGTAGCAAAAGTATGATTGTCCAATTAAATCGGTAGAAAAGAATGCTGTACTTGCTACCTCCATTTTATTATCTCTGAAATTAAAAACAAAAATAAAACTCACAGATTAAAAATTAACAAAAATTTAGTATCTTATTACAATACACTTTATCAATAATATTTTTGGATTGATGGTAGAAGCCAGTGAATATTATTGATTTCAGAAAATAAAAAACTTAAGTTAAAAATTATTGACTACAATACCTTAAAATGTTCAAAAACCATATACCAAAGCCATAATTTTTTTTATCAAAATATGACTATTCTATGGTTGTATTTTCAGCTAGATCGCTAGCAAACTGTTCAAATTATTGGACTTTAAACGTATCGCTTTTAAATAAAAATTTATATTCACAGAAATTTTCGTTTTAAAATTACAAGAATTTATCCTATTAAAGATTTTTAATTAGAATATTGGGTATATTAAGCTGCAATGGCCACATGAGCATAATTCAAAAAAACCTATTCAGGGGTTTTTAACTACTTAATTGCTAATTTATTACCAACTCCAATAATTTATAGCCGTGTCCGATCACGATTTAACACCTATGTATGGTAGCTTAAATCTTAAGCTGGCGTAATAGTTTATAGCTCCGAAACTTACAGTCGCAATCACACGTACTTGGGCTTGATATTTTTAGCACGGCAAGTACTTTAACCCATTTCTTCCTAAGCGGACATTTTATAGTCGATTGGTTTTTTGCCTAAAAAATTGTCGAAGAAAAACAAAAATAATAACGAGAAACACTTTTCTGAACTAAAATTTTCCGCTCTTTCCGATTCTGAAGTTGGAATTTGAAAATTTCTATTTGAAAATAAAAAAACGACGGTTTAAATTTGGTGAAAAATCAGAAATACATTTGTCAACATTTTGACGTGCTAGTTTAGAATAAAACGGTTTAACGAAGATCGTGAGACGAATTCATGTTGCAAATGATATTATTATTGAAACTTTTGATGTTTGCGAATTTTTCCGAAAAATTTTCCAAAATGGCGTCTGTGACATCATGAAAGAATCGGAAACTTCTTATTATTTTAATAAATTTTCTAATTTATACCAAATTTAAAGTCAGAAAATTTAAATTTTCTTAAATTTTCTAAAACAGATTTGAAAAATTCAAGATGGCGGATCCAACATGGAGGACATTTTTTTTAAAAATGGATGGTAAAAGAAGTTATCGTTCGTCCACAAAATTGTTTAATAAAAAATAAGACTCAATTGATCTCCACGAACTCAAATTTTTATTTGTTGCCGACGTTTCGGACGTTTTTAAGCCGTCCCTTTTCAAGGCTATACAAAAAAACCACTCATTAAAATTTCTATTTACAAAAAAAAAAAATCTGATAAAATCAATAAAAACTAACGCACAACATAATCTTACCAATAAAAAAGCGCAGAGACACTAAATCAACATATTAGGTGAACACATAATCTCCATCAACATCGCACGCAGCTATCAAATTAAAATTAATATCAAAGATTAAAAAAACTGAATATAAACTAGAGAAAAAAACTTTATATATATACACAATTAAAAGATTTTTACCATCGCACAACCCTCCACTTAACATATCCAAAAGAAACGAGAACCTCCCCGAAGGGAGTCCTGTACACTAGTAAGACTTACATACTATCGTCATGATATTTATATCTCTACGTCGCATAACCGCTAACAATACATTCGATATACACGTATATAAGTGTGTACATATATACATATAGTACATGCACACAACGTGTATACGTACAAATACAAACGCGCGAAAACGTGTCAAAATATTAAAAGAGCGAAACATATTGCGGGGCCAAATGAGCTGAGACTTCTCTCATATACTAGGCAACCATGCGCCGCGAAGAAGTAACACACTCGACCTGTTAAGTCCAAGCCTACTGGGATTCCCCCCGGCAGCTTACAAGACGTGCCACCTCCGTGCGACACATAATCCCCCATACCTAGAGACTGAACATATCAAGTGGACGGCCAGGCGAAAGAGTTTGCAACGGATTTCGATGTGCTATACCGCCCACGCACGTAACATTTTAACACTATCAAGCGTAACTTTATATATATTTTTTAAAAAATTTAGATCATCAATACGGTTTAATGTGTCGTCATGTATATAAATATTCATCTTTTCTGAGAACATACTAATGCGGATCTGTCATTTTTATTTTTTACGTCATATTTATGTTCTCTTATGCGGGTTTTAAGTTTACGCTTACTTGTGCCTATGTAATAATCCTGTTAAATTTATTTATAGTGCGATTAATCAATAGAAAATCATGCTTCTTAATAAATACGTTCAGTTTTGGGGTCAATCCTTTTATGAATGGTAAAACAACTCTTGGTCTCCGAATTTGATTTCTGTTTAATAGATTAATATTGGTGTTAATATTATTATTTAGGTGTAAAATTCATTTGTTAATATATTTTCGAATAAATTCAAGCGGATAATTATTATTTAGTAAAAAGTTTGTTATTGTTTTAACATTTTCTTCGTGAAAAAAGGAATCAGATAGTGAAATCGCCTTATCAACCAGATAATAAACCACTGCTATTTTTTGAGATTGTGGGTGGTGTGAGTGAAAATTAAGATAACGGCCTGAAGCTGAGTTTTTTCTATACCAATTGGTTATAGGCGTAGTGTTATTGTATCTGTAAATATGTAAGTCAAGAAAAGGCAATCTACCATCCAATTCTAGCTCCATTGTAAATTTAAGAGGATCACAAAAGTTATTAAACTTGTTTAGAACCTCATCAATTTTATTCTCTTTAATTATTAATAGAGTATCATCTACATATCTTTTATACAGTATTATGTCGTTCTTAAAATCATCAAGACATGAAATTTCTAAAGTCTCTAAAACCATATCCGCGAACCATGGACTGGTACAAAAACCCATAGGAGCTCCCATTACTTGTTTGTATATTTTATTATTAAACTGCAAAAAGGTTGAGTCCAAGAGTTGCTCTATCCCCTCCATAAATTCAATCTTAACAAGGGGAATGCTATTTTTCAAAAATCTCCTTTTTTTATATAGCTTGTAGTATTAAATTTTTTGGTAAATTTGAAAAAAGAGAATCAACATCAAAAGCAACCAATCTGTAATTGGAGGGAACACTCAAATTGTCTAATATTTTTTTCAATTCTGTACTATTTTTTAAGTTTGATACTGGTTTTGGAATATATTTATTAAATAATATACTTAAAGCTTTATCAAAAGCATAAGTAGGACTATTAAGAGCAGATACTATAATACGAATGGGGAAATTCTCTTTATGAATCTTAATTAAACCATAAGCTTTAGGTATGTTTGTGTTATCTAAATTTAATTTAATATTATCAAAACTAGTTTCATTATTAAAAATGCCTTTATTATCCCAATCTTTTATAATAGATTGAATTTTAGTTTGCATTTTCCTAAGCGGGGGGGCATTTTTAATTTCTGTATAATATTTTTTATCATTGAGTGAGTCTTCCATCTTCCTAATATACATAGATCTCTCCATAATAACGCATACCGCCCCCTTATCCGCCTTGGTGAACACAACATCTTGGTTGTTTCTCAGAAATTTAACTGTTTTGTTGTAGTTTTCTGCAATAATTTTATCCGTATAACTCGTGTGTTTCTTATTGGTAACAAATTTATTAACACACTGTACAAGTTCTTTCTCTAATTTATTATTCCTGTCACGAAATGCAAATTGCTTTTACTTAAATTTAAAAAGTTGAACTGCGAATTCGCTTGCAGTAATGAGGATCGATTGCTTTAAAGGAGATCGATAGGTCAAAGTTAATGTAAAGCTTAAATTAAGATGCTGAACTTTATTGACAGATTTAAAACTATGAGTTGCTTATAAGGATTTGCTAGTGTGACTGAGAAAACGCGTGCGCTTGATTCGGACGCCACGACGAGTCTGCCACGGGCGCAGCCGGGCCGTAGGCCGTACTCTCTCTCCTTCTACTCCCGATCTGACGGAACAGACGCAAGCGACACCGCAGCTACTCGATCCGCCTTGGGCCTTGTGACATTACCGACAGAGAATCGTAGAAGGACAGGAATAAACCAGGAGCAGTGGCGATACTTCGCGTTGAAAGAAATACATGCATTTAAATAATATATTATAAACTTCCGCCCGCCAATGCTTTATGCCGGAAAAGCATTTATAACTTGATATCGAGAACGCTTACAAAATCAAAATATCTTCGTAAATTGCGGAAGTAATATTAGTCTCGAATACGAGGATAATAGAAATTGGGTAAATCTTGTTATTTCTTAGCGATTAATTGACTATGTTACAGCCTTTGAAAAGAATAATGAAATTATATAAGATAATAATTAAAAATAAAAATGGCTATCTATTAAGTTATATATATCGAAACTAGAGAAAAAAACTTTATATATATACACAATTAAAAGATTTTACCATCGCACAACCCTCCACTTAACATATCCAAAAGAAACGAGAACCTCCCCGAAGGGAGTCCTGTACACTAGTAAGACTTACATACTATCGTCATGATATTTATATCTCTACGTCGCATAACCGCTAACAATACATTCGATATACACGTATATAAGTGTGTACATATATACATATAGTACATGCACACAACGTGTATACGTACAAATACAAACGCGCGAAAACGTGTCAAAATATTAAAAGAGCGAAACATATTGCGGGGCCAAATGAGCTGAGACTTCTCTCATATACTAGGCAACCATGCGCCGCGAAGAAGTAACACACTCGACCTGTTAAGTCCAAGCCTACTGGGATTCCCCCCGGCAGCTTACAAGACGTGCCACCTCCGTGCGACACATAATCCCCCATACCTAGAGACTGAACATATCAAGTGGACGGCCAGGCGAAAGAGTTTGCAACGGATTTCGATGTGCTATACCGCCCACGCACGTAACATTTTAACACTATCAAGCGTAACTTTATATATATTTTTTAAAAAATTTAGATCATCAATACGGTTTAATGTGTCGTCATGTATATAAATATTCATCTTTTCTGAGAACATACTAATGCGGATCTGTCATTTTTATTTTTTACGTCATATTTATGTTCTCTTATGCGGGTTTTAAGTTTACGCTTACTTGTGCCTATGTAATAATCCTGTTAAATTTATTTATAGTGCGATTAATCAATAGAAAATCATGCTTCTTAATAAATACGTTCAGTTTTGGGGTCAATCCTTTTATGAATGGTAAAACAACTCTTGGTCTCCGAATTTGATTTCTGTTTAATAGATTAATATTGGTGTTAATATTATTATTTAGGTGTAAAATTCATTTGTTAATATATTTTCGAATAAATTCAAGCGGATAATTATTATTTAGTAAAAAGTTTGTTATTGTTTTAACATTTTCTTCGTGAAAAAAGGAATCAGATAGTGAAATCGCCTTATCAACCAGATAATAAACCACTGCTATTTTTTGAGATTGTGGGTGGTGTGAGTGAAAATTAAGATAACGGCCTGAAGCTGAGTTTTTTCTATACCAATTGGTTATAGGCGTAGTGTTATTGTATCTGTAAATATGTAAGTCAAGAAAAGGCAATCTACCATCCAATTCTAGCTCCATTGTAAATTTAAGAGGATCACAAAAGTTATTAAACTTGTTTAGAACCTCATCAATTTTATTCTCTTTAATTATTAATAGAGTATCATCTACATATCTTTTATACAGTATTATGTCGTTCTTAAAATCATCAAGACATGAAATTTCTAAAGTCTCTAAAACCATATCCGCGAACCATGGACTGGTACAAAAACCCATAGGAGCTCCCATTACTTGTTTGTATATTTTATTATTAAACTGCAAAAAGGTTGAGTCCAAGAGTTGCTCTATCCCCTCCATAAATTCAATCTTAACAAGGGGAATGCTATTTTTCAAAAATCTCCTTTTTTTTATATAGCTTGTAGTATTAAATTTTTTGGTAAATTTGAAAAAAGAGAATCAACATCAAAAGCAACCAATCTGTAATTGGAGGGAACACTCAAATTGTCTAATATTTTTTTCAATTCTGTACTATTTTTTAAGTTTGATACTGGTTTTGGAATATATTTATTAAATAATATACTTAAAGCTTTATCAAAAGCATAAGTAGGACTATTAAGAGCAGATACTATAATACGAATGGGGAAATTCTCTTTATGAATCTTAATTAAACCATAAGCTTTAGGTATGTTTGTGTTATCTAAATTTAATTTAATATTATCAAAACTAGTTTCATTATTAAAAATGCCTTTATTATCCCAATCTTTTATAATAGATTGAATTTTAGTTTGCATTTTCCTAAGCGGGCATTTTTTAATTTCTGTATAATATTTTTTATCATTGAGTGAGTCTTCCATCTTCCTAATATACATAGATCTCTCCATAATAACGCATACCGCCCCCTTATCCGCCTTGGTGAACACAACATCTTGGTTGTTTCTCAGAAATTTAACTGTTTTGTTGTAGTTTTCTGCAATAATTTTATCCGTATAACTCGTGTGTTTCTTATTGGTAACAAATTTATTAACACACTGTACAAGTTCTTTCTCTAATTTATTATTCCTGTCACGAAATGCAAATTGCTTTTACTTAAATTTAAAAAGTTGAACTGCGAATTCGCTTGCAGTAATGAGGATCGATTGCTTTAAGGAGATCGATAGGTCAAAGTTAATGTAAAGCTTAAATTAAGATGCTGAACTTTATTGACAGATTTAAAACTATGAGTTGCTTATAAGGATTTGCTAGTGTGACTGAGAAAACGCGTGCGCTTGATTCGGACGCCACGACGAGTCTGCCACGGGCGCAGCCGGGCCGTAGGCCGTACTCTCTCTCCTTCTACTCCCGATCTGACGGAACAGACGCAAGCGACACCGCAGCTACTCGATCCGCCTTGGGCCTTGTGACATTACCGACAGAGAATCGTAGAAGGACAGGAATAAACCAGGAGCAGTGGCGATACTTCGCGTTGAAAGAAATACATGCATTTAAATAATATATTTATAAACATTCCGCCCGCCAATGCTTTTATGCAGGAAAAGCATTTATACTGATATCGAGACGCTTAACAAAATCAAAATATCTTCGTAAATTGCGGAAGTAATATTAGTCTCGAATACGAGTATAATAGAAATTGGTAAATCTTGTTATTTCTTAGCGATTAATTGACTATGTTACAGCCTTTGAAAAGAATAATGAAATTATATAATATAATAATTAAAATAAAATGTCTAATACAATAATTAAGTTTTTACAATATATATCGAAGAAGGCATTTGAACTGAATTAGCAAATAAAAAGTTATTATAATTTTGCTGTTGCGCGTAGTAATTGTAAATGGAACTCTAATTTAAAAAACGCGCTATTTTACGCCGTGTTTTCGGCAATTGGTAGCGGACAAATCTTTGTGATGGCTCGCGTTGTTTCGCCTTTTGAAGTTCGTAATGTGACGACTCGTACTAAGCCATCATCTCCCGGATGAACAGCGATGACTCGTGCGATTGGCCATTTGCTTGGAGGCAATTGTTCTCCTTTGATAAGAACTAGTCGTCCCGCTAGTAAGTTCTCGTGTTGCCTTTGCCATTTTGGTGCTGATTGTAATTGATGTAGATATTCTTTCGTCCATCTAGACCAGAACGAATTTCGTAATTGAGTTATCAGTTTATAATGCGAAAGAAGGTTGACACTTGTCGTGTTGGAAGGTGGCTCAGGTAATGTGATGATATTATCACCTACGAGAAAGTGACCGGGAGTAAGAGGCAGAAGGTCGTTAGGATCGTTGCTTATGGAACATAGAGGACGTGAGTTTAAACAGGCTTCTATTTGGCATAAGAGTGTACTCATTTGCTCGTAATTGAGCAGATGGTCACCGATGACTCGCCGTAGATGGAATTTTACGGACTTCACGCCCGCCTCCCATAGGCCTCCGAAGTGCGGTGAGTATGGACCTATGAAAGACCAGTCTGTTCCATCTTGACTTAGTTCCGCTGCTACTTCTCGATAGAAATTTGAAGCCGCTTTGAATTTCGTCCGAAGTTCCTTAGCAGTCGTTCCATTGTCGCTGACAAGCTAGCGCATCGTCCTCTGCGTGAGATGAAGCGCCTGAAGGCTGCAATAAATGAATTTGATGATAAATCAGTTACAAATTCGAGATGTACAGCTTTTGTAACTGTGCAGATAAATAAACAAATATAGCCTTTGTAGGTTAGATATTTGCATCCTCGCATTGATCGTGTCAAGATAGGTCCGGCGTAGTCGACACCAGTAGTAAGAAATGCACGCTGCGGCTTGACCCGATGTGCAGGTAAGCTGCCCATTAATTGCGCCGCAGTTTGACCGCGTTGGCGCGTGCATTCGACACAATTTCGAACAATGCTGTTAATAGTCGCTCGTCCTTGCGGTATCCAGTACTTCGCCATAAGGTAATTTCTCGTACTTTGAGGACCACCATGAAGCAGTTTGAAATGAGCCTCTCGAATTAATAATTTGGTGAAAGGACAGAGTTTAGAGAGTAAGATTGGATGTTTCTCGTCGTAGGTTAACGGAGCAGCTGGTAGTCATCCTCCTACGCGAATCAATCCTGCATCATCCAAAAATGGTTTGAGCGCTGCGAGAGTAGAATTAACGGGTACCACCGAACCAGTTGCAAGCGCGTGAAGCTCGTTCGTATACGAGTGCCGTTGTGACAGACGACATGCTGCAGTTAAAGCTCGGGATCGCTCGCTGGTTGTGACGAAGTTGATGTGCTCGCTTCTATTTAATTTGGCAGAGTCTCGCCACTTAAAACATAAAGACAAGACATTAATTAGTTTACTTACGTTAGAGTAGCGGCTTAACAATTCGTCAGGTTGTTCAGCAGTTGTAGCTAGGCAACTAGGTGCAGTTGTCGCAATGGGTTTTTGATGACGAAGTTCATCCAACTCCGTTCCGTTCGACTTCCAATCGGTTGATTTCCAGGATTCGCACGATTCGTTAAGCCACGAGGGACCGCGCCACCAAAGGTCGGCGTTGAGCAGGTTGTCAGGTGAAATGCCGCGTGTGCCTAAATCAGCGGGATTATCGATACCTTTGACGTGATGCCAGGATGCATTAGGCACTAGATTTTGAATTTCCGAAGTGCGATTTGCAATAAACGGTCGCCATTTCGATGGATGAGTTTGCAGCCATGAAAGTGAGTCCTTGGAGTCAGTCCACGCGAACACTGGAATGTGCTCGAGCTCCAGTCCTTGAATCAGGTGTTGCAGGAGCTTGGCTAAAAGTAGCGCGCTGCATAATTCCAGCCTCGGTATAGTGAGAATCCTCTTTATTGGTGCTACCTTTGTTTTTGCGATGATTAATCTAGAAGTAATTTGATTATCATAAGCTACTGTACGAAAATAAATACAAGCTGCATATGCGCGCTCGGACGCATAGCAAAATCCATGTATTTGCAGCGTATGCGCATTTGTCATGGAAACACCATTCCAACGAGGTAGTTTCAAAAGTCGAAGAGCATTGATTGACTCGCGAAATTCGCACCATTTCTTATTTAGATTGTCATTCGAGGGCTCATCCCATTGAATTTTGCACAACCATAAATCCTGAATTAAGATTTTTGCAAAAATAATTACTGGCGCTATAAAACCGAACGGGTCAAAAAGTGTCACGACCTCGAAAGTTACTTGTCGTTTAGTTGCTCGTGAGTATAATGTTGGAAACTCCGTAACTTTAAGAGAGAAATAATCGTCTGCAGGATTCCAAGAAAGGCCTAAGGCAGACACTACCTCTAATTCCGAGATTGATTTCTCTATTATAGAATTTTCCGGACACAACCCGGGAAAATTCGAAGACCATTTACTCAGTGAAGAGCCAGCTGATTTTAAAAGCGAAATTAATTGGTCTCTGCGCTCGCATGCTTGTTGCACGTTTTCTCCTCCGAAGAAAAAATCGTCAATATATGAATTTTTTAGAATAATTTGAGATGCTAATGGAGATTGAGAAGCACCTTCTTTTGCTAATTGCGATAAAGTCGCTAACGCTAAATACGGCGCGCAGTTTGTACCGTATACAATGGTTTGTAGGGTGTACGATGTTAACTCTTCCGAGGCCGTAGAGCGCCACAGAATGTTATGAAACTTAAGATCGTCGGCGTGTACGCGTATTTGTCTGTACATCTTGACGATGTCGGCAGACATGGCAATTCGGAAACATCTCCATCGACAGAGAACAATCCAAAGATCAGGCTGCAGTTTAGGACCGGTTAATAGAATGTCATTGAGCGATACGCCTGATTCGCTTTTAGCCGATGCATTAAATACAACGCGGATTTTTCTCTCCAGGTCATGAGCCTTTAGAACACCGTGATGAGGTAAAAAATAATTCTGAGAATCATCGCCCGTTGAGGGATATTCGAGCATATGCAGAAGGCTACGTTATTCGGTCATGAATTTGATGTATTTATTTTGGAACTGCGGATTTCGCTTCATTCGAGACTCTTGATTAAGGAAAATTTTGCTAGCTAACGACTTGGAAGGACCAAGTAATTGCTCGCTGTTAGGCTTAAACGGTAAGCGCACTACAAATCTACCATTTTCGTCGCGTGAATGTGATTGCGCAAAGTGCTTTTCACACAATGTTTCCTCGATAGTAAGAAATTTACGCGTAGTCGAGAGATCCTCCAGTTCCCAGAAACGCTGTAAATTGCCTATCGGATCGGATTGCGATTGTATGTGGTAGGCATTAGCGGTATTAGCATTATTCTCGATTTGTACGGCCGGTCCAGTTACTACCCAACCGAATGCAGTTAATTTTGCGCTTGGAGTGCCGAGCGCACCATGGCGCGTTTTGTCTAGTGATAGGCGCGAGCATACTTCGCCTCCTAAAATAAGGTCAATTGTAGCCGGTTGAAGGAATTCGGGATCAGCTAGTTCGAGACCGTCAAGATGTGACCACTTATTGTACTCGATCGTAGATTTAGGAATTAAGCTAGTTAATTTATTTAGCACGAACGCTTTGCAATTTAATCGAAAGTTCTCGTTACGCAATGAAAATATGTCAAGAACCACATTACTTTTAACAACGCCGACTTGAGTGGCCTGAAGTCCCGTAATTAGTACGTGGACAGACTTTTTCTCTAAACCTAAGGTTTGAACTATCCACTCCGAAACGTACGTCGAATCCGAACACTTGTCGAGCATAGCGCGGGCAGTAATCGTATCCCCGCGCGGACCACGGAAGCCTATTCGCGTCGTAGGCATTAATACGATTTTACGCGCTTGCGAGGTGTGGGTCGCGAGTGCGACGACGGGAGCATTATTTAATTCTCCTTTGCTCGTTGACTTATCGATGATTTTCGAATCAATAGACTTACACGGTGAAACGCTTTTGTTTTGATTTTGTTCGGAAGAGTAGTTAAGCTTAGACGTAGACGCGTTGTGTAAAAGTGTATGATGTTTGGCCTGACATGTGAAACAGCGGCCTTGAGAGGAGAAGTTAGAAACCGAGTGGCCTGTTTGTAAACAATTCTAGCACGCACGAAGTCGACGCGCTTGCTCTATTCGTTGCGAGTAATCAAAGCCTTTGAATTTCGTACAATAGCTTAAGCTATGCGGGCCTGAGCAAAGAGGACATTTACGCGGTCCTCGTTTCTTGGTGTTAGCTGTACTATATTCCTTTTGATCGACTAGAGTTACGCGATTTCGCATATTTATTAGTTTGATCGCGATTGGTATGATCATCTGCTGTTCGATCGCCCGCGTCAACCGCTTCGAGCGCGTGAATCCTGTTTTCGAGGAATGCGTCTAATGCTTTGAATAAGGGGACTTGCTTGCTGTCTGCTAATGACGATTCCCACAAAATTCGAGTAAGCCGGTCAAGTTTATCAGTAAGCGCGTAAACAAATATTTCGTCCCATGCCTTGACGGGTTTTTGCAGTGAAACGAACGCTCGACGTAATTGGCGAAAGGTATCTAATAAACGCTTGATTTCGGTCGACGAAGATTTCTTCGCGGCTTTGCAAGTAGACATAGTACGTACGTATTTCGCTGAAATGATTCGAACATTAGCATACCGAGCTTCCAGGTCGGCCCAAGCGCCTTTAAAGCTATCGTCCGTTATAGGCGTATTTGAAATTACTTCTGCCGCGTCGCCGTTCAAATACATTCGTAAATACAATAATTTGTTTACATTTGGAATCGTGTCTACATTGCCAACCAGCGAGTTAAATAGGTCACGGAATGACTCCCACTGTAAAGAGTCACCCGAGAAGCTCGGCAAGTCAATTTTAGGGAGCGGGAGTTTCGATGACGAACTTTCGACCGCTAGAGAAGACTGCTTATTGCCTATTGCTTTTGCTCTTTGAACAACGCCAACGATTTTTGAACTAGTATCGACGAACAAGTCTTCAACTTGATAGTATAGCTTAGTTTTGGCGTAACTCGATTCGCGGTATCCGGGTATTACAATGATCTCGCGATGGGTCGCCACGAATTGGTCCCAGTAAGACTGAATGAGTGTTAGGCGTTGCTCAAACTCCGCGATTGAGGGTTTATCTCGCCCGGTTTCGCTTAATATGCTCCATGTTCTCTCGATCCTATCGAACGCTTCTGATTGAAGGGAACATAAACTTTCTAAAGAGCTCATTTTGATTAATTTTAATGCTTCAAACGATTAAAAGGCGATCATTTATTATCGTAATAATGCGTGACACGGAAATTTATAAATTTCATGTCAAAAGGTGAATTTGACGCTCGCGTGTATTCCGTTATTTTGCTGGCGACTTTAGGAATGACGCGTACATAAGGGATACGTGAGTGTATGTAGGTTTGTTACCTCGTAGACGGGTATAAGTGTTACCCAAAGTGCTTGTAGATAGCCTCTTGGTGATGTTCACCTTTTGGATGGTCTGCGCGACGTAGAAGACTGGTATCGTGCAGGATGAAGAATTGAGCCGTCGACCGGTGTAGGAAAGATGGCTGCTTTGCTTGACGATCTGTCTCTTTCAATCGTTGAGATGACGTCCAAAATGGCGTTGAAGATCGCGTTTTCTGGATTTTCCAAGCAATTCCTAACCACAATACCTTCATAATTTAAACCGTCATTAGAATTGTTATCTTGTGAGCTGCCGGGGGGAATCCCAGTAGGCTTGGACTTAACAGGTCGAGTGTGTTACTTCTTCGCGGCGCATGGTTGCCTACTATATGAAAGAAGTCTCAGCTCGTTTGGCCCCGCAAAATGTTTCGCTCTTTTAATATTTTGATACGTTTTCGCGCGTTAGTATTTGTACGTATACACGTTGTGTGCATGTACCATATATATATATATATATATATATATATATATATATATGTACACATTTATATACGTGTATATCGAATGTATTGTTAGCGGTTATGCGACGTAGAGATATAAATATCATGACGATAGTATGTAAGTCTTACTAGTGTACAAGACTCCCTTCTAAGAGGTTCTCGTTTCTTTTGGATATGTTAAGTGGAGGGTTGTGCGATGGTTAAAATTTTGTAATTGTGTATATATATAAAGTGTTTTTCTCTAGTTTATATTCAGTTTTTTTAATCTTTGATATTAATTTTAATTTGATAGTTGCGTGCGATGTTGATGGAGATTATGTGTTCACCTAATATGTTGATTTAGTGTCTGCGCTTTTTTATTGGTAAGATTATGTTGTGCGTTTGTTTTTATTGATTTTATCAGATTATTTTTTTTTGTAAATAGAAATTTTAATGAGTGGTTTTTTTGTATAGCCTTGAAAAGGGACGTCTTAAAAACGTCCGAAACGTCGGCAACAAATAAAAATTTGAGTTCGTGGAGATCAATTGAGTCTTATTTTTTATTAAACAATTTTTTTTAAAAGTCGACCAATTTTGGCCAAATTTAATATACGGACGTTTTCAGGGTCACTGATTACGAATCTAGAAACAGATTTGTAAAAAACAACACGGCGAATTCAAAATGGCCGAAACTTTTTTTCAAACATCAACCGAATCGGTTTCAATTTTGAATATTTACTTTTGAAATAATGGTGGAAGAAATTATTCATTTTCTTCATTGTGGTAAATGTCAAAACAACTTGAACATATATAATCCTCACATTCAAAATTGAATCCAATTCGGTTGATGTTAGAAAAAAATTTCGGCCATTATGAATTCGCCGTGTTAATTTTATCAAATCTGATTTTAGATTCGTAATCAGTGACGCAGAAAACCCCCGCATATCAAATTTGGCCAAAATTGGTCAACTTTTAAAAAAAATGTCCGCCATGTTCGATCCGCCATCTTGAATTTTTCAAATCTGATTTCAGATTCTTTAACAGCGACCTCGAGAACCTAACTATTAAAACTTGGTATATATTAGAAAATTTTTTAAAAAATAAGGAGTTTTTGATTATTTCATGATTTCACAGACACCGTCTTGGAAAATCATTCGCAAATTTCGCAAACATTAAATGTTTCAATAATAATATTATTTGCAACATGAATCCGTCTCACGATCTTCGTTAAACCGTTTTATTCTAAACTAGTATGTCAAAATGTTCACAAAATTATTTCTGATCTTTCACCAAATTTAAACCGTCATTTTTTTATTTTCAAATAGAAATTTTCAAATTCCAACTTCAGAATCGGAAAGAGCGGAAAATTTAGTTCAGAAAAGTGCTTCTGGTTACTATTTTTGTTTTTTTTTCGACAATTTTCTAGGCAAATAACCAATCAACTATAAAATTTCGCTACGGAAGAAATGGGTTAAAGTACTTGCCGAGCTAAAAATTTCTAGCACAAATACGTGCGGTTGCGACTGTATGTTTTGGAGCTATAAACAGTCACGCTGCTCGTTACTTTAGACAGATACTTAAGAGTTTTTCGGCTACGTTTGGGGTTATGGCGATTTTGAATTGGCAATAAATGTTATTTTAATCTATTTTAATATACTCTGTCGTAAAAAGAACAGTACGCGTATTTATTACAGTTATATTTCATAATTTAATTTTTGGGGGTGATATGGGGCTGAAAATTACTTTTTCGAATTCGGGGAGTTGCTGGACTTAAAGTACATGCCGAGCTAAAAATTTCAAGCCCAAGTACGTGCTAGTACCACTGTAAGTTTTGGAGCTATAAACAGCTACGCCGGCTCGTTACTTTAGACAGCGCTCTTGAGGGATTTCCGGCTTCGTTTAGGGGTTGCGGCGATTTCGACTCGGCAATATATTATATTTTAACCCATTTATTGTACTTTGTCGAAATTTCAAGCTCAAATACGTGTAATTGCGACTGTAAGTTTCGGAGCTATAGAGAGAGATACGCTGGCTCGTTACTTTAGACAGCGCTCCTAAGGGTTTTTCGGCTTCGTTTAGGGGCTGTGGCGATTTTGCTTGTCAATAAATTCTATTTTAACCTATTTTAGTGTACTTTGTCAAAAAAAAACAGTACGCGAAATTATTACCTATATTTCATTTTTTTAATTTTTAGGGGTGATTTTATGTTGGAATCTTTATTATCCAATATTTATTACAGTAATTATCGAGCTAAAAATTTCAAGCCCAAGTGCGTGTGATGGTGACTGTAGATTTCGCAGCTAAAAAGAGTTAGGCTGTACGTAAATTTAGACCGCGCACTTAAGAGATTTTGGCTTCATGTAGGGGTTGTGGCGATTTTGACTCGGGAATAAATTATATTTTAACCTATTTTAACGTACTTTTTCGAAATTTCAAGCCCACGTACGTGTGATTGCGACTGTAAGTTTTGGAGCTTAAAACAGTTAAGCTGCACTGAAAGATACTTTCCCCCCTAGCTATAACTAAAATTAAGGTAATTGTAATATTACTCTTGGCAGCAAATGTTTATTTTTTTAAAGAAATGTGAAATACGTTGCATGTAGCATTACGGCAGATATAGACTCAATGAATACCAGACGTATTTCACATTTCTTTAAAAAAATAAACATTTGCTGCCAAGAGTAATACTACAATTACCTTAATTTTAGTTATAGCTAGGGGGGAAAGTATCTTTCAACAGCTCTATGTAGCTGCAAAATTTATAATTTATGTTTGAAGTACGTTTATCGTAGAAATCGACACCTGACTGCAGCGCCATTCGAAGCTGCGAGATCGAGCGGCTTTTGATGGAGGCTATAGCTCCGACATCCCCTTAACTTTAGACAGCGCTCTTAATGGTTTTTGCACTTCGATTATGGGTTGTGGTGATTTTGACACAGCAATAAATTCTATTTTAACCTATTTTA
This sequence comes from Theocolax elegans, assembly GCA_026168455.1. Taxonomy (NCBI): domain Eukaryota; kingdom Metazoa; phylum Arthropoda; class Insecta; order Hymenoptera; family Cerocephalidae; genus Theocolax; species Theocolax elegans. The sequence goes on from CM047431.1 coordinate 13,691,932, forward strand.
GTGTACTTGTCAAAAAAAAAAAACAGTACGCGAAATTATTACCTATATTTCATTTTTTTAATTTTTAGGGGTGATTTTATGTTGGAATCTTTATTATCCAATCTTTATTACAGTAATTGTCGAGCTAAAAATGACAAGTCCAAGTGCGTGTGATGGTGACTGTAGATTTCGCAGCTAAAAGAGTTAGGCTGTACGTAAATTTACACCGCGCTCTTAAGAGATTTTGGCTTCATGTAGGGGTTGTGGCGATTTTGACTCGGGAATAAATTATATTTTAACCTATTTTAACGTACTTTTTCGAAATTTCAAGCCCACGTACGTGTGATTGCGACTGTAAGTTTTGGAGCTTAAAACAGTTAAGCTGCACTTAACTTTAGACAGCGCTCTTAATGGTTTTTGCACTTCGTTTATGGGTTGTGGTGATTTTGACACAGCAATAAATTATATTTTAACCTGTTTTTACGTAGTCTGTCGTAAAAAGAACAGTACGCGAATTCATTACCATTATATTTAATTTTTTATATTTTTGGGGGTGCCATGGGGTTGAAAATTCCTTTTTCGAATTCGGAGGATGACTGGGATTAAAGTAATTTTTGAGCGAAAATATCAAGCCCAAGGGCGTGTCATGGCGACTGTAAGTTTCGGAGCTATAAACAGTTACGCTGGCTCGTACTGTAGACAGCGATCTTAATGATTTTTCGGCTTCGTTTAGGGGTTGTGGTGATTTTGATTCAGCAATAAATTATATTTTAACCTGTTTTTACGTGGTTTGTCGTAAAAAGAAAAGTACGCGAATTTATTACCATTATATTTCATTTTCTTTATTTTTTGGGGGTGACTTGGGGTTGTAAATTTCTTTTTCGATTTCGGGGGGGCGGGGGGCGACTGGGCTTAAAGTACTTGACATGCTAAAAATTTCGAGCCCAAATGCGTCTGATTGTGACTGTAAGTTTTGGAGCTATAAACAGTTACGCTGCACGTAACTTTAGACAGCGCTCTTAAGGGTTTCACGGCTTCGTTTAGAGGTTGTGGCGATTTTGACTCGGCAATAAATTATATTTTAACCTGTTTTTACGTAGTCTGTCGTAAAAAGACCAGTACGCGAATTTATTACCATTATATTTAATTTTATTTATTTTTTGGGGGTGATTTGGGACTGAAAATTTCTTTTTCGATTTCGAGGGGTGGCTGGACTTAAAGTACTTGACAAGCTAATAATTTCAAGCCCAAGTGCGTGTGATTGCGACTGTAAGTTTCGGAACTATAAGCAGTTACGCTGCACGTAACTTTAGACAGCGCTCCTAAGGGTTTCACGGTTTCGTTTAGAGGTTGTGTCGATTTTGACTGGTCAATAAATTCTATATTTATTATATTTTAATGTACTCTGTTGAAAAAAGAACAGTACGCGAATTTATTACCATTATATTTAATTTTTTTACTTTTGGGGGTGATTTGGGGCTGAAAATTTCTTTTTCGATTTCGGGGGGTGACTCGGCTTAAAGTACATGCCCAGCTAAAAATTTCAAGCCCAAGTACGTGTGATTGCGACTAGTTTCGGAGCTATAAACAGTTACGCTGCACGTATTTTTAGACAGCGCTCTTAAGGGTTTCACGGCTTCGTTTAGAGGTTGTGGCGAATTTGACTCAGCAATAAATTATATTTTAACCTATCTTAAAGTGTCGCGTCCCGACGAAAATTATATTATTATTTTTCGTAAAAAGTACTGCGTAGTTTAGAATAAAAATACGGCGTAGAAGACGAACGAAATAAGGTTGATAAAGAATGATTCTAAGTAAATGCAGTAATATAAAATATAATTTATAGAACTAAGGAACAGATTATTTTACGAGTGTTTCAAACGAAACAGAGACTGATAAGTAGAGTTGAAGATATTATTCAAAGCCAATACGCATATAAGCGGGATCGCCGATAGTGAGATCGAAACGAAGGGTTACGCAAGAGTTTTTTTGTACTGCACTATAAAATCAATGCTCGGAGAAGAGCCGGCAATGGGAAACATCGACTAGAAAATTCGAGCATTAGAAGGAAGTAATAAATTAAGCCGTTCTTTGGGTAACGTCGCAGTAATAAAAGGGGGACAGCAAATTCTCCGAATTAACTACGAAGCGATACAGAAAATGCATGGGATTCGACAATTTTTAACTACGCACATCTAACGGTCCAATCGGGTGCAAGCACAGAAAAATCGAGAACTACTTACACATCTCCATATAAGGCAAAGTGTAAGACAAGGAAAAATGTACGACAAAGACAGATGCATAGATTTTTAGGGTATATAAAGAGGACCCAGAACAGACACAGCCACTCCTAAATTTTCATCTAAAGCTTTCGCAAGGCGAAGCTCTGCTGGACAACTCTTTGATTTTTATCCGAGGGCGTGGCTCTGCTACTTGAACTTTTAAGTAATACGTATTGAAAATCACAAGAGGAATCGAGACGTATCATTGACATCTACAAGCCATAGTCGAGGAACTACGACTTCGACATCTGGAAATCGTCGAGCTCCAACAGCATACACATCTAACGTCGACGCCCGCAGGTCTAGCAGGACATTATACGGCAATCTGACACCGCTACCCACGTTCAAGGCGGACCTTCGTTCCTCACCGAATATACTCACATATATATATATATATACATATATATCTATATATTTGGGTACTTAAGGTATATTCTTTTCGGCTATCTATACGCTTGTATTATTCGTAAAGGCAACCTGATATTTTATGTTATTTCGATTGCTGAACCAACCGTTTTCTTTTAAAACAATTATTATTATATATTACAATTTATTTATAATAATTATTTGTTGCATTGCATTTGATTTGCAATATTCGCGGTTTGAAATACACTTGATTAACAATAATTCATGTTTAAAATGACAACAATTTTTAATTAAATCTGCATTTATTTATAATGATTCTTATTTCGATTATTAATTATTAATGTTTATAATAAAATAACCTTGCGAATATTTTATTATATAACGTGTTAATGTGTTCGCCGTACATTTGTTTATTTAATCAAAATTAATCGTTATTCGACTTAAATAATTTTATACAATTGTTAATAAAATAGTGTAAATTTATGTGTTTTTGCCCATTAAAAAGCTGTAATAATTTAGTTTCACGTATTCATTTAAAGGAAAACAGCATATTATATTTAAATAAATAATGCATAATTAATACGAAATAAAACATATTATTTTATTTATCCCACATTATATCCTGCATCTCTACTCTCAAAATAACTTCGCTCGCCACTCCCGGAGACGTAAGGCTAGTCCTAGTCAAACAAGAGCGAAAGGAACGCGAATGGTTTATTAACCATTTGCCTTCTTATAATATTTTTTATAGTGATTGGTGCAAGTCTGGACGTGACAGATTATATTAATTATTATAATAAATTTGGTGCATCGGCCGGGAAACTCACATTTTTGAGAGAAAAAAAGAGATTAAAGGAATAATGTGTTTAGATGTAAAATGTCAGGTTCGCCTAAAAATACTGATTGTTATGTAAATAAACAAAGAAACACGAGTTTAGAATTTTCTATGAATGATACGTTATTAAATTTATACAAAGAAAAAGTTCAGACTCTCGATACTCTCGATTTAACTAAAACTTCTAGGGAAACAGTGCAAAATTTGACAAAAGAAATAAATTATTTAAAGGATAGACTAGAAAAAAGTGCAGCAAATATTTCATTATCTATAAAAATACCTCGCGATTTTGAATATAGAGAACCTTTTTTTTCCAACTGATCTTTCTATTTCCGAAGTTAGTGAAGACGAACAAGAAGACACAATAATTACTCCCACGCGTGTAAAACATTTTAGTTTAAAACCCGCAGTTTTGAATTACGAGGAACAAAAAGAACTTATCGCGAATAATCCTGTAAAATTTAGTACGCCAGCCCCAATTTATCGTCCATATGAACCATTGATTTTAACACCGGATAACGTTATAAGCTCGGTAAGAAAACGGCTCGCGACTGAAGTAAAAAAAGAGTTGTTAGATTCTTATCTCGAGGAACCTAAAATCATAGAAAGTTTACAAGTAAGTGTAAAAAAAGGGACAACTTTTCAAGGTATCATAAATAAGATTAAAGGCGCGTTAAATATTTTTTCCGCACCGATCGAAAAAGAGACTGAGGAAGCAAAGGCACTAGTGACAGACACGGCGAAAGTACTCGACGAAAAACTAATTCAAGGCGCGTCAGATTTTACAATTCCCTTCGATAATCAATTAATTAAAAGATCACCCGAACAAGCAAACTCTTCTAAGATTAAAGACGAATTATTTAATAAAATTAATTTAGACGAATTAAGAACAAGCACCGGAACAAAACCAAAAAAACTAGATAGGAGTGAAGTTAAAAAACAAATTAACAATAAAACAATGACGTCTCAAATTCGAGGTTTATCGCTAAAGGACGCTCTAGATTTAATACCGCGGTTTAACGGTCATAATATAAATTTATCGCAATTTTTGGACGGATGCAACGAAGCAAAAGAAATTTTACCGTCGGAGTATGAAAAAGAATTAACAAAACTTATTCGAATGCGTTTAGGGTAAATGTACCAATACCTGCGCGTGTACGAAATCCTGCGGATTTTTCTTTTTTTCTAAATAAAATAAATAAAAATCAATTTTTTTCCTTAAAAAAATTCATGCGATTACTATGGGTTAATTGGTACCAGAATAAATAATAATAAGTAATATATATTAAATTTATAATTAAGTACAGGTCTTCTAAAAATACAGTGTCAAAAATTGAATAAAATGACTTCATTTCCAAACGATTTCGACACAAATTAGCTAGCTTAAAAGTCACTTAAAATTTAGTAAATAATTTTGTTAAGCTACGGAAAAAGATTTTTCCATTACTTAAATATATTATTTATTATTTGAAATATTAAAAAAGTGTCAATCTATTTAAATAATTATTTAAAAATTGTCAGTAGCATTTGGGCAGTATCCGCAAAGTATGCGCGCATCGCTGCGGCGAAAATTTGACGCAATTGTCCGTATTCCTGCGCAGTAACGTGTCAGTACATAACCTAAAAACTACACTACTCTGCAGTACCTTTATCGCAGTTATAATTTCACGTTTAGTGTAAAAATATATTTTTAATAACTCCAAAAGTAAAGAAACTTGATAGGCAGAAATAAAATAAAACAAAGAAGGAAGCAGGAAAGAATATAATGAGTTGTAAAATATAAAATGTAAATATACTGCATTAATGTGTATATATATTTTTTCTGTTATAACAATGTTGCTTATAGTACACTGCTGTGATGCATTATTTATTATTGGAACATTAAATAAAATAATATATATTAGATTTAAGAATAAATTAGTTATAGGCTGCAGAAATGCAGCTAATCATTAACTAATTAGTTTAAGTTAGTATATAAGCTATGTACAGGTTAATTTATTTACCTCTATAGGGTTTGCAGATGTAATAAATCTGTAATTATTAATGGGTTAAATAAAGAATAAAGAATAAAGAAAAGGTTAGAAAAGAAGAATTAAATTTACAAAAAGATAATGAAAAAATACGCAAACAAGAAGAATGTTTAAAATAAATGGAAATTTTTAAAATTTAGAAACAAAATGATTTAAAATAAAGAAAAGAATCGATAGATACAAAAAGTCTTAAAAAATAAAGAAGCTCAGTTGATCAACAGGCAATGCATAGTAATTTTGGATTTTTTTAGATTTTTAGAAAAGTTATTTTTTATTTAAAAATTTATTAATATTGCATGTGCATATTTATAAAATATGTTAAAGTTTAAATTAATAAACAAATTACTAATTAAATACTCTAATGTTTACTTAATATTATTGTAATTAAAACTTTATGGTAAGTAAAAACTATTATTTATAAAAAGTATTTGCCTAAATTATTAACAGCAGGAATAGGGGCAAAGTTCCGCATTAATACGTTCATTCCATTTTATATTCCGCAGGAATATGTACATTTTGATACGCGAAAAGTTTTTTATTATAAAAAATTTTAATTGATAAATAGTAATGTTAAGTATTTTTTTTTAACTACCTAATAGCTTAAACTTTATGTTTAAATAATTTAGATATATCAATATTGATATATTTTCACAAAAAAGACTAAAAAATTGGCTGATTCAGCTTGACGCCGCAGGAATTGGTACATTTACCCTATATGGTGAAGCCTTAACTTGTGCGCGCGGAGAAAATTTTAATTCTATCAAGGAGATATCCGATTTTTTCGAAAACACCTTCGGATCGATAAAAACATATTACGAGTGGACGGGAGAACTAGCTAAATTAAAACAAAAAAACAATGAGACAGTCGTTGCTTATTTTAATCGGTTACAAGAAATAAAAAATGAAATAGTCAAAGCGGCCGACAGAGAGGGACGAGTCGCGATAGCAGATCATTTCATGCTTGAACTAAGGCGAGATTGTTTAAAATTCTTTTTAAAAGGGCTTCGTTGGGAAATTCGTGCGCGTTTAGGGACTCCAAGTTCTATAAAACAAGCTCGTGAACAAGCACTCGAGGTGGAGCGCGAGTTCGCTTGTAGCGTCTTGGACGAGGAGACGCCGAGCCGAGAAGAGACTCGTTTTCGTTCAACTCGAGAAACGCGTAAAGTAAACTATATTTCTAATAACTCTCCGATTGTATGTCAATATTGTTCTAAGACTGGTCATGGAGCCATAAATTGTTTCAAATTAGCACGAAGTTTTGCGGAAAGATTTTCCGATAATAACAACCGACGCAATCCCATAAACAGTTCATATAGTCCACAAAATCGCTCGGACAACAGTCGTAATTATAATAGACCAAATTTACAATTTGGTGGTTGGAATGAGTATCAAAATCAGACGGAATTTTTACCAAATAGAGACAGAGATAAAAATGATTCCTTTGTTCGTTATAATAATAATAAATACTCGTCGCAGCAATTTAACAAAGAAGATCGGGGAAATAATTGCGGGACTCGCGGTGTGCGCGAGCCGGTTAATCCAACTTCCCAAGAATCAAGATATATTAATAACGAATCGAATAATAATATAAGATCACCAGTTACTTGTTTTCATTGCGGAAAACCCGGTCACATAAAGCGCGATTGTTATAAGTTGCAAAGAGAAATAAGAGAAGGAAATCAAAATCAGGGAAACACCGATACTCTCTCTCCGAGGAGGGTCGAGAGAGAGGCTACGAATCAAATTCCCTCTACTTCGAGCGCGGAAACCCGCTCAAACGTCCCCTCCGCACCGCGAAAATAAATTTAAGCCAACAGAGTTCAGCCCCGGTCGTAATCTTCGATACCGGTCAGTTAAGACGTCCGTTAAAATTCTTGCTAGATACAGGAGCATCGGTAAGTCTAATTAAAGAGTCAGAGGTAGACTCTCGCGTAAAAATTGACGAAAATGATATTATATTGTTAAAAGGCATAACTGATCACTCATTAACTACTCGTGGTAAAATTAGAATAGATTTCGAAGGATCTCCCGTGGAGCTCAATTTAGTACATGATTCGTTCCCTATACAACAAGACGGAATCTTAGGCACCGATTTTTTCCGTAGAAACGATGCAAAAATCAATTATTTGGAACAATATTTAGAATTTAACGGATTAATTCTCCCCTTTGAAAATGCAAATAATATGCAAACGGATGAATCGATATATATAATGGAGAATATCGAAAATTATGACCGAAAATCAATACGATATATGCCAAAACCAAGGGAAAACAATGGTTATACGAACATGAAAAATTCAAGATTTTATAATTATACCGATAGTGACTCAGAAACGTCAAGTGATTTTCAATTACACGAAAATGATGAAACGTTTATAAAATTTGACACAAACAAATCGTATGAAATCTACGAGCAAGAACAAAAAAATGAAAGAAATCAAAATGGCAACGACAAAAACCTATACAATCACAGTGAAAAAGAACAAGAGTTATATGACGATTATAAAAATGACGAAATACAAGTACATCAGATCGACGAGGAGTCGGATCTAAGGAATAATACATGTAAAGCAAGTGAAAATTGTTATGGATTAATGAAGGAAGAACAGTTACAAATAAATAATGGAAAAGCGCAGTCACGGGTATGTGATATGACTGAGCTACGTATTAATGAGAAATTTGATGAAATTACTGAAAATTATGGTATTATTGAAGCACCATTGTTCGATAGGATGGCTGAGAGTCCCTCCTGTACTAATTATGAAAACGAAGTTGACCTGAAGTATGATATTGAAAATGAAATAAAAAATGAAGAAAATTTATTGAACAAGACAGTCAATAATTGTCGAGTACAAATGGTTAATGAAATCGAGGAGGGCGATAAATGCGGACCTCGTGAAAATAAGGAAAATTTTGTTGATAAAAAGATGAATTGTCGAGTACAAATGGATTATGAAATCGAGGAGGGCGATAAATGCGGACCTCGTAAAAGTAAGGAAGATTTTGTTGATAAAAAGACGAATTGTCGAGTACAAATGGATTATGAAATCGAGGAGGGCGATAAATGCGGACCTCGTGAAAATAAGGAAGATTTTGTTGATAAAAAGATGAACTGTCCAGTACGAATGGATTACGAAATCGAGGAGGGCGATAAATGCGGACCTCGTGATAAAAATGTTAGTTATGTTTGTAAATTGGATAACAAAGAATTGGTTATGTCGGGGGAAGAGTTAGATACTATCCCGAGAACCGAAATATTATGGATAAACAAACAAGGAACTGAAGAAACTGAAAATGAGATAAATAATGAGAATTTAATAAACATACAAGACGAAAATGAACAATATGAGGACCCTAGCGATTTTTTATTGAATGAACGAGTTATAAACGAAAATTTACGAAGTGAATTTGTTGAAGCCATACACGAAAACGAAATGAATAACAGTTATTTGGTTTATTCAAATAAACCTTATATTAATAATTTTTATAGTTATGAAAGTGAAGAGGTCGACATACACGACATTTCTGACGATCGATCTGAAGCGAGGATACTTAACATAACGGAGGATACAAGTGCACTTAATCGTAATGAACGGTTAAAAGAAGCCTTGTATTTTGATAAAATGGACGAGGAACAAAGACAATCTATAGAAAATTTAATTGATAAATATTCGGATTGTTTCTGTCTAAAAGGAGAAAAATTAGGCGTGACAAATGCTATAGAACATAAGATACCGACTGTCGACGACATACCAATCACAGCTAAGCCATATAGATTTCCTCATGCTCTCAAAAGCGAACTTGATAAACAATTAAAAGAAATGATTGAAGGAGACATAATTGAACCATCAAGTTCCAATTATACATCACCTGTTTTTCTAGTAACAAAAAAGCCTGATAGTCAGGGTAATAAACGATACCGACTAGTTGTCGATTTTCGACAATTAAACGATAAAACCGTAAAGGATCGATACCCATTACCTAATATACTAGATATTATCGATCAAATCGGACCAGAGAATCGTGTATTCACCGTCTTGGATTTATGTCAAGGATTTTTACAAGTTCCGTTAGCTCAAGAAGATCGACATAAAACAGCTTTTGCATCTTCATTCGGTTTATGTCAATTTAAAACAATGCCTATGGGATTATGCAATTCTCCAGCCACTTTTCAAAGAATGATTGATCGTGTTTTCGAGGGCATGCAAGGCAAAGAAATATTTTTATTCCTTGACGACGCAGTTATATACGCTAAAAATATTCAGGAACATAACCAAAAGTTTGAAAAATTTTTGCAAAGAGTACGCGCCGCAAATCTGAAATTACAGCCAGACAAATGTGAATTTTTGAAGAGAGAAGTAGTGTATCTGGGACACGTACTATCACCAGACGGGGTTTTGCCGGATCCAAAAAAATTAGAAGCAGTAAAAAAATTTCCAATTCCAAAAACAGTGAAAAACATACGTCAATTTTTAGGATTAGCAGGTTATTATAGACGATTCATTGCGAATTTTTCGGGTATTGCTAGACCATTAAGTAATTTATTAAAGAAAGACGCACCCTTCCTATGGTCCAGCGATGTTCAAAAGGCATTCGATGATTTAAGAGAAAAATTGTGTAAACAACCAATACTACAAATTGCAGATTTTAATAAACCATTTATAGTGACTTGTGACGCTAGCGGTACAGCAATAGGAGCAATATTATCACAAGGAGAAGTGGGAACCGACCTACCAGTTGCTTATGTTTCACGAGTATTAAACAAAGCCGAGCAAAAATATGATACTTATTCAAGGGAAGCATTAGCCATACTGTATGCCGTTACTCAGTTCGATTGCTATCTAAGAGGCCGTCGTTTCCTCATTATAACAGATCATAAACCACTTGTTTGGTTTAAAAACTCAGTAGATCCGACATCTAGAGTTAGTAGATGGAGAATAAAACTGAATGCATACGACTTTGACATCGTATACAAAGCCGGTAAAAGTAACGTTAATGCTGACGCATTATCAAGAAATCAAATAGAAGAACCCGTTTATGTTATTAAAAATCATTCTATGGAAACACGCAGTCGTGCAGGAAAAATAACACGGCCAAACTACAACGAAAAGAGAGCTAAACGACCCAACAAGTCAAATATATCAAAAGAACCAGTCAAAAACCTTCCTATAATACAAGAAGTCCCCGAGGAAATTGAAACGATAGTCAACTCAGACAAAAGATTACAATCAATGGAGATAGATAATTTTAACAACAAATTTGACGAGTCCTGGGAAGAAAAGGATGTTGACGAAGAACCAAATGATGAAAAGAAATTCATTGAAGTTAAAGAACAACTCTTTATGAGAAAAGATAATTACGTTTATTTCATAACTACGACTGGAATGCCTTTAGATGAAGGATCCAGAAATTTGGCTTCCAAATTATTACTACCTCATTTTTCCAATTTAAATCCAGGAGAAATAAGAATCAATAACAAAAACGGAAAAATGCATTTTGCTATGGTGTTACGTGACGAAGAGCGACTGAGTACTTCAGAAATTATTAACAATCTAAAAACGAATCTATTAAATTTGAAAAATATTATATTAAAAGAAAAATTACGTTCAATAAGTATCGCAAAGAGCGAATTTATTGAAAACGTATCATGGAACGAAATATTGAAACAAATAAGTATAACCCTACGAAAAATTAATGTAAAAATAATTATTTGTTTAGGATTCATAAAATGTGTGGAAGAGAGTAATAGGGAAAATATTATTCGCGAAATGCACGAGTCTGCTTGTGCAGGACATAAAGGGGTAACAAAAACCTATAAACGTATAAAACAACGTTTTTATTGGCCAGACATTAAGAAAGATGTACAAAACTACATTAGACATTGTTTAACTTGCCAACTAAAAAAATTGGTTCGTGTTAAAACTAAACAACGTATGATAATAACAGATACTCCGTACTCGGCTATGGAATCCATATCGGTCGATCTTGTGGGACCATTTCCCAGATCTCGAAATAATAACAATAATATATTAACCATTCAATGCAACCTTTCAAAATACTGTATGGCGATACCCATACCAGACGCGACCGCGGCAACGATCGCCGAAGCGTTAGTTCGTCGACACTTTTCAATTTTTAGCGCCCCATTGTTAATTATATCCGACCAAGGTACCTCATTTTTAAGTAGTCTGATGAGAGAAGTAGCGAAAATTTTTAAGATTAAACAAGTTAAAACCACGGCTTATCACCCTCAGTCCAACTCCGTTGAGCGTTTTCATAGCAGCTTAGCAGATTATTTAAAAACAATGATAGAAAGAAATGACTCATGGGATGAGTTATGCGAATTAGCCGCGTTTTCGTATAATACGTCGGTACATGAGGGTCATCTCTACACACCTTTTGAAATTGTTTTTGCACGAAAAGCGCGACTACCATCAAACGAACCTTTAGACCCACGAGAACGAGTTCCAACGTATGATGATTACATTATAAATTTACGACAACGTTTAAACGAAATACAGGGAATCGCGCGAGAAAAATTAATAGCTTCTAAACATAGGTCAAAATTATATTACGACAGGAAAGCCAATCATCAAGAATTTCAGACAGGGGATAATGTCTGGTTATTAAAAGGAGGGAAGAAATACAAACTAGGCGATCAATATACTGGACCACATCGGATTTTAGAAATAGTTAATGACAAGGGAAATGTAAAAATAGAGCTAGCTCATAATAAAACGAAAATAGTGCATGTTAATAGGTTAAGATATTCATATATGGAACCTTTGTAGTGCCTAAACATAGGTATATAATATATAATAGCCCCAATGTGCTTGAAAATATGTATACGCACTAATATATATTTTACAGTTCTAAAAAGTTGTCAATAGAATAATATTTATTATCTTGTAATCACAATTGGCATACATTCAACTTAAAATAAAATTATTTCAATTTATCTGACTTTATACAAAAAAAAAAACGATATAAAAATAATATGTATATATCTAAATTAACGACGAAAATAAACTACAAGGAAATAATATTTTTATTATACAGAAAGATCATTACAAGAAAAGCATACACTCACTTAAATTTAATAAATACGCGATTATTAAATTAGAAACGAATAAGGCAAATAACAAAAAAATAAGGTCTTTTTCTCTTTACTCTTCTCGCCTAAGATAACAATGATGTTAATGTACAAAGGAAAGTAAGAAAAAGGTTTAAATTTTCAATGTCAGTTGAGCTTAGTCAAATTTAAATTTAACTGCTATAAAAAAAAAGATTTACAATCAAATAGAATCATTGGAGTCTAACATATCACTAAATCTAAAACCTATATCCTATCCTTCCTGAGGAATGCTTGATTGCACCCTTTCCTCCTCGTTGCGGTAAATGCTCCAGCAACACGGTCACTTATCCTTCCTAAGGAGTGCTTAATTGCACCCTTTCCTCCTCGTTGCGGTAAATGCTCCGGCAACACTGTCACTTATCCTCCCTAAGGAGTGCTTGATTGCACCCTTTCCTCCTCGTTGCGGTAAAAGCTCTAGCAACACTGTCACTTATCCTTCCTAAGGAGTGCTTGATTGCACCCTTTCCTCCTCGTTGCGGTAAATGCTCCAGCAACACGGTCACTTATCCTTCCTAAGGAGTGCTTGATTGCACCCTTTCCTCCTCGTTGCGGTAAATGCTCCAGCAACACGGTCACTTATCCTTCCTAAGGAGTGCTTAGTTGCACCCTTTCCTCCTCGTTGCGGTAAATGCTCCAGCAACACGGTCACTTATCCTTCTTACATACCATTTAAAATGTAAACCTATATAAATAATTACAACTGAACTCACCTTGACTCTAGTAATTCTGTTAATTAGTCATATTTTCTTATTGGTCGCGCAGATATAAATATATAAGGAGAGTTTAGCATACTAGAAACAAAAAAAAATCTAACACTAGACTCAATGGACATAGGAGAATCTGTACAACAAAACAACGATTGCAAAGAAACGAGAAGAGGCGGGAAGAAAAAGATTTTATCAAAACTAATTAGTGAAAAGAGAACTTTATTAAAAAAATTAAGTAAAGTAAACTCGCACATAGCTTCATTACACGTGTTGGATAAAGACGTGGACTCGAATTTACAGTATAAAGAAATTTCCGATATTGATTTTGATGAACAAATGCAGCAGAAATTTGATAAATTAATTAATTTTGTGGATAAAGTTCAAAATTCAACTATTAATAAAAACAATAATAATTAAAATTGTACAATTTAGTATTTATGCCAATGCAGTTCACACTAGTGTTCAATCTAATACTTTGTTCATAAATACTGATTAAAACAAACAATGTATATACAACGAAAAGGTTTAAAAAAAATAAAACAACACTTATTTTCATACGATTAATTCCATACGATTATTTAAGTTTTATATAGAACTAATAATATAAAACCTAAGACAGGCACGTTAGAATATTTTCCTCTTATTTATAAACAATAGGTATGCTAATTGTTTCGAATAAATTTTAAAAATTTTATAAAACAATTTAGGATATCCAATGATAATTGATACAGATAAATAATATTTTTCTCGTGTTTATATTACCAATAATACAATGTGTAGCAAAAAAATATACAAAAATAATATAATTAGTAATAAAATTCTGGTGAATTTATTTAAATATTATTCAAAATTAATATTCTTTCATTGGAAACTAAAAAGTAAACAAATTCAAACGATTTCTCTTTATATTACTTGAACATAACAAATAAGTTTCTACAGTTGTTAGTTTAAATAGAACCAAAAAAACGACGAATATTTAAATTGTTCCTCAAAATATAAAAATAAAAAGAGTGTAAATTAGTCATTTTAACGTGAAACAATGGAATTAAGTGAATAAAAACGAACGTTGGTACCACAATTCTATGATGCGCAAGCATCGGGCAGTTCCGTAAATGTTTGGGTTATTCCGTCGTACCGTTTATTCAGTGTAGTCTACTCTTTCTCCCAAGATATAGGAGGATGGTTCTACATGGGCCTACTTAGCCTACTCAATTTTCGCACTGTCACTTAGGTATTGCTCATTTTATTTTTTTTTTCATTTGTATCGATTGTATCTTTTTCTTATGAAACTAAATTAACTATTTCTCAATTATATATTATATTATATTAAAAATGAATCTTTGTTTATAATGGCTGAAAAGAAAATTCTAAAAAAAAAAAAAAGTCAAAAAATTATGTGTTTGTTTCATTTTGGGGGGGAGGGGGAGCGAAGAAAATCAAATTTTCTTCACTCCTAATCTTTTTATAATAATATATATAGATATATTATTAAGATAGGATGTACTAACATTGTTCACATTGAAGGGAGAACCTATATTGCATAAGAACAAGAAATTTTTTTTTCTTCTCTTCAACAATTCATAATAGTAGAATTATTAATTGAATAAATGTAAAAAAAAAAGGGAAACTAATATCTAACTCTTTTCTTTGACTTTTTAGAAAATATATATGTAAGCATACAAATATTATAGAAGAAAATTGAAAATTTTATAAAAAAAATGTGGCTACGAGAAAAAAAAAATACTAGTAACATATATTTTTAACATGACTTGATGTATACTAAAAATTAAGGGTACAAACTAAAGATAAATAATTTTTTTTTTGTTAACTATAGAAAACACATTTAATAATAATTATACAATTTTTCGGAATATCTAGAATAAAAATTGTTATAATAAATCATTTTTATTTTTAGCTTCTATTTTTATAGGTGAACTATATCAATACTGTTAAACGGTTCGAAATAATGTAATAGATGTAAGGAAAAATAATAACAAACGAAGTTGAACTACGAAAGAAATAATTGTAATATGGTTTATAAAGCTCACCATAAGAAATAAAGAAAAATTAATCGAAATAATGTTTATAATTTAAAATTAAGTATGATATCTTATGTTAAGAGAAATAATAATATAATAATAATATTGATCAACGACGAGGGCGTCGTTTTTAAAAAGGGGGGGAGTTGTCGCGTCCCGACGAAAATTATATTATTATTTTTCGTAAAAAGTACTGCGTAGTTTAGAATAAAAATACGGCGTAGAAGACGAACGAAATAAGGTTGATAAAGAATGATTCTAAGTAAATGCAGTAATATAAAATATAATTTATAGAACTAAGGAACAGATTATTTTACGAGTGTTTCAAACGAAACAGAGACTGATAAGTAGAGTTGAAGATATTATTCAAAGCCAATACGCATATAAGCGGGATCGCCGATAGTGAGATCGAAACGAAGGGTTACGCAAGAGTTTTTTTGTACTGCACTATAAAATCAATGCTCGGAGAAGAGCCGGCAATGGGAAACATCGACTAGAAAATTCGAGCATTAGAAGGAAGTAATAAATTAAGCCGTTCTTTGGGTAACGTCGCAGTAATAAAAGGGGGACAGCAAATTCTCCGAATTAACTACGAAGCGATACAGAAAATGCATGGGATTCGACAATTTTTAACTACGCACATCTAACGGTCCAATCGGGTGCAAGCACAGCAAAATCGAGAACTACTTACACATCTCCATATAAGGCAAAGTGTAAGACAAGGAAAAATGTACGACAAAGACAGATGCATAGATTTTTAGGGTATATAAAGAGGACCCAGAACAGACACAGCCACTCCTAAATTTTCATCTAAAGCTTTCGCAAGGCGAAGCTCTGCTGGACAACTCTTTGATTTTTATCCGAGGGCGTGGCTCCGCTACTTGAACTTTTAAGTAATACGTATTGAAAATCACAAGAGGAATCGAGACGTATCATTGACATCTACAAGCCATAGTCGAGGAACTACGACTTCGACATCTGGAAATCGTCGAGCTCCAACAGCATACACATCTAACGTCGACGCCCGCAGGTCTAGCAGGACATTATACGGCAATCTGACACCGCTACCCACGTTCAAGGCGGACCTTCGTTCCTCACCGAATATACTCACACATATATATATATATATATACATATATATCTATATATTTGGGTACTTAAGGTATATTCTTTTCGGCTATCTATACGCTTGTATTATTCGTAAAGGCAACCTGATATTTTATGTTATTTCGATTGCTGAACCAACCGTTTTCTTTTAAAACAATCATTATTATATATTACAATTTATTTATAATAATTATTTGTTGCATTGCATTTGATTTGCAATATTCGCGGTTTGAACTACACTTGATTAACAATAATTCATGTTTAAAATGACAACAATTTTTAATTAAATCTGCATTTATTTATAATGATTCTTAATTCGATTATTAATTATTAATGTTTATAATAAAATAACCTTGCGAATATTTTATTATATAATGTGTTAATGTGTTCGCCGTACATTTGTTTATTTAATCAAAATTAATCGTTATTCGACTTAAATAATTTTATACAATTGTTAATAAAATAGTGTAAATTTATGTGTTTTTGCCCATTAAAAAGCTGTAATAATTTAGTTTCACGTATTCATTTAAAGGAAAACAGCATATTATATTTAAATAAATAATGCATAATTAATACGAAATAAAACATATTATTTTATTTATCCCACATTATATCCTGCATCTCTACTCTCAAAATAACTTCGCTCGCCACTCCCGGAGACGTAAGGCTAGTCCTAGTCAAACAAGAGCGAAAGGAACGCGAATGGTTTATTAACCATTTGCTTTCTTATAATATTTTTTATAGTGATTGGTGCAAGTCTGGACGTGACAAAAGTAATCTATTGAAATAGAACAGTACACGAATTTATTACCATTATATTTAATTTTTTTATTTTTGGGGGTGACTAAAGGCTGAAAATTTCATTGCAATTTCGGGGGGTGCCTGGGCTTAAAGTACTTGGCAAGCTAAAAATTACAAGCCGAAGTGCGTGTGATTGCGACTGTAAGTTTCGGACCTATAAGCAGTTACGCTGCACGTAACTTGAGACAGCGCTCTTAAAGATTTCACGGCTTCGTTTAGAGGTTGTGGCGATTTTAACTCAGCAATAAATTGTATTTTAATCTATTTTAATGTACTCTGTTGAAAAAAGAACAATACGCGAATTTATTACCATTATATTTAATTTTTTTTTTATTTTTGGGGGTGATTTGGGGCTGAAAATTTCATTTCGATTTCGGGGGGTGCCTGGGCTTAAAGTACTTGGCAAGCTAAAAATGACAAGCCCAAGTACGTGTGATTGCGACTAGTTTCGGAGCTATAAACAGTTACGCTGCACGTAACTTTGGACAGCGCACTTAAGGGTTTCACCGCTTCGTTTAGAGGTTGCGCCGATTTTGACTTTTCAATAAATTATATTTTAACCTATTTAAAGTAATCTATTGAAATAGAACAGTACGCGAATTTATTACCATTATATTTAATTTTTTTATTTTTGGGGGTGACTAAAGGCTGAAAATTTCATTGCGATTTCGGGGGGTGCCTGGGCTTAAAGTACTTGGCAAGCTAAAAATTACAAGCCGAAGTGCGTGTGATTGCGACTGTAAGTTTCGGACCTATAAGCAGTTACGCTGCACGTAACTTGAGACAGCGCTCTTAAGGATTTCACGGCTTCGTTTAGAGTTTGTGGCGATTTTAACTCAGCAATAAATTGTATATTAACCTGTTTTTACGTAGTCTGTCGTAAAAAAAAAACAGTACGCGAGTTTATTACCATTATAGTTAATTTTTTTCATTTTTGGGAGTGCCTTGGGGTTGAAAATTCCTTTTTCGAATTCGAAAGATGACTGGATTAAAGTAATTGCTGAGCGAAAATTTCAAGCCCACGGGCGTGTGATGGCGACTGTAAGTTTCGGAGCTATAAACAGTTACGCTGGCTCGTACTGTAGATAGCGATCTTAAAGATTTTTCGGCTTCGTTTAGGGGTTGTGGCGATTTTGACACAGCAATAAATTCTATTTTAATCTATATTTATGTACTCTGTTGAAACAAGAACAGTACGCCAATTTATAACTATTATATTTAATTTTTTTTATTTTTGGGGTGATTTGGGTCTGAAAATTTCTTTTTGGATTTCGAGGGGTGGCTGGACTTAAAGTACATGCCAAGCTAAAAATTTCAAGCCTAAGTACGTGTGATTGCGACTGTAAGTTTCGCAACTATAAGCAGTTACGCTGCACGTAACTTTGGACAGCGCACTTAAGGGTTTCACCGCTTCGTTTAGAGGTTGTAGCGATTTTGACTCAGCAATAAATTATATTTTAACCTGTTTTTACGTAGTCTGTCGTAAAAAAAACAGTACGCGAATTTATTACCATTATATTTAATTTTTTTATTTTTGGGGGTGCCTTGGGGTTGAAAATACCTTTTTCGAATTCGGAGGATGACTGGGATTAAAGTAATTGCTGAGCGAAAATTTCAAGCCCAAGGGCGTGTGATGGCGACTGTAAGTTTTGGAGCTATAAACTGTTACGCTGGCTCGTACTGTAGACAGCGATCTTAATGATTTTTCGGCTTCGTTTAGGGGTTGTGTCGATCTTGACTTTTCAATAAATACTATTTTAATCAATCTTAATGTACTCTGTTGAAAAAAGAACAATACGCGAATTTATTACCATTATATTTAATTTTTGTTATTATTGGGTGTGATTTGGGTCTGAAAATTTTGTTTTTCGATTTCGGGGGCCGGGGGGCGACTGGGCTTAAAGTACTTGACAAGCTAAAAATTTCAAGCCCAAGGGCGTGAAATGGCGACTGTAAGTTTCGGAGCTATAAACAGTTACGCTGGCTCGTACTGTAGACAGCGATCTTAATGATTTTTCGGCTTCGTTTAGGGGTTGTGGTGATTTTGACTCAGCAATAAATTATATTTTAACCTGTTTTTACGTAGTTTGTCGTAAAAAGAAAAGTACGCGAATTTATTACCATTATATTTCATTTTCTTTATTTTTTGGGGGTGAGTTGGGGTTGTAAATTTCTTTTCGAATTCGGGGGGTGACTGGGATTAAAGTAGTTGACATGCTAAAAATTTCGAGCCCAAATACGTCTGATTGTGACTGTAAGTTTCGGACCTATAAGCAGTTACGCTGCACGTAACTTTAGACAGCGCTCTTAAGGATTTCACGGCTTCGTTTAGAGGTTGTGGCGATTTTAACTCAGCAATAAATTGTATTTTAATCTATTTTAATGTACTCTGTTGAAAAAAGAACAATACGCGAATTTATTACCATTATATTTAATTTTTTTTTATTTTTGGGGGTGATTTGGGGCTGAAAATTTCATTTCGATTTCGGGGGGTGCCTGGGCTTAAAGTACTTGGCAAGCTAAAAATGACAAGCCCAAGTACGTGTGATTGCGACTAGTTTCGGAGCTATAAACAGTTACGCTGCACGTAACTTTGGACAGCGCACTTAAGGGTTTCACCGCTTCGTTTAGAGGTTGCGCCGATTTTGACTTTTCAATAAATTATATTTTAACCTATTTTAAAGTAATCTATTGAAATAGAACAGTACGCGAATTTATTACCATATATTTAATTTTTTTTTTTGGGGGTGACTAAAGGCTGAAAATTTCATTGCGATTTCGGGGGGTGCCTGGGCTTAAAGTACTTGGCAAGCTAAAAATTACAAGCCGAAGTGCGTGTGATTGCGACTGTAAGTTTCGGACCTATAAGCAGTTACGCTGCACGTAACTTGAGACAGCGCTCTTAAGGATTTCACGGCTTCGTTTAGAGTTTGTGGCGATTTTAACTCAGCAATAAATTGTATATTAACCTGTTTTTTACGTAGTCTGTCGTAAAAAAAAAACAGTACGCGAGTTTATTACCATTATAGTTAATTTTTTTCATTTTTGGGAGTGCCTTGGGGTTGAAAATTCCTTTTTCGAATTCGAAAGATGACTGGATTAAAGTAATTGCTGAGCGAAAATTTCAAGCCCACGGGCGTGTGATGGCGACTGTAAGTTTCGGAGCTATAAACAGTTACGCTGGCTCGTACTGTAGATAGCGATCTTAAAGATTTTTTCGGCTTCGTTTAGGGGTTGTGGCGATTTTGACACAGCAATAATTCTATTTTAATCTATATTTATGTACTCTGTTGAAACAAGAACAGTACGCCAATTTATAACTATTATATTTAATTTTTTTATTTTTGGGGTGATTTGGGTCTGAAAATTTCTTTTGGATTTCGAGGGGTGGCTGGACTTAAAGTACATGCCAAGCTAAAAATTTCAAGCCTAAGTACGTGTGATTGCGACTGTAAGTTTCGCAACTATAAGCAGTTACGCTGCACGTAACTTTGGACAGCGCACTTAAGGGTTTCACCGCTTCGTTTAGAGGTTGTAGCGATTTTGACTCAGCAATAAATTATATTTTAACCTGTTTTTACGTAGTCTGTCGTAAAAAAAACAGTACGCGAATTTATTACCATTATATTTAATTTTTTTTATTTTTGGGGGTGCCTTGGGGTTGAAAATACCTTTTTCGAATTCGGAGGATGACTGGGATTAAAGTAATTGCTGAGCGAAAATTTCAAGCCCAAGGGGTGTGATGGCGACTGTAAGTTTTGGAGCTATAAACTGTTACGCTGGCTCGTACTGTAGACAGCGATCTTAATGATTTTTCGGCTTCGTTTAGGGGTTGTGTCGATCTTGACTTTTCAATAAATACTATTTTAATCAATCTTAATGTACTCTGTTGAAAAAAGAACAATACGCGAATTTATTACCATTATATTTAATTTTTGTTATTATTGGGTGTGATTTGGGTCTGAAAATTTTGTTTTTCGATTTCGGGGGCCGGGGGGCGACTGGGCTTAAAGTACTTGACAAGCTAAAAATTTCAAGCCCAAGGGCGTGAAATGGCGACTGTAAGTTTCGGAGCTATAAACAGTTACGCTGGCTCGTACTGTAGACAGCGATCTTAATGATTTTTCGGCTTCGTTTAGGGGTTGTGGTGATTTTGACTCAGCAATAAATTATATTTTAACCTGTTTTTACGTAGTTTGTCGTAAAAAGAAAAGTACGCGAATTTATTACCATTATATTTCATTTTCTTTATTTTTTGGGGGTGAGTTGGGGTTGTAAATTTCTTTTTCGATTTCGGGGGGTGACTCGGCTTAAAGTACATGCTGAGCGAAAATTTCAAGCCCACGGGCGTGTGATGGCGACTGTAAGTTTCGGAGCTATAAACAGTTACGCTGGCTCGTACTGTAGATAGCGATCTTAAAGATTTTTCGGCTTCGTTTAGGGGTTGTGGCGATTTTGACACAGCAATAAATTCTATTTTAATCTATATTTATGTACTCTGTTGAAACAAGAACAGTACGCCAATTTATAACTATTATATTTAATTTTTTTTATTTTTGGGGTGATTTGGGTCTGAAATTTCTTTTTGGATTTTCGAGGGGTGGCTGGACTTAAAGTACATGCCAAGCTAAAAATTTCAAGCCTAAGTACGTGTGATTGCGACTGTAAGTTTCGCAACTATAAGCAGTTACGCTGCACGTAACTTTGGACAGCGCACTTAAGGGTTTCACCGCTTCGTTTAGAGGTTGTAGCGATTTTGACTCAGCAATAAATTATATTTTAACCTGTTTTTACGTAGTCTGTCGTAAAAAAACAGTACGCGAATTTATTACCATTATATTTAATTTTTTTTATTTTTGGGGGTGCCTTGGGGTTGAAAATACCTTTTTCGAATTCGGAGGATGACTGGGATTAAAGTAATTGCTGAGCGAAAATTTCAAGCCCAAGGGCGTGTGATGGCGACTGTAAGTTTTGGAGCTATAAACTGTTACGCTGGCTCGTACTGTAGACAGCGATCTTAATGATTTTTCGGCTTCGTTTAGGGGTTGTGTCGATCTTGACTTTTCAATAAATACTATTTTAATCAATCTTAATGTACTCTGTTGAAAAAAGAACAATACGCGAATTTATTACCATTATATTTAATTTTTGTTATTATTGGGTGTGATTTGGGTCTGAAAATTTTGTTTTTCGATTTCGGGGGCCGGGGGGCGACTGGGCTTAAAGTACTTGACAAGCTAAAATTTCAAGCCCAAGGGCGTGAAATGGCGACTGTAAGTTTCGGAGCTATAAACAGTTACGCTGGCTCGTACTGTAGACAGCGATCTTAATGATTTTTCGGCTTCGTTTAGGGGTTGTGGTGATTTTGACTCAGCAATAAATTATATTTTAACCTGTTTTTACGTAGTTTGTCGTAAAAAGAAAAGTACGCGAATTTATTACCATTATATTTCATTTTCTTTATTTTTTGGGGGTGAGTTGGGGTTGTAAATTTCTTTTCGAATTCGGGGGGTGACTGGGATTAAAGTAGTTGACATGCTAAAAATTTCGAGCCCAAATACGTCTGATTGTGACTGTAAGTTTCGGACCTATAAGCAGTTACGCTGCACGTAACTTTAGACAGCGCTCTTAAGGATTTCACGGCTTCGTTTAGAGGTTGTGGCGATTTTAATGTACTCTGTTGAAAAAAGAACAATACGCGAATTTATTACCATTATATTTAATTTTTTTTTTATTTTTGGGGGTGATTTGGGGCTGAAAATTTCATTTCGATTTCGGGGGGTGCCTGGGCTTACAGTACTTGGCAAGCTAAAAATTACAAGCCCAAGTGCGTGTGATTGCGACTGTAAGTTTCGGACCTACAAGCAGTTTCGCTGCACGTAACTTAAGACAGCGCTCTTAAGGATTTCACGGCTTCGTTTAGAGGTTGTAGCGATTTTGACTCAGCAATAAATTATATTTTAACCTGTTTTTACGTAGTCTGTCGTAAAAAAAAACAGTACACGAATTTATTACCATTATATTTAATTTTTTTTATTTTTGGGGGTGCCTTGGGGTTGAAAATACCTTTTTCGAATTCGGAGGATGACTGGGATTAAAGTAATTGCTGAGCGAAAATTTCAAGCCCAAGGGCGTGTGATGGCGACTGTAAGTTTTGGAGCTATAAACAGTTACGCTGGCTCGTACTGTAGACAGCGATCTTAATGATTTTTCGGCTTCGTTTAGGGGTTGTGTCGATCTTGACTTTTCAATAAATACTATTTTAATCAATCTTAATGTACTCTGTTGAAAAGACAATACGCGAATTTATTACCATTATATTTAATTTTTGTTATTATTGGGTGTGATTTGGGGCTGAAAATTTCTTTTTCGATTTCGGGGGGGCAGGGGGCGACTGGGCTTAAGGTACTTGACAAGCTGAAAATGTCAAGCCCAAGGGTGTGAGATGGCGACTGTAAGTTTCGGAGCTATAAACAGTTACGCTGGCTCGTACTGTAGACAGCGATCTTAATGATTTTTCGGCTTCGTTTAGGGGTTGTGGTGATTTTGACTCAGCAATAAATTATATTTTAACCTGTTTTTACGTAGTCTGTCGTAAAAAAAACAGTACGCGAATTTATTACCATTATATTTAATTTTATTTATTTTTGGGGGTGATTTGGGACTGAAAATTTCTTTTTCGATTTCGAGGGGTGGCTGGACTTAAAGTACTTGACAAGCTAATAATTTCAAGCCCAAGTGCGTGTGATTGCGACTGTAAGTTTCGGAACTATAAGCAGTTACGCTGCACGTAACTTTAGACAGCGCTCCTAAGGGTTTCACGGTTTCGTTTAGAGGTTGTGTCGATTTTGACTAACAGTTACGCTGCACGTAACTTTAGACAGCGCTCTTAAGGGTTTCACGGTTTCGTTTAGAGGTTGTGTCGATTTTGACTTGTCAATAAATTCTATTTTAATATATTTTAATGTACTCTGTTGAAAAAAGAACAGTGCACGAATTTATTACCATTATATTTCATTTTTTTATTTTTGGGGTGATTTGGGGCTGAAAATTTCTTTTTCGATTGCGGGGGGTGACTGGGCTTAAAGTACTTGACAAGCTAAAAATTTCAAGCCCAATGGCGTGAGATGGCGACTATAAGTTTCGGAGCCATAAACAGTTACGCTGTCTCGTTAATTTAGTCAGCGCTCTTAAGGGTTTGTCGGCTAAGTGTAGGGGTCGTGGCGATTTAGACTCGGCAATAAATTACATTTCAACCTATTTATAGGGGAGTCCGTACTGATTACAGATTTCTGCAATTGATTTTTCAAATACAGTTTTTAATTTATATTTTTTCTAAATTTTTTTAGCACACGCACATTTGTTACACATTGTAGAATGTGCCTTAACTCATAAAATTGAACAAATATGGAAATTAAATGATAAATTTGAAAATCTATTAATGTCGGTAAGTGCGTATTTTAAATGAAGGTACTCCATCCCCTTAATGTACTCTGTCGAAAAAAGAATAGTACGCGAATTTATTACTGTTATATTTCGTTTTGTTAATTTTTGGTGGTGATTTCGTGGTGGAATATTTTTTTCGAGTTCGGGGATTGGCTGGGCTTAAATTACTTATCGAGCTAAAAATTTCAAGCCCAAGTACGTGTGATTGCGACTGTAAGTTTCGGAGCAATAAATAATTACGCCAGCTTAATATTTAAGCTAGCATATATAGGTGTGAAATCGTGATCGGACACGGCTATAAATTATTGGATTTTGTAATAAATTAGCATTTAAGTAGTTATAAATTCCTGAATAGGTTTTATTGATTTATTCTTATATGGGTATTCCATCTTTATATACTCTTGAATATTATTAGCAGATATACATTGAAACAGTTTGATTGCCGAGCGGTTGTTTATTTTGTTATCGCGGCAGCTCAGCGGTACGGTTGAACTTACCTTGCGATAGCGGTTACCTGTCCGCTCTATCAAATCTGTTAATTGTTAGTCTGAAACCGAGATCCGGATGAAGTATGAATTATATTTAGTATAATTACATATTTGGTAGTTGTATCACCTGAATACGAATTCATGATCGATTTTGCTCTAGCATCCTACGGCCTTCAACAGATCACTGATCGTAGGTCGTCAAAAGGGATGCTTAGATTTTAGGTTCTTACCGATTTCTTAATGGTCGTGAGGTGGCAAAAAAAATTGCCCTTAGGTGTTCACCAGTCAAAAATACTTTGAAAATCATACATCACATGCGCAAGCTCGATCATTTGTGAAAATCTTCATATTTCTTTAGGCCTTCAATGATTTGTTAAAGACCAAAGGGGGTTTAAAGGCAGGAAGTGATAGCCAAGAGTCAAGATATTTAAAATGAACGGCACAGTACGCTTTTAGGACAATATTATTTTGCCAGTTATGAATAGTCCCCAAAATACCGTTATTAAGAGCTGTGATTCGAAGAGATAGTTAGGGAGGCTGTAGTGGATGGAGTGTGGTCCGTTTAGCCTGGGATCATATTAGTATTGTCAAGAGATAATAATAAAACTCATTTCCAGTGTTTTCACTTGAATTATTTTTGGGCCGAAATCCCGCATTATCGATCCTTCCCCTTTGTAGTTTCCAATCTTTTGTTGCTCTATTTACACATTTATTCTCATTATTATGTTATTAGGGATATAGAAAATTAATGACTCCAACTTATTTATACACGGTGATTATCGTGTTTTGACCTTTATTGTTGGACTGTGTAATAGTACGTCGGCGGGGAACAGGGAGAATACAAGAATAAATAACCGACTTATTCAAAATTAAAATAACATTATTAAAAAATGTATTTTTTTTAATTTACTAAATGGCCCTTCTGTATAAATAAATAACTTATTCGTAGATGCCCCAAAGATGGCTCAGGTGATCTTTTTGTTCTGGTTCTAACACCACAAAATTATAAATAGTGGTAATTTGCCCATTCACTCGCAATACACCCTGTCAAAGTGGCACATAGTCACTACATGTTTTGGTTCTTTTTTTTATACACTCTAAACCTAAAAGTGTAAAAACTGTACCTTAAAAGTAGGAAAAGGTCACTTTAATCGTTTCAAAAAAGAGTAAGTTACTAAAATTGCTCTTTTGAAGAGAGTAAACAACTAAATTTACATATTGAAAAGGGTAAAGCTGTAATTTTCTACTTTGCCAAAGTGTAAAGTCGCAATCTATACTTTTCTAAAGTATAAAATCCAATACATACTCTATTGAAAAGTATAAATTTCGGACATTAATTTCTAAGGAATAAATAGTGGATTTTATACTTTGGCTAAAGTATAAATTGCGATTTTTACTGTATTCAAAAGTATAAATTTTCGGACACTAATTTCTAAGGAGTATACAGTGCATTTTATACTTTAGCTAAAATGTAAATTGCGATTATTACTCTTTTGAAAAGTATAAATTGTTGGACGTAAATATCAGAAGAGTAAATAAATATTTCTTAATACTTATTAAATATTCATTATTGTTTTGCATTTTTTTCTATTTTAATTTACATTATTGCATTGTAGTTCACTATAATTTATTAATGTTTGTATTAATAAAAAAGATAATTATTATAAATTTTAAATTTTAAAGGAAAAATACATTTTCTTAATCAGTTATTATAATTAAAATAGTAAATAAAAATTATACACATAAATGTTATTTTCGCACGATGCAAACACGTACCACATACTTCAACACTCACGGGTACGGAGACAATTCGATAACCAACAATCCGAACTTATATTTAAATTGCGCCTCATGGGGGAGTTTAAAGATAGATTATGTTTGATTAAATAGTTTGTTATTCAAATGTATTTATTGATATAAACAGGTTTATTATTTTAAACTGTAATTATACCTACCATTCACTACTACTGTTTTATATATACAATTTAATATTTATTTACTCTTTTGAAATTAACGTCCAACAATTTATACTTTTTATAAGAGTAATAATCGCAATTTACACTTTAGCTAAAGTATAAAATCCACTGTTACTACTTAGAAATTAATGTTCTAATAAATAATTTATACTTTTCAATAGAGTAAATATTGAATTTTATACTTTAGAAACGTATAAATTGGGACTTTACACTTTGACAAAGTAGAAAATTTCAGTTTTACCGTTTTTAATGTGTAAATTAATGAGTTTACTCTCTTCAAAAGAGCAATTGTAGTAACTTACTCTTTTAGAAACGATCAAAGTGACCTTTTCCTACTTTTAAGGTAGTTTTTACACTTTTGTATTTACAGTGTGAGGATAAAAGAATAAATAAAGTTATTTATATAAAATTTTATATATTTTCAAGCAAGAAAATAAATAAGAATATGTGGTAAAAACGCAATGTAATTAGTGTGGTACTTTGAAGTTGGCGTTACTGCGCATCAACTAATATTCTAGAAAATTGTTGATTCATTCATAACTCCTTTAAAAAAATATATTGGTTAAGTTTTATAGAATGCATAATATTGCGAAAAACAAATTAAAATAAATAATGTATATCGATGAAAAGGCAACTATGTCAAAAAAAGTGTACAATGCTGTGCTACAGGCATCTCTAAATTGTAAAGAACTAAACGGACATAAATTAAATTGCGGTGGTTTAAAAGACTGTTCTATACCAACAAACTGTAAGGTATCTGGCAATCGTATAGTGTATTTTCAATACATAGCGCATCAAACTATTGTTCTTTTTGCAAGATACCTTCAATGATTCAAAAAATAGAAAAAGATGTGTCTGGTCTGAGAACTATTTTCAAAGTTCGATGCCGGGAGTGTTTATTAGTTAAGGTAAGCTACATATACATAAGCGTATGTAGCTACACCTGTTAACGAGCATGAGTGCTTGTCGGAAAAGCTCGTACCCAATCGAAAATGCCCGCGAGAAAGCCGCGCAAGGTATAATAATATCGACTAACAAAAAAATAACTTGAGCTCCACAAGACATCATTAAGTATTTCGATCAAAAAAACATAACTCTTTCCCAATATTACTATTTTTATGTTATTCTATCCAATCGCCACAACGTCAAAAATTTTAATCAAGGTGCCGAACAAATTGAACCAAAAGTGCAAATAAAAACAAAATTAATATGTGCTAGAATGAGAAGGGTTACTTATTAACTATCAATTATACATGCTAGAAGGCAACTGATTGCTTAATAATTACGGGCTAGCTTGAAACAATGATAATAATAATTACAGAAAACGTCATGCAGATACTCGCCAATCATATACTATAATTAAATTTATATAATTAGCACACCGTGTTATTATAACATAAAAAAATTTTAAAACAGCAAAATTACTTGATTCACCTTTTGACTGCGAGGGTGTTCGATATATCGACCACTTAAAATACACA
The DNA here is from genome assembly GCA_026168455.1 of Theocolax elegans. NCBI lineage: Eukaryota > Metazoa > Arthropoda > Insecta > Hymenoptera > Cerocephalidae > Theocolax > Theocolax elegans. The sequence goes on from CM047431.1 coordinate 13,720,604, forward strand.
ACATATTTAATGTTTTTAGATCAATTTTGATGTTTTGAATGTATATAAAATAGTTTTATATTTCCTTAAAATATTATTCACCTTGAAAATAGGTATTTCAAGGTCAAATTTCATCCCTAGTAGAAGCGAGAATTTTAGAGTGATTTCTTTCGTAATTTTATATACTGTTTATAAAAAATCACTGCGGTATCCTTAACCTTGAAAATTTACAGTCAAGATCACATTGTATTTTATTTACATAAGCGAAAGTTTGATCTAGCTTTTTAGCGTTATTGATGAGGTCAAAACGGGAAAAAAAGTAAAAAAATCCTAAAATTATCTTTGTTTATGAAAATGTATATTTCTCGATGAAATTTTAGTTTCCAAAACAAAATGTCGAGCTTCAACCTTATTTTTGAAGGTTACATAAATGCTGCGGCATTCATTTTCAGCGTGATCTAAAATCAATGACATAAACACAAAATCTGTTTTTTACTATTTCGGTCTAGGAGTTGGTATATCTTTATTGTTCGTCAACTGAGTACGAAATAAATGTCATCACTTATTGCAGAAACTCGTCTAAGCTTCAAAAATATTTTAATCTCAACAAATTAATTTATTTTTTATTCATTCATATTTATAAATTTATAATACGATGCAGATTGGTACTTCTCATGCATAACTTATTAGTCTCTAGGATTTGCACAGTATACAGGGTGTCCCATTTTAAATAACGGATGAGAATATCTAAAAAAATATTGGAGATAGAAAAAAACTTTCTATACAAAAGTTGTAGGGTTTTTAAGGGGCCAACTGACGGTGATAATAACCATAACCTGAGGTCAAGGGTTAAGGTTATATGAAGGACAAAATGTTTTTTTCAAATAGGAATCAATACTTTTGACCTCGGAAATGGAAAGAGCGGGATATTTTACGTTCAGTATGATCTTGGCCAAGGTTATGGTCAAGATCATAGTCAGGATCAAAACAATGAACGCGTACAGACCTTACGAAAAAAGCCAACCCTATAAAAATATTGAGATGTAGGAGCTGTAGAGTTGCAAGAAAGCCAACTGACGGTATCCTTGACCGTCACCTCAAGGACAAAGGTCAAAGTCATGTTAGGAATTTTAAGATCTCGACCATCACTAGCTCTCAGCCATACCCAGGATTAACGACGTGGACGTGGCGAGTTTCTAATCCCTCTGAGTGTGTAAAATCGTAAAATTTTTTTGCGAAATTTTACAAAAATTATTTAGTAGCTACTTTGCTTTAAGTGCAAAAAACTAAAAAAGTAAGAACATACTGTCAGTGCATAATTCGCAACCTCGCTTTAGTTGACCTGATTGAAATAAGATCATTCATCCGTCAGCCCTTTAGTACATAATACCTGATTATACCTCCAATGAAATAGTAGATATTATTCTTGCGCTTGGAGAATGCCATGGTAATTATGCTCAAGCAGCAAGAATATACCGTAATCGTTTTCCTAATAGAAGACACCCAAACGATCGTACCATTGCGAGACTTGTAGAGCGTTAACGACAACGACCACTTGGTCCGCGAGAAAGACGGAGAAATAATGTACCAGAAAGGGATCATCCACATGTGCTTGCAGTATTAGGTTTGGTAGCAATTGACCCCCACATTAGTACTCGAACAATTGCAAGACAATTAGGTATTCCAAAATCCACGGTGCACCGAATTCTGTAACATTGACACAACAGTTACTTGCTGGGGTCTTTGAACGAAGGCGCCAGTTTTGTGCGTGGGCGCAAATGATAATACAAGGAGATCCAGAATTTTTTTACTTACGTCCTATTTAGTGATGAAGCTACTTTTCATAATACTGGTCAACTTAACAGGCACAATTGCCATTACTGGTCTGTCGAAAATCCACATTGGCTTCAACAAGTGAATCATCAGCAACGTTAGAGTTTGACCGTGTGGTGCGGTATTATAAATGGAAACTTAATTGGTCCGTATTTCTTCGAAAGCCATGTAAATCGCCACTACTATTTACGGTTTTTGAGAAATGATTTACCGGTCTTACTTGAAAATGTTGATCTGCACACAAGACAACGCATGTGGTTTCAGCACGATGGTGCACCTGCTCATTTTGTCAGAATAGTTCGTGACTATCTGAACGTCAGATTCACTAAACGATAGATAGGACGTAGTGGATTTGAAGAATGGGGTCCGAGATCTCCAGATTTGACCAGCTTGGATTTCTTTTTGTGGGGTTATCTGAAAAACATTGTCTACGCTGAAGTACCCACTACAAGAGAAAATATGATGGACCGCATAACAATTGCATGTCGCAACATTCCAAGAATCGCTCTTCTAGCCACCATTAGAAGTTTTCAAAATCGAATTCAGTTATGGCTTGATAATAACGAGCAATTGTTTGAACATCTTATTTGATGAATTTCCTGATCAAAGCGTCTTTAAAATCAGATTAGATAACTTACCCTTAGAGGAACTATCACCTTGCCTTGAGTGTCTGGGATAACCACACCTTGCCTTAAGTGGCTGGGACAACTATCGCCTTGCCTTAAGTGGCTGAGACAACTATACGCCGATACACACACACACACACACACACACACACACACACACACACACACACACACACACACACACACACACACACACAAGAGAGCCTGCAGGATAGCTGCGCTAAGGGTGGCCCGGGCGTACCGAACCGTATCTGACATTGCGCTCTCGGTGATAGCGGGGACCGCCCCCTTCGATCACCTGGCAGCCGAGAGAGCTGAAAGACACCGTGAGGGTGGGCGATGCGTAGAAGAGAATCGCTGCCATAACCGATGGTCATTGCGGACCGTAGAGGAGTGGCAGCGGAGATGGGACTCAGCCAGGGACGGCCGCTGGACCTACCGCATCATCCCGCGGATCCGGGAGTGGGCGAGCAGGAAACACGGCTTCGTCAGTTTCCAGCTTACCCAGGTGTTGACCGGGCACGGATGCTTCCGTAGCTACCTATTTCGTATAGGGGTCTACGGCAGCGCAGAGTGCCTGGCTTGTCCAGGGGTGAACGAAGACGTGGAACACGTCCTCCTACGGTGTCCTCGTTTCAGGGAGGAACGGGACCAGTTTCAAATCACTTGGAGCGGTCCCCTCACCCCTGAGGGCATTAGGGCGTGCCTGCTTGGCTCCCAGGAGGGATGGAACGCGGTAGTGACCCTCTGTACGTCCGTAGTGGACAGGTTGGGTCTCATCAGAAGAGACGAGGAGAGAAGATTTGCGATAGCAACAGTAGTGGGCTAATCTAGCCGTTGCCTCCCCCCGCGAAGTAATGCCTTGCGGCGGTTTCCGCGGGGGAATAAAGGTAAGAAAAGAGGTGGAGTTTTAGTGGGTATGCCTATCGACATCCTTCGGTAGGAGAGTCCCACACACGGGGAGTCTCGCATGGCTCCAGTCATGGTGCATTAAGCATTTCTCCACCTCTTCGGAAAAAAAAAAAACACACACACACACAAAGGGATTAGAAACTCGCCATGTCCACGTCGTTAATCCTGGGTAAGGCTGAGAGCAAGAGATGGTCGAGATCTTAAAATTCCTAATATGACCTTGACCTTTGTCCTTGACGTGACAGTCAAGGATACCGTCAGTTGGCTTTCTTGCAACCCTACAGCTCCTGCATCTCAATATTTTTATAGGGTTGGCTTTGTTCGTAAGGTCTGTACGCGTTTACTGTTTCGATCCTGACCATGATCTTGACCATAACCTTGGCCAAGATCATACTGAACGTAAAATTTCCCGCTCTTTCCATTTCCGAGGTCAAAAGTAGTGATTCCTATTTGAAAAAAACATTTTGTCCTTCATATAACCTTAACCCTTGACCTCAGGTTATGGTTATATCACCGTCAGTTGGCCCCTTAAAAACCCTACAACTTTTGTATAGAAAGTTTTTTTCTATCTTCGATATTTTTTTAGATATTCTCATCCGTTATTTAAAATGGGACACCGTGTATAATTTTTACTATTTTCACTTTTTGAATATTGAATATTGTAATATTCTATCTTCTATAAAATGGCTGGGCATGAAGCTTGGAGTAGTGGCGAGTCCGAACCAGAAAATGAAGTATTAGAAAACGAGGTTTTAGACAATAGAGCAGAAAATGAAGACTTCGGGGAAGTCAATTTGGAAGACTTTTCTTATAAGGAAATTGAATTGTCTGGGGACGCGTATTTTTATCCATCAATCAAAGATTTTCAAGGTAGCTCCGAAATAAATTCGAATATCTCTTTTTCAGGAAATACACTAATTGATTATTTCAATTACTTTTGTGATTCCTCTATGCTCAAAAAAATTGTAGAGGAAACCAATCGTTACGCAACTCAAAATCCTATAACTCGTTCTTCCCACATGAAAGCTTGGTCCCCTGTCACAAGAACAGAATTGGAAACTTTTTTTAGGCCTTTCCATTCTAATGTGCCATGTCTGTAAAGGCGATTTGCAAAGTTATTGGTCGACAGATCTTTTGCTACACACTCCAATTTTTGACCAAATAATGCCTCGCGATAGATATATTCACATCTTACGATGTTTACATTTTCATAATAATGAAGAAATCGAAAATCATCCTTTAGTGAAAATAAAGCCAGTAATAGAACACATGCAAAGCAAATTTTCAGCAGTTCTTACTCCAGGAAAAAATCTGTGCATAGAATAAAGTCTATTATTATGGAAAGGTAGGCTTCGATTCAAGCAGTACATTCCTTTGAAGAGAAATCGCTGTGGCATCAAGCTATTCATGATTGTAAACTTCGAGACGGGATTCGTGATGGGTTTTATTGTTTATACTAACGCAGACACTGTTTATCAAAAGTTTGATTTGGGTGTTACTGGCGATATTGTAGCTCACTTTTTACAATCTTATTTTTATAAGGGTCATGTTGTATACATAGACAATTGGTATACATCTCCCACTTTGGCAGAATTTTTACACGATCGTGATACAGGTATGTGTGGTACAGTGAAAGCAAATAGAAAGGGAATGCCAAAGCTTGAAAGCAAGTTAGTTCGAAGTGAAGTACAAGTCTCTCACAACGACGTATGGATGGCAGTGAGGTGGTAAGATAAACGTAGCGTTCGTATGCTTACAACTGTGCACGAACTTGAATTATGTGCAACTGGAAAAAAATATTACCTAACAAATAAAGATATTATAAAGCCAAGGTGAGTCCACGATTATAATCAAAATATGGGTGGTATTGATAATGTTGATAGACAATTATTTATAACAGAAACAGTGCGAAAAACAATGAAATGGTATCGAAAGCTTTTTCTTCATCTTATTGATCTTTGTCTATCCAATGCTCATGTGTTGTATAAAATGAGAAACGTGAAAGCTATATCGTTTCCTTCATTTAGATTACAGGTTGCTAGATCATTACTGAAACTTGATCCTTCTGCAAGCATCTCTCCTTACAATGACTCTCCCATTCGATTAGTTGGCCGCCATTTATCGAGGCAAGGTACAAATCGAAGATGCTACTTGTGCTCTTTGCGTAAGACTCCACGTAGAACGACATACATTTGCCCTAGTTGTGAAACTCCTCTATGCGCAGCACCATGCTTTCAAGAGTACCACACAAAAGAGACATTACCGTAGAGCCAATCATTCCTACGTGAGAGGCAAGGGGACTCAGGAAAATCAAGCACCCCGAAATGTTAGAGGCAAAGGGACTCACGAAAATGAAGCACCCCAATGGGATCACCTTTTCGCCTCGTCCACGCCGTTGATCCTGGGTTATGCTAAGAGCGAATGTCAGAATATTTCTTGACATCTTGACAAATGTAGTAGATGTTTGTTGCACTTGTTTTAGAAGTGAATGAGACCTTGAATGTAAATTTTTAAGATCAATGATGATACCTCAGCTATTTTTTTCAGAATTTTTTTTTATTCAGTTCATGACACTATGTACGAAAATCTTCAAAAAATTCAATCTATGCTAGAAAAAAAATTTGACCTTAAATAGATTTTCAAGGTCAGGAGTATCTCTAGGATTTTTTTACTATTTTTTTCATGTTCAGCGCGGGAAATTACATAGAAATACCCTCTAGAGTTTTCCTGGAAAATGAGAAAAAAAATTTACATTGTACTTTACGTTGCCTGCGGGGGTGGTCGATTTATCAACCAGCAGTCAGGGTGTGGACTCTACCTGAAATATCCAATGATCTCATGTATACATTTTGCATTTTATGAAAGGTCGTTTAGTACTAAAATTTTCCCGCAGCCAAAAGGTTAAAACACATTCTCGTAAACAAGAACGAAAAAAAAACTTTCTTTTATCACACAACCGTGTTATTGTTGGTATTGCTTTATCAAAATTGAGTTTTGAACCAATGATTTTTAGTAGATTTGTTGATGACATCTTTACGATAGTACCTGAATGTTCTGTTGATGAAATGGTTGATGTTTTTAATTCAATTCATGATAGAATTAAATTTACAGTAGAGGTTGAGATTGATAAAGAATTAAATTTTTTAGATATTAAAGTTATTAGAGATGATAAAAATAAAGTTAAATTAAATTGGTATAGAAAGCCTACTTGGTCGGGTAGATTTTTATATTTCCATTCTCATCACCAGTTCAGTGACAAGATTGGTGCGTTGAAAGGTGTTATTGACCGTGCCGTTAAACTGTCACACGGTGATTTTAAAAAAGTAAATTTGGATTTAGTTACAAAAACTTTTGTTAATAATAATTATCCGATAGACTTGATTAATAGAGTGATTGAAGAGAAAGTGAATCAAATTTATAATAGTAAATTAAAAGTTAGAGTTGATATTAAAAATGATGCATTTGTTGTTTCACCGTATGTTAGAGGTTTATCTGAAAGAATAAGAAAAGAATTTAATAAACTAGATATTCAAGTTTTCTTCAGAAATATTAATAATTTAAGTTTTTTGTTCAATAATTTTTAAAATAATTTAATTGTAAGGATAGAGATAGAAAGGATGGTAAATCTGGAGTTGTTTATAAAATAAATTGTATTGATTGTGATAAGTGTTACATTGGTCAAACTAGTAGACATTTGAAAAAGAGAATTTATGAACATAAATATAGTTCGAGGAGTGTATCGCATAGGGTTGCATAGGGTTTGAAACAGCATTGTTTAGATTTTTTCATTCATTTGATTTTAATAATGTAGAAATTTTAGAACAAAATATTATGAATAAATTTAATAGAAAAAGTCTTGAGAATATTCATATTTTTAGAAATGATAAGAATGTTAATTTAATGTTAGAGTCAAGTAAATTAAATAAGATTCATCATCATATCTTAACTTAACTTAGTTTATTGGTGTGAATTTATTTGGGTGTGGGTTCTTAGAGTGGGGAGGCCTTTTTTGAGGGTATAAATATCGGTGTGGAATAGTTTTTCATTTCAGTCCCTGATGAGGAGCAGCAGCGAGCTCGAAACGTCGGACAACATATTTGGGGTGAGTAGATTTTTGGTGCAGGGGGGCAGTCAGATTGCTTTATTAATAATTTGTTTTATTTTCAGTTAGAGTTTTTAATTTTTTATTTTTTATTTTTATTTTTATTTTTATTTTTATAGATTCTTCGGGGCTAACTATAAGTAGGAGAAATCTGACTGCCCATATATTTAATTTGTTATTGACTGTAAGACCGATAAAAATATTAATTAATAAAGGATTATCACTTAGAATTTTAACTCTTCTTAACCTTTAGAGGACGAGATGGCTCCTATACGGGCCATACCAATGATTGACCGTTTACATGTGTTAGTTTTGAGATGTGAGATATCACAAAAACTCGATTTCTACAGAAAAGTGAGAGAAAACAGTAAACCCAAATCCCCGTCCTCTAAAGGTTAAGCTTGATAATTGACGTCATCCTGGTTGATTCAGGTGATAAGGTAGTTGCTACTAATCAATCACAGAGCTCTTTTATTAATGGCCATGACTATATCTACATCGACTACAAATTGTCTTCACATGTTCTAAAGTATAAGGTTACTTTTCGTAATTTTAAGGATTTTTCCCGAACAGAATCTCCAACAGTAATTTTAAGAATTTTTCCCCAAATTTGCTCCAACAGTAATAAAACATATTCGTCACCTTGGTTAACATCTGAACTTAAGAATCAATGTAAGAGTCGTGATAAGTTGTCGGGACCCAGATGTGCTAGCTTTACACAAGCCTATGCATAAAGAGTTAAAGTCTGACATCAAGGTGGCGCGTATTTCTTTTTTTTATTCACACCATATTGCTAGGTTTGACTTTCAAATTACCTTCATTGACCTTGACTCTGAAATGATAAGGTCACCACAACTTTAGATACGAACTTAGCGCATCAATTTACTTAAGGATAAAGAGGTATCCTAGCATTATGTTTTTGAGCCGATATATTGGCTTTCCGGACCTTTGAAGGTTAAGTAGATCATTTAGTTAATATTTCCCCCTTTATTTTATGTTAAAAGTGAAAAAAGATGGTAATTTTTGCATGCTGACATTAAAACTGTAATTCAAAATACTTCGTCTTCTTAAAAAAACTTTTTTTGTGAACAACAATCATTGAATAACATTAAAAGGTTTTAATTAAAGTGAAAAAATAATGTATTGGATATAGATTCTCACCGCGTATGTTTAAATCCGAGTGAGTGCGCATGCTCCGTGCATCCCCACTCCGCTAAATGCCTCGAACTGCCTCGGGAAGCGACATTCTCAATACACGCGGAACACGCACAAAAATTTTGTTCCCTTCAACTCCCTTATATTTTTAAGTTAATAATTATATCACGTCAATTATTATTGTAAAATATACTTCAAGTTCTAATCTGTCAAACGGCGGGTATTAAATATCTTAATTTTCTAGTCAATCCGAATAGAGGAATAAAAAAAAATCTCTAAATATCTCGGGTTGTAATTAAGTTACAGCAATAAATTTCGTTTTAAAAAATGTAGAAGAATATGAATATTCCAAATATGTATATTAGATTGTCTTGATATTAAATATAATATATAATGTGACAATGTGCTTTGCACATGTCAAAAGCGAGCTATCGAACCCACAACGAACACCTACCTACCCATATATAATTCCCTACACCTACCTACCCGCACAGTAAATAAGCCCTGCCTACCCTCACATACTAAATACCCCTTTCCAAGCACGGCACATAAATACTAAGGTGGCCCTGGCGATGAGGATCTTGAGCGAGCTCAGATTATCAGGTGGGCTCCTCCGAATCTGACACTGCAAGCAGGATACTCAAAGGGAGGCGATCACCAGGAAGCCTCCAGGACTCTCCGAAGCCTCACAGTACAGCTGTCAAGGCGATGAGGTAGTATCCAGGCAGGAAGCAGAAGAACCTCCAACGCCAAGCAAGATATAGCTGTAAACAAGATACTTAATAAGAGCAAATACGCATTAAGAGGGTAAGGAGCAAGGAAGAGGATAAACAGCAATCGACAGAAGACAAAGACAAGGGAATACATGTACAGCTCAGAGTTGAGCAAAAATTATTCGAATACGAATAACGAATAAAATGAAACGAATAATTATCTAAATATTTTCTACGAATAAATTTATTTAACTAAAATCTTATTCGAATAGTTATTCGTTATTTATATCTATTTATTTGTAATTCGGCTATTCGATTATTTATTTATTCGTAATTCTATATTCGATATTCAAATATTCGTTTCTAAAATAGATATTTATCTTTTCGTATCAGAATTTTATTGAGATATTTTATTTACATATTTTACTTAAATACTTAGATAATAATGTACATTTCGTTAGTGCGTAAAATGAAGTTTTTCGCCTCGAGTGCAATCTGCAAATAATCTGAAAATATTAAATTAAAAATCTGAAAACATTCATAAGGGCAGCTTAAAACAAAAGCGAGGGCATGGCGTTTCGATTAAAAAAAAATGATTTTTTTCAATAATAATTAAATAAACAATTTTTGGTCGGTAAGTATTAGTCAAAAAAAGCATAAATTTTCAACGTAAATATCATAATTAAATTATAAACTGAAGGGATGGCATTTAGGATTTTTTAAAAAATTTATTCTTTTGTTTATAAAAAAATATAAAAAATGGCCGTTTTTTGAGTCCGACACCCTCTTAAAATTGTATTTTCATCCATGGTATCAAAAAATATTGTTATTACAAGTGTGAAAGCTGATACTTGACTCATGCGTGTGTTACCTACGTACCACTGTTCTGATAAACTTGCACTCGTTTGAAAACCAACGCTTTCACACTTGTATTGAAAATGACTATTATGGGCGCTTATTCTTATACACCTATTTAATATTTGTTTCAATTTTGAACAATCATCTAGATAATATGACGAATAACGAATATTGCAGATAGTAGATATCGCAAATAACGAATATCCCGAATAATGAATAGAAGGAAAAACGAATAACGGTTTCTATTAAATACGAATAACGCAAATAACGAATAATACGAATAAGAATAAAATTTTATTTAGATGAATAAATAGATAATTTTTAATTCGAATAATGCTCAACTCTGGTACAGCTGTATATAATCACTACAGCTGTACAAGGAACACATAGGACAAATTGAAGTTAGGACGCTGTACACAAAAAACGTGCACAGCCGATCTCCCGGATAATCACGCATACAAATACGCATATGTGCGTAAACCTCACGACCAAGTACTTACCTAGAGCCGTAGACGGAGCGGCTATCCATCAGCGAGGTCAACGTCGTAGAGGAGAGAGGGGTGACTCGGCCTCGAGCAGCAAGCGGCGGCGGGTGAGTTTCGTAACTGAAACTCATGCCGTACTAATTAGATGAATACAGATAATAAGGACGAATTATTAGTTACCTGGGAAGAGGTTGTACCGCATCTCCGAGACGGAAGCAGCACCAGGTCATCATCACCATACAGCCGAGTTATACCGATACATCCTGAACACAGCGGCACTCGACTCGCTCGCGAGACGCGAGATCGACGTACCGCGCACGAGTACATACTGTGCAGGCGCGCGGTACGAACATGGAGATTTCGAGCACGCCGAGAGAGAGAGAGCTCTACGGTCCGCCGTCCTGAACGGATCTTAATTATTATAGCGAAGCCGCAGATTATCGTGTAGCGAAAGAGAGAGAGAGATAGAGAGAGAGTGACATCGCCATTGAGGGACGAGCGCCGATTTCCTCGATAAGGTTGGTGAATACTTCACTCTCGCTGCGTACGGTATCCCCGAGTATCCGTAATAGTGTGTGCGAGTTCCTGGTCCCATCCTTCTCCCGTTCCCTTCCCCTACAGCGAACCGGAACGCTATCAGCGGAGCACAGCTCCAAGTAATTAACGATAACCGCGAGTTATCGGATTAGTTGTCGCGTAATAACGCGATTGGCGCCCATCCAATAATTATTCTTTTCTTTATTAATAAATAACTATTTTATTTATAAGTACTTGCTGACCCTCATTAACCTGCACCCTGATCCTCAGTGCAGCGTTACAATAATTATTAACAAAAACTGATAAAAAAATCGTTCAATTAGCTTAAATTGCTTTTTAAACAATTAAAAATTAAATTAAAGTTTAGATAACTATTGAACATTAAAATATAGATCTTGGTAAATGTACTCTTTTTGACTGGATACTTCAGAATGTTCCAAAGTCTTATTTTTTACATTTGAATTGAGCACCTTTTTATTTTTGCCAAATATGTAGTTTTAACATTGTGATTTATAGGGATTCCTGTCTTATATTTAATACTATAGACAGTTCAAAAAACGTCGTATAGACAGTTAAAAAAACTTAATTTGTTAATTCACTAATTTTGCGATCTCAACAAACTTTTTTTACTCGATAGATATTTTCAGGGCCTACAAAAAGTATTTAAAACTTTTTTCTTTATTATTAATAGTTTTCTAAATATAAAGAAAAAACCGGTTTTTGGAACTTTTTGAATTTTTGTTTAATAGTTGGGCTAATTCGTGTTAGTTCATACTATATCAACGTATTTTTTTATCGGCATTATAAATTTTTCATAAAACGACCCGTTTTAAGCTAATTTGACAGAACTAAAAGAGTTTACAGGATTCTGCAACCTTAAACTCTTGCCCTTGTGAACAAAACGGCTTACTTACTGCGATGCAGGGCGCCCAGGTGGTTTGGGTGCTTATATTCAGGTTTCCCATATTTTGGTCGTACCGGATGCAGGTAGGGCACGTTTGGAGTCACTGGTCCTACATAGCTTGCACTATTTTGATGCAGCGCGCCGCTGGGCAGTTGAGATTATTTTGCATATGTCTATCTCTGCTGTACGACCTTTCTACGACCGCTCCCCTACTTTTCTTTTCTTCTCGTCAACATATCTGTGCTTTTCGACGTCTGCGATATTGCAACTGTTAGAGAATGTTTTGTCTGCAAGGACCACCTCACCCGGAAGGACTACTCGGTGGTATGTCCGAAGTGTAATAATATTACGCACATACCTCCTTTGTGATTATACTCGATTCAAGTCTACGCCGGTGCTGTCAAATGGCTAACATATTCAACAGAGAAAACAGAGAAGCCTCGAGGTGTGAGGGCAGCACCTCACGGATTACGATATCCGAGTGTATCGGCAAGCAGAGGCCGTAACAATTCAAATTATGACATTGTCGGTATATAAAACCAATTGTAAATTTCCGCCGTTTGCAAAAAGACTTTGCGCTAGTCATAATCCAAAAGATACCTTAGTAGCAAATAACGTTTATTTTATCCTAAAAAGAACAAAACAAATAATAATGTTTATTATCACACACAAGTCTTGTGACGTTGTAAATATATACAATGCAGAAAATATATACATAACTTGTAAATACACTGTATTTAATAATATAATAATAATATAAGAATAATAATAATAATAATAATAATAATAATAATAATAATAATAATAATAATAATAATATAATAATAATATTATAATAATAATACGTGTTATTTTCAACAAGTGCTTTCTTAACAAAGATATCGTATGGCCTCCGTCGCTGATTAGCACTAGTTGGGAGCATGAAAAGAACGACGTTAAAATAATAATAAAAAATAACTTTATTTATTATTTAATTGTTTAAAAACGCACACTGTTTAATAATCCCGTAATTTATGTTTATGTAACTAAACAGTCTATTAATAATTCAAATTATAGTTTATAAATTAAAGTAATTAAACAATTTATTCAATTTCCCACATTATATCTGGGATTTCTGATCTCAAAAGCTTCGCTCGCTAATCCCGGAGACGTAAGGTTCGCACTAGTCTATCAAAAGCGAAAAGAACGCGCATGGTTTATTAATCATTTTCCTTCGTGTAAACATTTTTTATAGTAATAGATGCAAGTTTAGACATAGCAGTTCATTAGAAAAAAAGTATTTTGAGCATCTATTTTCCTATTAGACTTTATATAATAACATCAGATGAACCAAAGTTGTGTATTGTTTATTTTAAATCAGGTAAGTAATATTGATATGTTACAACATACACATCTCGCAACGATAAATTATTTGAGTAAGTTAATGAAATCGTGAAAATTTGACGATTTAATGTGAATTTATCCGCTTTGCTGTCTTCTCGCTTCACTCAGGTGGCAAATGCGTCTCATGTGTGAATCGCCTGTTTCGCACACTCGTATGGGAAACTACTATTTTTTTATGTAAATTTAAGATGTTTCAAAAAATAGTATTTATTAATGAATTCAAGTTATTATATATTTTTACAAACCATTTATTACTTTTTTTGGTTTGGTTAATAAAAAACAGTTTAATTTTTAATTGTTAGAAGGAAAAAGCAGAAATATTTCACTTTATTGACAAAAACTCTAAAAGCAACCTTTGAGATTATAAAGGTAAAGACATAGTATCTTGGTGATACGATAGTGAATATCTAATCTAATCTGCAGATCAGCGGAAATGGTCAATAAATAATGAACCGACCATAGAGGGTGATCTATTTTTTACCAGGATAGCAATTTAAATATATAAAACATACTAAATATATAAACTATACTAACTATAATATATATACTAAATATATAAAACATTTTAAAAGAGCATTAAATAATTTTTAATATTTTCCATCACTCATATAATCGTACATTATTATACAAATTACTAGAGTAAAATAAATTATAATAGAAACGTTCAATAATAAAACAACGAGTGAATTATTTGAAATTTTCCATTGTGATGTACATAGATCTCAAATTTTAATAATCGTATAAACTTAATATATTAATCATAAATTTATGCATTATTTTATATCAAAAAAATCGAAATGCGACCAAACTAGCGTGAATAAGTGAGGTATTAGTTACTAGATTGTATTAAATACTTACTTAAATAAACCAGGATTTTCAGTCCAAACAAGTTCTAAACATATTTCTGGCAATGACATTCCAACCGATGAGTTATTTAAGTAATGGTTTGCTGACTTCTGGCAAAACGTATTGTGTTCTGTTCGACCCATGGAGTGCGCTAACAAAGTATGTTGAGATTTACTGTGATGCACGTTATATCCCATGTATGCACTTAATGACATAACCGATAACATTGGATTAGTTGGAGAATGGCATCGTGATATTGTAGCCATTGGACTTTGTGATCTTGATAAGTGTTGTGAAGATATAGAAATATTGACCGAACATGTAGGAGTATGTGAAGAAGTTTTAGAACGGAAAGGACTTGCAGATCCACCTAAAACAATACAATGAAACCTGTTTATTATGATTATTGATACCAGCGAAAAGAAAAAGAATGCTAAAGTTTGGAAAATAGATTTCTTTAAAACTGGTATGTGTAATTTGTTATTTAACTACTCTGGCAGCTGACTCAAGGTTTTTATAATTGCTGCTAAGGATACAAAATTGAATGCAAAATTTAAGAAAAATCTAATGAAAAATTATTTTCGCTAATAGAAAGCTAAATTGTTTGTTGTACGACATATTTTATATAGTTTTGCATATATTTTGAATATATTATTTGCGTATATAAAAAATTTTGGTAGTTCCCACGTACACCTTTTTACAGGTTTTTACGTATCCCCTACACCTTTATTCCATTTCCAATTTTACCCCCCCTTTACCACACCTTCTCGCATTCGCCCGGGGTTATGCCCGTGGAGAGAGGGAAAACCTGTGGCCAAACCCATTCGGATAAATGCCATTTAGGAAATCCTCCTCCGAGAAGGGCGGTGTATTCGAGAACAATTCTGTTTGGGTGGCAAGGTCACATTGCGTAGACTTTAACACCGAAACCGAATGCCTCACATCTCCCGCTCACGTTGTGGAATGTGAAAAAAACACCTAACATTCATTTAAGCTATGTCCGAAAAACGGTCACCCATCCAACTAGTAACTGCGCTCGGCGCTGCTTAATTTTCATGACCGGCCGAGGTGCCTTTCCGGCGCTCCGCCACCGTGTCGGTTTATTTGCGTGTATATATATATATATATATATATATATATACATTTCACGTATTTATATATATATATATATATATATATATATAAATACGTGAAATGGCCGTTGTGACGACCTGTAAAGAGAGGGAAGATGCTACTTTAGCACGATAAAAAGAGATAGAGAGGGCTTATAACGACCGGTCGTCACAAGCTCTTTGAGAGTAAGCGAGATACTCTTATGTAATTTAGGTCATTGGTCGTCATAACGGCCTTTCACGCGTGTACGTATATATATATATAGCATATATATATATATATAGCATATATATATATATATATATATATATTGAGTAAGAGGATTTCTCTGTCGCCGATGTTCCTGGGGGGTCATTCTGGGGTACCTCGACATCGTCTCCAAGAAGAAATATTTTTTGGAAAATTATATATTTTGTAGTGTATTATGATAAAAATAATGAAAATTTATTGTGTATTTATGGTCCAACCTGTAGTAGCAAATGTTATATATTATATGCTATCTTAAAATTAACTTGCACTGGTAATGCCGCTAATTCATCACTGGGTGACAAAGCCAAATATTTAACATTTAAATTCACATTTAATTCCAATAAACATCTGTCTTTTAAATATTCATGTCATAATGACAAACACATCCAACAGTTCGTTACAGAACAAGATTTTAATCCTAAAACATGTCTTCTCAAAAGTATTAGTTTGTCGAAAATATTAAAAGAAATTACTTTTATAAAATCTATAAAAGTTAAAATAGACAATAATATAATACATGTTCCTAAACAATATATTACCTGTAATAATTATAACGGTAGGCGAATTACCGATATGGTGAGAAACGCGAAAGAGTAGATAGTGCTGCGTGCGTACGGACTAGGGAGAGCCGTACGCACTCAGCTGATAGTATAGAGATAGCGCACAGGGGATGTCGTGAGAGAGGCCGTTTCTATCATACTTACGAAAGAAGTGTTGGTGAGTGAGACAGTGTGACATAACAAATGCAACGGTAGACAATAAATATTTATAAATAATCCATCCACATTATATTAAAATTTTATACTGTCAAAATGACGATTTAAGTATAAATTATGTTATATTTTTTTAAATAGTTTGTAAAATTTATTTTTTTTTAATTCAATATGATCGCGGCACCCAAAGTAATAATTAGTCATAGTGTTTGACTTTTTTATAGGTATTTAATTAATTTTTTATTGGTTTTGAAGTTTAAGTCTGAGCGTACGTCCGTACGTCCGTACAGGAGGCTTTTTATATTTTAACTCTTCTTATATCTCTCCTGGATTTTCGAAAAAATGAATTTTTTTTAATGAAAATGATCGCGGAACCACACGGATTAATTAGAAATAGTGTTTAACTTTTTTATAGGTGTTAAATTACTTTTTTTTTTACTTTTTTTACTTTTTTATAGTCGATTAGTTATAACTGAAGATAACATTAAGGACTGGACATCATCAACAAATATATGGGAATATTTAATATATAAGGGAATATTTTTTTTTTAATTTCGTAATATGCCTTCCAGTAGATATTGCCCCGATGACCTGGAGGTAACATTACCGACCTAGACATCTTCTACAGGAAGAAAATTTTTTTTTTGATTTCGTAATAAGTCTTTCACTAAATGTTGCCCCGATGACCTGGAGGTAACATTACCGACCTGGACATCTTCTACAGGAAGAAAAAATTTTTTTTTTGGTTTCGTAAGAGGCCTTCCAGTAGATATTGCCCCGATGACCTGGAGGTAACATTACCGACCTGGACATCTTCTACAGGAAGAAATTAATTTTTTTTTTTAATTTTATATAAGCTATCAAGTAGACGATGATGAGATGACCTGGATGTCCTAGCTAAAATCCTCACTCGCTCACGCTCGCTCGATGAAAAATCATGATATAATAGATAATATTAAATTAAACTAAAAAATATTTTATTATTTAACTACATTCAATCATTATTTATTACATTGTACCCATGTAGATTTATTATCTTATGTATAATAATTAATGAAAATATAAATATTATTATACGATGAATTAAAATGATATTATTGCAAAAATTGAAATTATCTATAAAAATAATTACTTTTGTCGGAAATAGAGTTTAATTATTATTGCAATAGCACTTTTCATAAAGGAATTATTATTGATTTTTTATTGTCATGTGATATGTATACATCCTTTGCAAATAATTGATTTATTTATTTAGCAGTACTTATTAATTTGTGTGTTATTGGTAATTTGGTAATAGTACTATTTATACACTGAGAAAAATATTATAATAAATATTAAAATAATCTATATTAAAAATTACTATATTTTATAGGAAAAGTGTGACATCTCAGCAATATAATAATTTTTGCTATGTTATATAGTAAAATTTAGATATACTATCTTTTAATATCCAATATCGTAATTTTTAATATTCAATATAGTAATTTTAATTATATAAGTCAGCAAAATTTATTATTCAATCTGGTATTTTTTAAATGCGAATTTAAGGAAGTAAAAATGAATTATATTTTGTTTTTAATTAATTCGAAATAGAATGTATATATTGGGGGAATTCCTTTTGTCAATTAAGTACTACAGAAACATTTAATATTTGGAGATTTAATTATATACTATTCTTACGCAGTTGACCGCAATTTTTATTCACTCGCATATATTTATTCATTACACTTATTAGTCACTAACTTAAATATTGTTTCAATCGCTATCATTGCAATACGCTGAACGGAAGATTTTCGCATAATACACATTTTTGAGCATTTGCGAGAAAAAGTGGAAAAATAGAAAATTTTATACACGCCACCTATTGGACGAACGGAGTAATTAGAATAGCCTTAAATTAAAAAGTCGTCTCAAAACAATTGAATACTGAAAAAGAAATGAACGTATACGCGTATATAAAATATTTCTACAATACTTATTATACAAATTTTAATATATGTAGTATATAGATTTAAAAAAAATCAACCAAATAATTAAATATTGATCATACATCCACATTATCCACATTATATTAAAATTTTATACTGTCAAAATGAAGATTTAAGTATAAATTATGTTATATTTTTTTAAATAGTTTGTAAAAATTAATTTTTTTTTAATTCAATATTATCGCGGCACCCAAAGGAATAATTAGACATAGTGTTTGACTTTTTTATAGGTATTTAATTAATTTTTTAATGGTTTTAAAGTTTAAGTCTGAGCGTACGTCCGTACGTCCGTACAGGAGGCTTTTTATATTTTAACTCTTCTTATATCTCTCCTGGATTTTCGAAAAAATGAATTTTTTTTAATGAAAATGATCGCGGAACCACACGGATTAATTAGAAATAGTGTTTAACTTTTTTATAGGTGTTAAATTACTTTTTTTTTTACTTTTTTTACTTTTTTATAGTCGATTAGTTATAACTGAAGATAACATTAAGGACTGGACATCATCAACAAATATATGGGAATATTTAATATATAAGGGAATATTTTTTTTTTAATTTCGTAATATGCCTTCCAGTAGATATTGCCCCGATGACCTGGAGGTAACATTACCGACCTAGACATCTTCTACAGGAAGAAAATTTTTTTTTTGATTTCGTAATAAGTCTTTCACTAAATGTTGCCCCGATGACCTGGAGGTAACATTACCGACCTGGACATCTTCTACAGGAAGAAAAAATTTTTTTTTTGGTTTCGTAAGAGGCCTTCCAGTAGATATTGCCCCGATGACCTGGAGGTAACATTACCGACCTGGACATCTTCTACAGGAAGAAATTAATTTTTTTTTTTAATTTTATATAAGCTATCAAGTAGACGATGATGAGATGACCTGGATGTCCTAGCTAAAATCCTCACTCGCTCACGCTCGCTCGATGAAAAATCATGATATAATAGATAATATTAAATTAAACTAAAAAATATTTTATTATTTAACTACATTCAATCATTATTTATTACATTGTACCCATGTAGATTTATTATCTTATGTATAATAATTAATGAAAATATAAATATTATTATACGATGAATTAAAATGATATTATTGCAAAAATTGAAATTATCTATAAAAATAATTACTTTTGTCGGAAATAGAGTTTAATTATTATTGCAATAGCACTTTTCATAAAGGAATTATTATTGATTTTTTATTGTCATGTGATATGTATACATCCTTTGCAAATAATTGATTTATTTATTTAGCAGTACTTATTAATTTGTGTGTTATTGGTAATTTGGTAATAGTACTATTTATACACTGAGAAAAATATTATAATAAATATTAAAATAATCTATATTAAAAATTACTATATTTTATAGGAAAAGTGTGACATCTCAGCAATATAATAATTTTTGCTATGTTATATAGTAAAATTTAGATATACTATCTTTTAATATCCAATATCGTAATTTTTAATATTCAATATAGTAATTTTAATTATATAAGTCAGCAAAATTTATTATTCAATCTGGTATTTTTTAAATGCGAATTTAAGGAAGTAAAAATGAATTATATTTTGTTTTTAATTAATTCGAAATAGAATGTATATATTGGGGGAATTCCTTTTGTCAATTAAGTACTACAGAAACATTTAATATTTGGAGATTTAATTATATACTATTCTTACGCAGTTGACCGCAATTTTTATTCACTCGCATATATTTATTCATTACACTTATTAGTCACTAACTTAAATATTGTTTCAATCGCTATCATTGCAATACGCTGAACGGAAGATTTTCGCATAATACACATTTTTGAGCATTTGCGAGAAAAAGTGGAAAAATAGAAAATTTTATACACGCCACCTATTGGACGAACGGAGTAATTAGAATAGCCTTAAATTAAAAAGTCGTCTCAAAACAATTGAATACTGAAAAAGAAATGAACGTATACGCGTATATAAAATATTTCTACAATACTTATTATACAAATTTTAATATATGTAGTATATAGATTTAAAAAAAATCAACCAAATAATTAAATATTGATCATACATCCACATTATCCACATTATATTAAAATTTTATACTGTCAAAATGAAGATTTAAGTATAAATTATGTTATATTTTTTTAAATAGTTTGTAAAAATTAATTTTTTTTTAATTCAATATTATCGCGGCACCCAAAGGAATAATTAGACATAGTGTTTGACTTTTTTATAGGTATTTAATTAATTTTTTAATGGTTTTAAAGTTTAAGTCTGAGCGTACGTCCGTACGTCCGTATAGGCAGACTTTTTATTTTTTAACTCTTCTTATCTCTCTTGGATTTTCGAAAAAATGAATTTTTTTTAATGAAAATGATCGCGGAACCACACGGATTAATTAGTAATAGTGATTAACTTTTTTATAGGTGTTTAATTACTTTTTTAAATGGTTTAACCTCGATTATTTATTTGTTTATCTCGATCAGTTATAACTGAAGGTAACATTAAGCACTGGACATCATCGACAGGAAGGGAATATTTTTTTTTTAATTTCGTATTATGGGTTCCATTAAATGATGCCCCGTCGACCTGGAGGTAACAGTAGGGACCTGGACATCTTCTACAGGAAGAAAAATTGTTTTTTTTGATTTCGTAATATACCTTCCAGTAGATATTGCCCCGATGACCTGGTGGTAACATTACCGACCTGGACATCTTCTACAGGAAGAAAAATTTTTTTTTGATTTCGTAATATGCCTTCCAGTAGATGATGCCCCGTCGACCTGGAGGTAACAGTAGGGACCTAGACATCTTCTACAAGAAGAAATTTTTTTTTTTTATTTCGTAATATGCCTTCTAGTAGATATTGCCCCGATGACCTGGAGGTAACATTACCGACCTAGGCATCTTCTACAGGAAGAAAATTTTTTTTTTGATTTCGTAATAGGCTTTCCAGTAGATGATGCCCCGTCGACCTGGAGGTAACAGTAGGGACCTAGACATCTTCTACAGGAAGAAAAAATTTTTTTTATTTCGTAATAGGCCTTTCAGTAGATGTTGTTCCGCTAACCTGGAGGTAACATTAGGGACCTGGACATCATCTACAGGAAGAATATTTTTTTTTTAATTTCGAAATGTGCGTTCCAGTAGATAATAAAAAAAATAATAATAAATAGTAATAAAATAATATAAATAACATAAACACCATAAATACTATAAATACCATAATACATAATAACATAAACTACCTAATATATAAATAAATTATAATTATATATGTATGATCAATATTTAATTACTTGGTTGAGTTTTTATATAAATTAGTTATATATATAGACAAAAATTATTAAAATATTTATACTATATTTTTTATTTTATAAAATTTATAAAATAAAGTTTTACAATATTTAATATGTAATGTTATAATCAATCTTACGTAAATAGCAAATTTTAATATCAAAATAACAAAAGTTCTTACATCATATATAGTGAAATGTATATACTAGATATATTAAAATTTGTATAATAAGTATTGTAGAAATATTTTATATACGCGTATACGTTCATTTCTTTTTCAGTATTCAATTGTTTTGAGAAGACTTTTTAATTTAAGGCTATTCTAATTACTCCATTCGTCCAATAGGTGGCGTGTATAAAATTTTCTATTTTTCCAGTTCTTCTCGTAAATGCTCAAAAATGTGTATTATGCGAAAATCTTCCGTTCAGCGTATTGCAATGATAGCGATTGAAACAATATTTAAGTTTGTGACTAATAAGTGTAATGAATAAATATATGCGAGTGAATAAAAATTGCGATCAACTGCGTAAGAATAGTATATAATTAAATTTCCAAATATTAAATGTTTCTGTAGTACTTAAATGACAAAAGGAATTCCCCCAATATATACATTCTATTTCGAATTAATTAAAAACAAAATATAATTCATTTTTACTTCCTTAAATTCGCATTTAATAAATACCAGATTGAATAATAAAATTTGCTGTCTTATATAATAAAAATTACTATATTGAATATCAAAAATTACGATATTGGATATTAAAAGATATTATATCTAAATTTTACTATATAACATAGCAAAAATTATTATATTGCTGAGATGTCACACTTTTCCTATACAATATTGTAATTTTTAATATAGATTATTTTAATATTTATTATAATATTTTTCTCAGTGTATAAAAAGTGCCATTACCAAATAACCAATAACACACAAATTAATAAGTACTGCTAAATGAATAAAACAATGATTTGCAAAGGATGTATACATATCACATGACAATAAAAAATCAATAATAATTCCTTTATGAAAAGTGCTATTGCAATTATAATTAAACTCTATTTCCTACAAAAGTAATTATTTTTATAGATAATTTCTATTTTTTTAATAATATCATTTTAATTCATCGTATAATAATATTTATATTTTCATTAATTATTATACATATGATAATAAATCTACATGGGTACAATTTAATAAATAATGATTGAATGTAGTTAAATAATAAAATATTTTTTAGTTTAATTTAATATTATTTATTATATAATGATTTTTCAGCGAGCGAGCGTGAGCGAGTGAGGATTTTAGCTAGTATTATAATTAACACGAGCATCCCTTGCTATTTTACATAAATAAAACCAATCTTGAATCTAAAAGACTCGTTAATTAAAGTACTCGATGTACCAAACAGTATGGTGCTCGTTTCCAACCATTACATATGACATTGGCATCTCAAGCTCCAGCGGACTTCCCTAACGCTAGGCATAAACTATTCACCAGACGTACCCCATGTATCTGCCTGGTGTATCCCTATGCATTCGCCAGGCGTATATGTAGACATTTACCAGGCATATACTTATGCATTCGTCAGGCGTATACCTGTGCATTCGCCAGGCATATACCTAGGCATTTACCAGGCATATACCTATGCATTCGCCAGGCGTATTTCTGTGTATTTATCAGATGTACATCTATGCATTTACCCGCATTCACCAGTATTCACCAGAAATCGCCGGTATTCGGTAGCATTCACCAGCATTCATCAGTGTTAGTGAATACTTAGGAATACGCTGGCGAATGCATAGGTATACGCCTGACGCATGCATGGGGTACGCCTGGTGAATAGTTTATGCCTAGCGCGAACTTGGCGCCTGGTGTTTCCGAATTTATCGCCTGGCCATAAGTTTGAATGATGGGTGGGGGCTTGCGACTAGTAGTATACGTATGTGTATGAGCGTGGGTAAGCGTTAGGGATGATTCTAGTAGCCTAAACGCGCATTAGGGAAGTCCGTTGGAGCTTGAGATGCCAATGTCATATGTAATGGTAAGAAACGAGCACCATACTGTTAGGTACATCGAGTACTTTAATTAACGAGTCTTTTAGATTCAAGATTGGTTTTATTTATGTAAAATAGCAGGGGATGCTCGTGTTAATTGTAATATTATTTATAAATATCGGTTGTCAACCGTTGAATTGCTTACAATTTGATTTTCTACGCAAACATAACTCAAAGTTTGTTGTAATTTTATCATAAAATTTAAAACTATTGTAGGCCGAATGTATGACTGAGGGCAAGAGTTTCATTTCTTTTTAATGCTTTGAATACTATGCAATGAAACAATTCAACTACTACATGGCATTAAATTTTTATATACTACAAAGTAAATATTGGTTTCTTATTCCAGATGGACACAGTGTAGCTTTGACTTGCATGTGATCGTGTAATTATAAAACAAGTTCGAGGCATCATGTACATATTGACGCTTGAAGCTTTGTTGGATATGACATGGTATGGTTTTAGTGCAAGTACTGTAGCTTTAAGCTAACGCAGATTAATTTAAATTTACTAAATACATTGCGACAATTCCATGTATCTTAAATACACACTGATTTAAAGTCAAACAAGGTGTTTGATGTTGATAACAGCATTACACACTGATTTAATGTCAAACAAGGTGTTTGATGTTGATAACAGCATTACACACTGATTTAAAGTCAAACAAGATGTTTGATGTTGATAACATCATTACACACTGATTTAAAGTCAAACAAGGTGTTTGATGTTGATAACAGCATTGTACGCGAATCGAGGGTATTCCAGGTCGCATCGTGGGACATAGCTACCTCGGTTGGTACGTTGGGACATAATTGGGCCTAACCAGGGCCCTACATTTTCCACTACCCACCCCGTTACATAATATAATAGATGCATTTTAAAACATAAATTAAATGAAAATGAGTTATAGAATATAAAATTCAAAATTTTTTTATTTCTTACAAATGCTGATTTTGTACCACTTTATACTAAAATTATTAATAAAATAGTTTACGAAAGTAAAGTATATTTAAGTGTTGATAGTATAAGAATTAATGTTCGAAATATGAGTCATTGTAATGTTACTAAGGAATTTAAATTGAGACGAAGGATTATGCAACGATACTTGAATAATTCATTTAGAATAAGAACAATATACTATATGTTATCAATTACTCGAAAAAATTCCAAAAAAAACTATGATAATTTCGAAAATAGATTTAGCATATACAGATCCTCAAAAGATGAAATACCCATTATTATGATACGATGACGTTTTCGTACAACGCTAAGTTTTTTGGACAAGGTTTTTTGCAATGACAATAAACCAATCACAGGTAGAATCATTTGAAAAAGTAAGCCTTTTTTATCTAGATCAGTATTTAGTCATGATCAATTGTTTATTGCATTGTCAAGAGTTATACATAAAAAAAATGTAATAGTAAATTTTTTATATTCATCAATTATTTAAACAAATACAGAGGGAAATAGTTAATAAATAGACATAATTAAAGAAGTGTGAAGTGTTCAACAATAGTTAAAAACTAGATTATAATAAACCTGTATTTTAATTATGTCAGCATCAAACCACGCATAAAATAATATTCTTTTGTTTTAGGAATTTAATTACATTATACTTATTTGAACATAAAATTAAAATCATAGCAATTGTCTGCATTAAGCGTACTCACATACTGAATAATCTCGAAATATTAAATGGAAACTAATTGGATAAACCTATATCGAAGTATATCGAAATATATTAACTTAATATATTAATTATTCATATAATATTATTTATGTCTACTTATTAAAAATCAATATCATTTGATCCAGGGAGCGTTAGCGACACAAGATCTTTGCTAGTCACTTATTAAAATCAATAAGTACTTTGTCGATTGGCTCAATCCCTTGAAGCGTGAAATTTAAATCTGAATTTAATTCCCTTCTAATATGTATATACTACACGCGTTCCGAATTCCATATACTGAATATACACGATCCTTATGTCGAAACAAGCGCGGACCTCGTAGTCAGTGTATGCACACTTGAATCTAGATCTATTCAAGATGTCCGCAACACAGTTGCGCGACTATACGTGTGTGTGCGTACAAGTACACGGCATCTCCAGGCACATACTACGCTACAAACGTTTGACATCGACACCGCCGACATTCAACTGATTTATGGCGGAGAAGTGTTCCTCTTAATCCTCAGGAAGTATGCACTCTTTGAATGTAACCGTAAGTCAAAACAATTAATTATTAATTTATTTATTTATTTATATTCACCATTATCCCTTTCTATTCCCTTTAAGTTATGAATTTGATAAATAAAGATATGTCTATGTTAGTATAGACCTACGTCATTGGATGCAACGCGATGTTTCTTGAGATTTACACTTACAAAAGAAACTGACGTCTCAAATACAGTGGACAATGAAATTGTTGACTAATTAATATTTCGTTAATTAGATGAAATGCTGATTTATTGGTCTGTTGTTGGGTGGGAATACATCTCTATCCCGCACTGATCAATTAATAAATAAAAGAAAAATTATTCATGATAATTTTATTTTATTTTTATAATGTGCCCAAACTGGACCGTCACACTACCTTCAAGTTATAAACTACATCGTCATTTTCTCAACTTCAACTATTTTCTCCAATTTATTTAATTACTATATGTATTCTTTATATTAATATTTTTCATGAATTCTCTCCCTTGTTATAAATAATCCTGACTATTTACAAAATAAAATATTTATTAGTTTCTCGATAAACTAAAAAACAACTTTCCTAACCTCCGCTGTATCCCATACTTTATGCTTATTAATAGTTAACTTCCCTCAAATCTCCTCCCTGCTACTACTATCGATTATTAATAATTAAGTTGCTGTCAATTAATTAATTTTTCTTTATTTCACATTATCATCAGCGGATCACGAAGTATCAACCAGCCAAACAGTATAAACCAGCGAGGAGGACTCACAAACAGCTGATGCCGTTACCTGTCAACGGCCCAACGATTATCCTACATCTTGATAGATAAGTATTAACCTTATTATTGTGACAAGGCAAGTATGCCTGTCATGGTTTAAAGCGAGCACACACATTCCTATCTACCTATTACCCAATATATCTACCTAAACCGTATACTAAACAAGCCTGGCACCGAGCACACATATCCCTAGCTATCTATTATAGAAGATAATCCCCTAAAGCCGAACAAGCTACACCCTGGAACAGAAGCGGAGCCAGCACACACAGGAGTCGAGGAAACCAGTAGCCACCAAGACGCTACATGCAGGGCGAACAGCACTCGGAGAGCCTGGAGACATCAGCTGAGTACGCAGGCAGCACAAGAGCATGGACAGGGCAACAAGGTCCAAAGTACAAGGAAGACGGCTGTTGCAGCAATTATAACAGCATATTCATAGAGCCTCAATCCTGAAGGAGCCATCCAGCAGCAACAAACTCGTACAGGGAGATCAACCTGTAAAGCATAATAATGAGTATGTTTTCAACACTAAGGAGCAGATAGGAGTACACAAGACTGTGTACAGGAGTACAGGTGTATAGGAGCCAGGGTTAGAGGTTATGTGAGCATAAACATTGCTCACATATACTAACTAAATAATAAGGCACCTGTCAAGTTACTCCTTACCGTATAATAGCAACCGCGCAGTAGACCCGAGGAACAACCTCCGGAGTCGACGTCGTGAAGAGACGTCTTAGCAGCCAAGAAGCCACGAAATAGAGAGAGACGGAGAAAGCGACACGTATATAGATTCGCCGAGCAGTAAGATTCGTCGTCCACCTGAACATAAACGCATGGATCGATTAGCCGATAAATAGCAAGGAACGAGGTAATAATTACCAGATAGCAGCCTCGTCGTCGCCAACTCGTCGTCGTCGTCGTCGTCGTCGTCGTCTCACTCGAACAGCCTAGCAGAACGCCAACAACAACACCAAGCCGCTCTCGCTGTAAGGCCGCGCTCGCACTGCGCGGAGACGGTCGCGACGCATGCGCGCGGCGCTCTCGCAGGACGAAGGCAGAGAGCTCGGGAACACGGCCGTGACTAGACGCAACGAGGCGAGATTTCGTACCCGATCGACCGTTTTTCCCGTACGATAAGCGAGTCTGAGAGTGTGCACCGGGTGCAACCCAGAGAGCGAATTTGCAGTATAAGGTTTGTGCAAAGTGCTACCCATACCCGTGTTCCTCTCCTCGTAAAGTGCGTGTGCCGCTATTTTCCCCTTTTTGCGCGTATTCGCACACGTGGCCAGCGTCGCCATTTTCGTCGATCGAGCGGATATTCGCTATATCGCCGTGCGTGAAGTTATACCGAGCCAAACTACGAGCCCTAGTGACATTATAATTAATTAAGCGTAATTGTAATAACTAGCAGCCGTTAATATATAGCCGCGAACACGACTGGCAACCGTGTACTTAATTTATATCAGATAATAAATTCTCTGTTTTATTAATTCATATCGATTTTATCACCCGCACCCTGATCCCCAGTGCGGTGTGACATTATGTATATATTAACAACCAATAATATTTATTATTAATTAACACCTATTATTATATACTAGTTCGAAACGCTCGCGATTTAACTTTATTGTTTCCGTGGTTTAATGTTCATTATGATTCATGAATAATGATATACCTGTATAAATTGTAAATTGATTTAGAAAAAAAAGAGATTTAATAGGCATCAATTTCCGGGATGAAAGTTTTTCAACCAAGTAATTCATCCAAGGGAATAGTAGTTTTTTACTCCCAAAGTGTATATAAACTTTTTTGATATATTTAATTTAAAATAATAAACTTGATGTTGTATTTATATAAAAAGGTTAAATTATCAAGGAGAGTTCACACCCTTTGGGAAACGGAGCTTGACCAAACTCTGGGATATGATTTTTACGATAAAAATATGAAGAAAGCCGGATATTTAGTGTCCAATGCCCTTTTTTACGATAAATATAAGCAAATAACGAAAAATCTCGCTAAAAACCCTTAACTTTGATTGCTTATATCTCGGAAACAATTAAAGATGTACATTCAAGCTAAATTTGAAAAAAAGCTGATATCAAGTAAATATATTTTAAAAACAAGAAGCTCAAATATCTTAAATTAGTTTATTGTTATGGAAGAAATAAAAATTAAACGAACTTTTATCGAAAATGTAGCACTAAAATTTGATGATTTCTTTAGGCTAAAATATCATCTTATTCTTATTTCTTTCAAAACTTTTGACCAATTTAAGATAATAATAAGCAGAGTCAATGATAACTTTAGAAAGATTTTTCGTTATTTTCTTATATCTGTCATAGAAAAAGCATCGAATTCTAAAACTCCGGCTTCTTCATATTTTTATAGTAGTAATCGTATCCTACAGTTTGGTAAGGATTCGTTTCCCAAAGGGTGTGGACTCTCCTTGTAAGTATCCAAAATAAAAATGTAAGTTTATGATGAATAAATGTGTTTTCGATGAATAAAATGGGTTTAGAGAGAATAAAGTGATTCAAGGAATAAGAGGCAATATTACTCCACTCGTATAGGTTAACCTTTAGAGGGCCGGGGTTTTGAAAAATTTGAAAATCGCATTTTTCTATAGGAATGTGGTCTAAAGTCCCTGAGTTAGAGCCAAACTAAGTTACGATGTTGGTGAGTCAGATCCCTTACGCCTAGAGGCGTATTCCGGTCCGGTATGGTAAGACCAAATGTTGAAATTTTCAAAATTTCAGAAAAATGTTAAAATGCACAATTTATTTCATTTCTAGCTGTATTTAGGTTTTATCTGGTCATTCTATATCAATATTACTTGAAAAATATTACAAAGGGCGTATCAACCGGCGATATCTAAGTTTCTTTATTCTTTACATTTGAAAACTATACAACACAGACACACAAATACATACACACACATGGAATCAGAAGTTCGCCACGTTCACGTCGTTGATTCTGGGTAAAGCCAAGAGCGAGCATGTTTACTAATTTTTTCCCTCAAACATTCTTGAACAAATGACCTTGACCCTGAGGTCATGAGGTGAATCCAACTTCAGATTCGGATTCAGCGACCCCAAAAACATGGGCATTCTGAATGAAAAATTGTAACTAGTGACTTCTGACACTCCTACACATAATTTTCAAGTAGGATTGACATCGAAACTAGAAATGTCTTAGAAACTTAGCCATATTGCATCCCCCATTTTGAATTTAATTTTTTTGGTTGCAGAATCATGTTTGGAGACTTCGTTAACCTTAATTTAAATGAAAAAAATTGAGTACTTATGAAGAAAAATGTTTACGCCTCTAGGCATTTTCCGGCCCTCTAGAGGTTAATAGTAGACTTCATAGATGATCCGAGTGAAAAAATAATTATTGTTACATTTCTTTACCTCTTTATCCTTTGTCCCACGCTTACTGTCTCACTTACTATCTCACTCTCATTTACTCTGTCTCTCTCACTCTCATTCTCCCTACCTCTCTCCCACTCTTAGTTTTATGCAAAATATTACCATTGTATATACAATTAATAATTTAATTTGATAATAATAATAGCATATGTATGAATGAAGATAAAACACGCTGTACAACAAATTTTCCTAAACCATATGTTAATCAAACATACTTTAATCCAAATGGTTACCATTTTTATTGCCGAAGAAATAAAACTAACAAAATAATTTATTCAAAACAGAATTTTTTCAGTCAGACTAACAAAGGAAGTACTTCACCTCCGGGAAACGGATCTTATCCTAACTTTGGTATGTCTTTTGCAATACAAAAATATAAAGAAAGCTAAAATGTTACTTGCCATTGGCCACTTTTACGAAAGTTATTCGACATCTAATAATAATCTCATTGAAAAATAATTCTACTTTGATCGCTTACAACTCGGAAACGAATATTGATACAAACTCACTCTAAAAAAATAAGAAGGCTGAGTTCAAGTAGATATGGTTTAAAGAAAAGGAGCTGAAATTGCTAAATTTGGAACAAAGTTATAAAAAAATAAGAAAGTAATGAAACTTATTGTTATAAATGCTTTTTTTTATAAATAGTTTCACGTTACTGCAGTCATATGTCCTTAAGATTGTATTTTCTTATCGTCGACAAGGTCAGCTGAGAACTTCGGGAAGAAAAAGGCGGCTTTCCCCTATGGATTGCAGCTAAGGCAGAGTCACCAACATTTTCGCACTGCTAAATTACCTACTTCATGGAAAATTGCAAGTTCGCACGGATGTTTTCTTTGCGGCGTTCGTCTGACACGTAAAGACTATACGAAGGTCTGCGTGGTATGTAACAATATAACACACTCTCTTTGTTTCGAGGTCGTGCCGGGCACTTCCGAGCGCGCCGCTGTTGTACGCTGGCTAAAACCAAAATGCTAATCGCGACTCCCACCGAAGTGAGGGCGCTAACGCCTGGGTTGCGCGACCGACTCTACGTCACCGTCTGCTACGCCCACTTCGGCGTGAAGCGTATTGCCACGCCCCCGTCATCATCAACGCCGCAGGGTGCTAAGCAACCTCGCAGCGTCGCGCCCACAGCGTCCAACCATGCTACGCGCGATACCGTCACTGATACTGACGTGATAACGGGTGTTCCACCACCGTAAATGAAAATTTTTGCGCGCAAACTTCAAAAAAACTTGCGCAGCGACATAAAATCAGTGGCGGAGATGGTTGGTCAGGTGAAGAGTAAAGTGAATGAGATGAAGGCGGATCTACAAGCTCTTCATGCACGCGTTGATCAATTTGAGATAGCCACGGAGGCGCGTGTCGTCGACTTTGGGGAACGTTATTCTGAGTTGGAGTCAGTCCCGCGTCATTGCCTTAGAAGAGGTCGGTTTAAGCACTAATTCGGCTGTTCCTCAAACTCTTGCCTCCGCTGATGCTGACACGTGCGAGGTACTGGTCATGGGACTACCTGCAATAATGACGCTGACAGACATCAACGCAATTGAAAATTATTGGAGGCTATCATGTTGCCATTGCTGTCTAAGCAGGTGATTGATGTTCGGCCATGGTATTCATTTTTGAAACGTGTCGCCGAGGGTAATTTGTCTGCTCCTCCATGTAAAAGAGGTGTCGTGTTTCGCCTATCTTCGGCTGCAGCCAGAGATGCTGTAATCGAGAAGGCACATCTTTTAAAGGGACAAATGGCCCATAATATTTTTGGGAAATGAGGCGAAAACTCCTTATTTATACGACAGCTTTGACCTAAACCTATCTTCGACCTTTGGTTAGTGGCAGTCCGCAGGTGTAACGAATTGGGCTATGCGAGGCCTGTAGATTTAAATTTAAATGTTTATGTGCGCAAGGTGAGGGATGGACCACTAAAATGCGTGACTTCTGAGACATACTTCATTAATCTCCCTCCTCTCTCAACTCATACCGAATGAGATAGGTTTGGTCGCGTTAAAAACACTAAATCATCAAAAGCATTCTCTATTTTTCATACTAACATAAATCGCTTAAAAACCCATTTTTCATCAACCGAAGCATTAGTTCATCCGAAATCCATTAACGTCATTGCCATCACTGAAACCATTCTTACTGAACACGATTTTTCTTACATTTTCAAATTATCTGGCTACATAAGGAGGGAGGTGGTGTGACGGCCTATGTTCGTGGTGAGTTTGCTGTTAATGTCACCGCTCACTCCGACCCTGTCTTCTCGAATGCCCCCGAATTTCTCAACCTACCGATGTTCTCTCAGATATGCTCTCTAATTATGATTATGTTGTCACAGGAGATTTCTAGTGGCATTGGGCCTCTTCCTTATACTTATTTTATTTTTCACCCCTCATATCCCTCTCTCTCTCTTTCTCTTTCCCTCTTATTCTCTCTGTCTCTCTGACTCTTTATCTCTCTCTTTCTCTCTTTTTTTATAAACGTAGATATGGTGTGGTAACTATCGGTAAAATTGTTGATAGAGCCTGTAATTTTATCAACAAACCTATATATTTGTATGAAATGTTACCTCCAACGGTTCATGAATTGCATTTGTTCACCAACAGTAGACTTGAACATTTGAATCATAAGTTTATCTGGACTTGCGAGGGTAGACTATGTGTACGGAAAGATGACAATTCTGAACGCATCCAAATCTTCACGCTGGCAGATCTTGACAAATTGACATAACTGTCTACTAAATCAAATTATAATTATTATAAATTAAAACCTAGCTTTAGTTCTTCAATACGTGTTGCGCCAATAACTGACAACTCTATTATGAATTATTTATCGGAAATTGAATTTCTTCGAAACACTGAAAATATTGATGTGTTGACTATCTCGGAGTCCTGGTTAACCCCTTACCGAGCAAACTCAATCTGTAATTTACCAAAGTATACTCTTGTACGCAATGATCATGGCCTAAATTCTACTGGTAAAAGGGAATTCATCCAAGGTGGTGGCGTTGCACGTTATCTGAATAGTATTGTATTCAAAGTCTTAGATGCTCTCCAAATAAATTCTATTAATGATACTGAATACTTATCATAGGAGTTATCCTTACCAAATTCTAAGATACTCCTTGCCTTGGTTTACAGAAGGCCTAAGGGTCTTAGTAAATTTTTCAGTGCTTTACAGAATCGCTCACACATATACAATAACCTAATAATTGCTGGAGACTTCAATTCAAATTTAATTGCTAATGATTACTATAGTAATCTAATAATTTAATTACTGAAAATTTATATTATATTGTGCCTTTTACTGCAACACACCATAGAGATGATACTGATTCATGGCTGGACGTTATTTTAGTTGATCCTATGTATAAATTTGAATTAGCAAAACAATCTGATAGTCCTTTCATAAATGGCCACGATTTTACTATTATTGATTATAATGTAATTTATCAGGTCTCCGATTACAAAACATACATATCGTGATTTTAATAACTTTTCCTCTTCTGCATTTGCTCACTCAATTACGTCAGATCTTAATACTAACTTGGTTCCGCGTGTTAAATCCTACAATGTTGATAACTATCTTGATATTCTACGTAGTATTTTCATTACAAATCTGGATAAATATGCACCTATCACTACTAAACAACTTCGACTGCGACCAGCCCCGTGGCTCACCTCTCAACTGAAAACTAACTGTAAATTGCGTGGCCGCCTATTTAAAAGAGCAAAAAGATGTCGTGATTCTGCTTTACTTAGTCAGTTTAAAATTATTCGGAAACAGCTTAAGCTTGAATTGAAGTAAGCATATGACTTCTTTTACATACAATCATTTTTTACTTCAAGACGAATCGCAATGCTGCCAATTGTTAAATAAACTTAGCATTGTAACAGATACTTCTAACTCTCCATTAAAATAGTTTACAGCAGATGATTTAATTTATTTAATAGCACTATTTCTCAAGTAGTAATCGCCATCCATGCTATACTACTAACCAGTTACAGGATATCTTAAGTTTGCTCCATGCACATCACTATCCACTTTTCAAATTTGAGCCAATCTCTGTTGATCAAATCGTGAAGACTCTTTGTTCTTGCTTACCTAAAGCTAGAAGTCGTAGAGAAGACCATATTATTTATATACCTTATTACCTCCACCAAATAACGAATTGCGTCGTTCTGAGCGAACTAAAATTCCTGCTTTGAGCGTTCTATTGCAATCACTTGTACTTTTTCGAATTCTTTTACACTAAAAGCAATGAATTTTTGAGATTCGCTACCATCCGAGATAAGGTTAACCACTAGTTTATACAATTTTAAGAATAGATTGTATGCGCATTTACTTAATTATAGTTAATCTATAAGTATGTAATTTATAAGTTTTTCTGTTTTACATTCTTTATCTTTATATACCTTGTTAAATTAGTTATTACGTTATTTGCTGATTGCAATTGTATAATAACTATTATCATATTGTATTTTTCCCTTATGGTTGCATTCATCCAAGGGATAAATAAACATTATTCAATCAATCTCTCTCTCTCTCTCTTTCTTAATTCTACGCGATGCATCTTTCACATCCCGATCCTTTTCTCGTCATCCTCCTATGCTCTACACTATCTCCCCCCTAGAACAGAGAACCCTTCAATAATTCCTTCATTATCACTGCCTCTCGCTTAATTATACCGACTTTGACCCCTTGTTTTCCTCTTCATTTAAATCCGCTCTCTCATCATATCGTTTCGTCAGAATTGGGCTGCGAGAGTCAGCCGAGAGGGGTTGTATGCCCTCCATTGCCGGATCTCTAGTCAGTTAATATAAATGTATCTATACTTATCCGTATTGCTATATACTTTCCGTCAAAATCTTCCGGCATATTTATTTATTATTGCGTATATCTATTGTTAGTTATTTATTATTTATTTATTTATTTTACTTGTATTATTTTTACTGTTATTGTTAAACAATGCGCTTCTTCTATTTTACCGCCTTACTGCGATACTATTTGTTATTATTGTCTTATTTGATGTTATTTTATTATTTTATTTATAACTTCTTTTTTATAGTCATTTTGGATTATGCTCAATGTGTATACGCGGTATTACCCTTAATTATACAATAAAATGTTTCAATCAATTAATCAATCTCTTTCTCTCTCTCTCTCTCTCTCTCTCTCTCTCTCTCTCTCTCTCTCTCTCTCTGTTTCACTCTCTCTCTACCCAAAAATACTTGAAGAATTGCTTTACATTAGAAGACATACAGACAAAAGAACGGAGGCAAAGGAAACGGAGTACTATCAGAGTCGTATATCTGAGGCCCTTGATAACGACACTGTTTGGAAAGAGCTGCGAAATTTGGGATTCCTTCCTGGGAGAGCGGTTGTCTTAAGTGGTTTTATACTCGAGGACTTAAACCGGCAGTTTGCTGGTGTCAGTCTCCTCACTGGAGGATGATGAGAGCCGTCATGAAATAATTCAACATACTACAAATGAAGGTTTCTCCTTTAAAGAGATTAATATAAATGTTGTTATTTTGGCGATCTCGCATTTCACCTCGCAGGCTTGTGGGCGGACGGCATACCGCAAAGTGTTATAGTCGGGTCCTTATCTGTTATTGGTCATTTTCTTGTCAAAATATTTAATTCTTCTTTTTTGACAAACATTTTCCCTAATCTTTGGCAGAAGGCTCGTATTATCCCCTTGAAAACGTGCAAAACACCATCATCGCTTTCTGATTTCAGACCAATTGCACTCTTATGTTTCCTTTCTAAGGCTTTAGAGAAAATTGTCTTAAACCAGCTGCATCAGTTTCTGCAGTCACGCTCGCTTATGAACCCAATGCAAATCGGTTTTAGACCATGCCACTCAACAGATACCGCTTTGCTTAAGTTGACAGAAGCCATACGTACAGGGATTGACAGAAAACTTGTTAGAATACTTCCGTTCTTCGACTTTAGCAAGGCGTTTGACACAATATCTCCTTCTCGTTTACTTGACCGTCAAGGCAAATGGGGTTCTCTAGATCTGCCTTATTGTGGATAAATTCTTACTTTTCGTCTCGTATCCAGGCTGTTGTTTCATCCGGTAACTTTTCTTCCTGGTTTACAACAAACCTGGGAGTGCCATAAGGATCTGTCCTGGGACCCCTACTCTTTTGTCTATACATCATTGACTTACGGGACGTACTTCATCCTGCGGACACCCGCAGGATGAAGTACTGGCGTTACATGATCATCCAGACGGTTGATCATGTAACGTCCCATAGATACTATCTGGACTGGCTGCGCACAAATTCTAGAAGACAGTATTTTATGGCGGTACTCAAATACAAAATTGCGCGTATGCGAGTTCCAGCGTATCTGGAGAGTCTGTTCTCTAGATGTGCTCCCAGGGACTCTGGAAAGGGGGTTAGAAGGGAACTCGTATCTCCCCTGATGCGTACCGAGACTGGTAAAGGCTCCCTACAGGTGCAAGGTGCGCAGCTATGGAACGCCTTACTTAATTATCCCTATTGCAACCTTCGAGGCAGTACCAAGTCAATGCGCGAAATATAGGCCTGAGTGTCCAAGATCATCACCTTCGTCTTTTTCACGTTCAAATTTAATCCATTCGACCTCGCCCAGTTTTCCACCGCATTTGCATCTTCCGAAATTTTCTGTACGCTCTCAGCGAGATCGGCAGGATAAAACTAGTGATAGATGTGGGTGTCATCCGCGAAAATCATATAGTCTGAATGTCTTAAAACACGCGAAAGGTCGTTAATAAAAATAGAAAATAACAGCGTACCCAGGACACTGCCCTGTGGAACCCCCCTAGACGTGTCGAGCAAGGCCGAGCCTGCCCCCAGTTCATCCACCACCGCTTGAGTGCTGCCTACTAGGTATTGGTAGAACCAGGTGATAATCAGATCGGAACAACCCAAAGAGCGTAATTTACGAAGTAATAAATCACGTGGTACCGAATCGAACGC
Organism: Theocolax elegans; assembly: GCA_026168455.1. Lineage (NCBI taxonomy): Eukaryota > Metazoa > Arthropoda > Insecta > Hymenoptera > Cerocephalidae > Theocolax > Theocolax elegans. The sequence continues at coordinate 13,757,725 of CM047431.1, forward strand.
TCTTGAAAAATCGAACAGAATGAGAATGGTGGTAAGACACCAATCAGAGCCGTCTGAGTACTATGCCCCCGGCGGAAGCCTACTTGACTCTCAATAATTAAATTATTACTATTAAGATACTCTGTGAATTGTTCATGAACTAACATTTCTAAAATTTTGGAGACTTCACAGAGCTTTGCAGAGCCCTGCTGCAAAGGGAACCGGTGACTTAGAATAACTATAGACTAGCGGGGGATTACGTGTAATAAATAAATCGAGCCATGTATGAGATGAATGGGTGGATGAATGCGTATGATGCGTAGGATCGGATTTAATAAGAAAAAAGGTTTAGTGAATCTAAATAGGAATCCTACATGGCGGACGCCACAACTTTATTGCACATATTAATATTAAAATCGCCGGTGATAACTACCTGGTCGTAAGTATGTAAAAAATTTGCCAACGAATCAAAAAATTTAGACGGGTAGGCCGCTGTGGGCCTCCTATAAACCACAGAAAACAGCAGCGAACTAGTTTTATTGAAAACTTGAAAAATCATAGACTCTGGGGAGTTGGAAAAAACGGGGTCAGAGTGAGCCACAAGCCTGACATCAAGATTATTCTTGAAATAGGCTGCAATACCCCGCCCCCCCCCCCCCCCCATCATTACCAACTCGGTCCAGTCTGTATAAGGTGTAATCAGGAAGGCCCAACATGTTGGAGGAGTCATGTACCGTGAGAAAAGTTTCTGAAAAAGCAATGATATCATGATTAGATGGAAGAACTAGTGAGTCAATGGATGAAAAATGTGTTTTTAGGCGGTTTATGTTTACATGAAAAATGGAGAATGAAATGTTATTGGGTGAAGACGCCTGGCCAGACAACCTTCATTGCGAAGGAGGAGAATCATGAATTGATAGGTTATTTATGTCCGATTCGGAGTGAATCAGAAAAAGCTGCCCTCCCTTCGTTTTACGCATAAAAACCGTGTAGTTCTTAACTATAGGCCTCGCGAAACCCAAGTCAACAGAACGACGTAGCGCTTTACTTAAAAGGACGTGCAATACGTAAGGACGTGCCTTGGGCCATAGCGCACGCAAAAAAATCGACGAGCCTCCACCCGCACCAAAGAGGGAATCGGCTGACATACCCTTGAGAAGGTGTGCCCTCTCTAAAATAAGATCGCCGGTTGATGGGGAGGAAACCCGGAAAACAAGCCCTTTGTTGTTATTAACGCCTGCAGTCGAAGTCGCCGGTCTTGAATCTTGATTTCCTGGCATGATCCGGGCAAGCCAGGGACGAATATCAACCACTTGCGAACAAACCCGGGGGAGATTGATGGCGGTCACAACTTTTTCTACGGCCTGCCCATCCGAAATGGCCATATTACCAGGGACACCAATCAGTAACATCTCGAAGGTATCTGTAAAGGATGATACTGCCGATATCGACTGGCTACTCTGTGCGTCGCTAATCAAGTCACGAATAGTCTCGTTCGCCACTTCCAACGCTCCTAGGCGGTCCGATATGCTGCAGAATCTCTCCTCGGTCGCTGCCTCAATTTATAGAACCCGGGAATTATTGTCCCGGATTTCGCTAATCAGCTCTTGTACTGATGTTTCCATGCGCGAGACCGCGCGCTTGAAATTAGCTTCTAACCGGCTCGCGAAGTCCGAGAAGAGAGCGGCCATGTCTACGATGCCAGTCGGTTGCGCGGGTAGGCCGGAGTAGTTCTCAGTGGACGCGGCGCCGCGAGGTTGCTTAGGAACCTGCGCACGTGGCGGCAAAGTGGGCGAGGCGACGCGCTTGGCCGTCCCTGTGGTGGGGGTCGCTGTAGAGTGCGTGACGCTTGACGCGAGCTCGCTTTCGATTAAAGCCGTCCCGGAAAGTGCTGCCCCCTTACGCGGCACGGGCAAAGCAGAGTTCTTCGCGAGTCGGCAACAGCGCGGTTCATTAGACTCCGGTATAATCGCGAAGCAATTGGATGTAGGTAATGGATATAGCTGCCGCATCTCGAACATACCTCCGCATGATCTGTTTTTACGATTCTACGACTACATACGAAACACGTCGTACGCGTAGCTGGCTGCATCTCCCAAGGATGTAGTTGGTGTAGATGAAGCCTTGAGGAAGAAGTAGATTCCGCGACGAGGCTGACCTTTTGATACAGGTGATAACCAGTAGAGGCGCTGATCCAACTGTGCGAAATCGTCGATACTGGGCCGCCAATTTGCGAGTGGACAATTCCTAACCTCTTGTAAGAGCCAACTTTTGAGAGGAAAAAATAAGGATTCCTGGGCGATAAAAAGTATCTGATATTAATTCAGACAACAGCCGCCACTCAAGGGAATCCCTTCCTCTTAGCTGAAACTCGTGGAAAAAAGTGTGAACAAATATATCACGATAAGAGTAGTGGTGAAATTTGAGGGCGTCCAGTATACCCACCAGAGAGAGGGAAAGGCAGAGAAAGAGAGAGAGAGAGATTGATTGATTGATGTACTTTTATTTGGCCTTTGGGGTTGAAACCCCGTAGGCACTTGAAATGATTTATACATTTTGAGTATACAGTGAAAAGAGCAAAATAATATAAAATAACAATAATAATAACATAATTTCTAATATAATTTTAACAACTTAAAACTAAATTGCGCATTTGCCAGTAAATCAGTACACTCAGTGGATAAAAACTGTATAAATAATAATATGAAAATAGAAACAATATAATAAAATAGATTTAATAAAATAAAATAACGTAATATAAAATAAATTAATTGTTACATTGACAGTAATACATATGCAATAATTAAATAAATACACATAAGACGCTGAGAACAATTATCACAGTACGATATGCTTATTTTCTAGTCGAGGTGAGGGACTTGAGGTGATGTTATGTCCTCATTACACATTCTATTTGCCCAGACAGCTTGGTCGAGTCCAAACAGATGATTGAATAATGAACTTTTGAAATGACTGATAGATGATTTGTCGAATGAAAATGGAGGTAGTTCATTTATGATTTTAGATGCAGTAATGACAATGCCTCGGTACGAGGGGGAAGGTAATTTAGCGATTTTGATGGATGACGTGCGGGGCTTATGTTGGGGAGTATTTAATTTGATAAACTGATGTGCCAGATAAATGGGAGAGTTATGATCGATGATGCCACATGCAAGTGAGCCAATGAGGTATGAGCGTCTTGTACTCGACTGACAACCACCTGAGACTTAACCTATATGAAGTAACATGCTCCCTCCTCGCTATGTCCCCCACACGAATCGGACACAAGCATTCAGTAGCCTTTGAAGCTTCAGATTTCTGGTCTGATCGACGTCATTATAGACCGCACACGCATAATCGAAATGCGGAAAAACCAGTGTTTCAACCAGACTCTTCCTAAGACCTCGTGACAAAGTCTTCTTGTAGTAGCGCAATGAGTGTAAAACCCCATGTACGCGACTCGAGATTGATAGCACCTGCTTTGTCCAATCAAGAGAGGGAGCGATCATGACCCCAAGCGATTTAACCTCACATTCATAATTCAAGAGATTCGTTTCCAATCCAACCTTCGGGGCAGTGTTCAACTCGATACGCGATAAAAAAGCCTGACTACCCAGAATCATAACCTTCGTTTTTTTTACATTTAGCTTCAGTCCGTTCGTATGAGCTCATAGGGCTATCGCATTGGCATCTTGTGTGATACGTTGCACCCCTAGTTCAAATTCTGACGCATAAAACGAATGGTAGACCTGGGCATCATCGGTAAACAGCATACAATCGCTGTGTGAAAGAACTTTCGGCAGATCGTTAATATAAATAGAGAAAAATATTGGGCCAAGAACACTGCCCTGAGGCACCCCCGCATTTATCTCGAGCCAATCCGATAACACACCCGTCTCACTCTCTACTTAATGCATGCGGCCTACAAGATACCGTTAAAACCAAGTTAATACGTTATCAGAGCAACCAATTTCACACAATTTTTGTATAAGTTTGTCATGTGGCACAGTAACAAATGCCTTGAAGAAGTCGAACAGGACGAGAATCGTGATCTTCCTGGCATCAATGGCTCTCCTAACATCATCTAGAACACCCAGGAGTGCTGTCTGGGTACTATGTCCCTTACGAAACCCTGTCTGTCGATCAACAAGAATATGATTCTCCTCAAGGTATTCAGACAACTAATTGTGTATAAGTCTCTCTAAAATTTTTAAAGCTCACAAAGCTTCGCAATCGGCCTTGTATGTGAGCACGATTCAACCCTGGTCGACTTCGAAAATGGAAACAGTAGTACCTTTTTCCAGCTCTCTGGTGCAGTGTACAAGGTATGTGGGTTTGGCCACAGGTTTTCCCTCTCTCCACGGGCATAACCCCGGGCGAATGCGAGAAGGTGGGGTAAAGAGGGGGTAAAACTGGAAATGGAATAAAGGTGTAGGGGATACGTAAAAACCTGTAAAAAGGTGTACGTCGAAACTACCAAAATTTTTTTTTTTTACTGCGAATTCAAATTTTATTTGAATATGGACTATACAAAATTTTTGTTTAATAATACTTATTTGTCTTTTGATACCTTTTACCAACTAATCCGTGGAAGTCCAATGGGCTCGCCGATTTCACCTTTATTTGCAGATATTGTAATGGACAATTTGGAAAACGATTATTGGCAAAAATTAAACAACTAACGTAATTGCGATCCTCTGTTTTATTGTAGGTATGTGAATGATACAATTCTATATATTAAAAAAGATCTAATAGTTTTTGTTATAAATACATTTAAATCGTAGTATGCAAATTTAGTTTTCGTTTGAACTAAATAATTATAAAATTGATTTTCTTGGCATGACTTTAATTATTAAAAATAATCAGATTATAACCAAGTGGTTTAAAAAATTAACAGCTTCAAGTAGATTAATTAATTTTTTCTTAAATCGTCTAATTCGACAAAAAGAGAAATTACATTAAATTTAATAAACCCAGCGATATTCTTATCTCTTAAACAATTTCATAAAGGCAATCTTAATAAAGTAACAGAATTGTTAATCAATAATGACTATAATAGAAATTTCATAAATAAAAGTATAAAATGCCATTGGAACAAAATAAAGTATGAAAGTAATGATAATCAAAATAATGCAAATAAGAATGAAAATATTGAAAAAAATTCAAAATTAATTTACCACACAAACAAAAATTTAATAAATTATCAACCATTTTAAAATCTTAGAATTTTGTTACTGTGCCGATGATAGAAAAAAATTTGCGTTATTTTATAAAATTAGGTAAAGTTACTACGAATAAATTTGATTATACAAACGCTGTATATAAATTTAATTGTAAAAATTGTACTGCATCTTGTACTGGTCAAATGAGAAGAACATTAAGAACATGTATCAATGGACACATTAAGAATAAAAATGAAGAATGTGTTGTTAATCAACATCAAATTAACTACACCACGAATTCGATTGGAACAGTGTAAAATTTATAGACCATGAATCAAGTTACAGCAAAATAAAAAATTTCGAAATGATACATATTAAATGCAATAAATTTAATATAGATAAAAAAGATGATTTATCTGCATTAAGTAGATGCTACAATACAATTCTCAGTAAATTAATTCCTTGATTCGATGATGCATGTATACATATTCATATTTATATATACGTATATGTATCTTTAATATACAGGGTGAATCATTTTAATATATCGATCCAAATTGCTTCTAAACAACATCTATAAAAAAATGATTCAGACGAAAGTTAGTCAGGATAGTGGGGGCCATTTAATGGTACCACTAGTTTTGACCTTGAAGTCAATTTTGAAGGTCATTTCAAGGTCAACATGGTTTTTTCTAATGGGAACCCCTATTTTTGAGTGCAGATTCGGCAAGAGCAGAAAATTTTACATAAAAATTGTAAAATGCAAAAATTGTTTTTGTGACCTTGGAAGGGTAAAAAATAAAGGTCAAATGTCTTAAAAAACGATGAGTCGTATTTTTTCGCAAATAACGTGATTTTTCTGGCAATATTACCGTTTGTAATAGTTAAAAAAAGATGAATAAATTCTAAGGGTGTTAATCTCTTTGATTAGCTTGACCTTGGCATCAATTTTCAAGAACTTTTGAAGGTCATAATGCATTTTTCATTCATAAACCATGTTTTTGACTGCAATCTCTGTTTTATGATATTAGGTCTAACAGAATGTTACTTCTTACATGAAGACGGAGATTTTCTAGTTTTTTAACCCGACCTTACAAGGGTCATGTCAAGGTTATAAGAGAAATGCAAAACAAAAGTACTTTTATCTTACTTTTAGCGTTATCCGGAAATAACGACATAGTAGACTGGTTTCATGTCAAATCATGCAGGCTGAATAACTCAACATCACCGATTCGTTTCAAATTAAAATGTTGTTTGGTATCAGAAATAAGCGAACACGTGTTTTTTTATTTTTCGATTTGACCAAAATTTATAATTTTATGAGTGTTTTAAAAATAAACCCAAAAAACAATATGTTCAACATAAATACTAAAAATAGCTGACATTTCCATAATTTTTAATAATTTTTAATTCTGTCTCGCGTAACGGTAGTATTTTTTTCTCTTTTTTTCTCGCGTCGACTTTTCTTAAAAAAGTCAACCTTATAAAAACAATAGAGCTATTTTTCAAAAATTTTTGAACTAACTAGTTTTTCTTCAAAATCCCATAATTTTTTTAGCTGAAAATTTTCCTACAAATACTTTATAATAAGACCTAAAAAATACGCTATTCAAGACTTTCTGTTCAGACTCAAGATTTAAAACGTACTTAAAATGTTATTAATATCGCTGATTATCTACTAACAGAAATTGTTGATATGATATTAATTGTAGGAGAATGTCACAACAATTCTGCTGCTGCATCAAGACTTTATGCTGAACACTTTCCAGATAAAAGGCACCCATCTGATATGACAATAAGAACCTTAACTGCAAGAGCTCGCGAAGGTCACCTTGTTCGTCAACGCTGTCATCATGATTATGAAAATAATGATGTGCGAACCTTAAAGATCTTCGTAGCTGTTTAGTTAGATCCGCACATTAGTACTCGACAGATTGAAAGAGGAACGGGTATACCGCAAAGTACAGTTTCGAGAATCTTAAGATTGCATTTACATTATCACGCTTATCACATCACTTTAACGCAAGCCTTACAGCGGCGTCATATCTCAGCGCGAATTAATTTTTGCCAATGGGCTTTGCAAACCATACAAAATGATCCTCATTTTTTTCGATACGTACTTTTCTCCGACGAAGCTAAGTTTTATAGCAGTGGGCAGCTAAACAAACCGAATTGTCACTATTGGTCGCACGAAAATCCTTACTGGTTTAGAGCTGTGGACAATCAAAATCGATGGAGTCTCACTGTCTGGTGAGGAATCATAAATGAATATCTTATTGGACCTTACTTTTTTGATCAAAATGTCAACAGCCATAGCTACTTAGTGTTGATAAGGGAATATTTACCCGGTCTCTTGGCAAATGTTGACTTGGCAACGCGGCAAAGAATGTGACTTCAAGAAGATGGTGCTGCGCCTCATTTTGCACGTACTGTACGGGAGTTTTTAAATAATCGTTATGACGGTAGGTGGATTGGACGGGGCGGCTCCATTCAATGGTCTGCTTGTTCGCCGGATCTCACGACACCCGACTTTTTCTTGCGGGGGTACGTAAAAAATGTTGTTTTTGCACAACGGCCAACAACGACGGAGGATATGATAGAACGAATCCGGACAGCTTGCGCAGCGATTGCCCGAAAAACATTGCTCAGGACTGTGGATAGTTTTGAAAGACGTGTACGCATGTGTCTCCGTGCCAACGGAGAAAACTTTGACGTGAGAGACAAGGGGACTCGCTATAATCAAGCACCCCAAAGGAAACAGAACTTACTACGTCCTCGTCGTTGTTTCCGGATAACGTTTTGCATTTCTCGTATGACCTTGACATGACTCTTGTAAGGTCGGGTTAAAAAACTAGAAAATCTCCGTCATCATGTAAGAAGTAACATTCTGTTAGGACCTAATATCATAAAACAGAGATTGCAGTTAAAAACATGGTTTATGAATCAAAAATGCATTATGACCTTCAAAAGTTCTTGAAAATTGATGCCAAGGTCAAGTTAATCAAAGAGATTAAAACCCTTAGAATTTATGATCTTTTTTAAGCATTACAAACGGTAATATTGCCAGAAAATCACGTTATTTGCGGAAAAGTACGACTAATCGTTTTTTCAGACATTTGACCTTTATTTTTGACCTTTCTAAGGTCACAAAAACAATTTTAGCATTTTACAATTTTGATGTAAAATTTTCTGCTCTTGCCGAATCTGCACTCAAAAATAGGGGTTCCCATTAGAAAAAACCATGTTGACCTTGAAATGACCTCCAAAATTGACTTCAAGGTCAAACTAGTGGTACCATTAAATGGCCCCCACTGTTCTGACTAACTTTCGTCTAAACCATTTTTTTGTAGATGTCGTGGTTTAGAAGCAATTTGCGTCCATAGATTAAAATGGGTCACCCTGTATACAAAACAGCTCTATTTGAATTTATGCGTCTCTGTTTACATTCGCAATTCGCTCAGTACCATTACACCGATTGGATGTTTGTTTATATCCAGTCGATTAATTTGGCAAGTTAATATGATTTAACGAAAAAAATTGTAAAAATTGTTTTTTGTGTGTATAATTTTAATTTATGACTGTTTTTAATTTTTTAATATTTGTTTGGTGAACACAAATTAGCCCTTGAAAAGTTCTGGTTATTTAAAGAGTTAAATTTAAAGGTTCAAAATATTTTAAAATTTAAAGTGAAATTTAACATGTAATTTTAAAACTTTTTTTGTAATTATTCAAATTACGATAACTTTTTACATACTCGCAAGCCAATTACAAACTACAGTTCATTGGAAAGGTATTGCTACATGTTTATTTTGTTAGATTGTTGAACGACGTAACGATTACGGCATCGTCGCCTTATTTTAAACATAAATGTTGACCTCTACTTTATGAGTAATTGACTCTAAGGTTAAAAATTCTAACCCATAAGGATAAATTCTGCAGACCACCAGTAATCAATGTTTTTGAGATAAACAGCTCTAAAAACTGCTATTGTTGAAAAAAAACGTGAAAAAGCTCTTTTTTCGAGGTTAGAATAACTTTTAAACAAATTTTTTAAGCACCTAAAAATGTTTTTCTATTTTCTGGAAAACATTCCCAGTCTATACCTACAATTTAGTGCATTTTAAATTTTCTATCCAACCACTTGACGTGAAATTGCCAATATGCTACTTAATGTTATTTTACCTTTCGTTAGGTTAATGAAGGCTTCATTGATTCATTGAAATGGTTTTATTGCCGACAACTAATTAAATATTGTTAAATCAAAGTACAAAGTTTATTTGATCAAATAAATACATAACTAACCGAATTAAATATAATTTAACTACAATACAGTAATTTGTTTATTTAATAAAACATTTCATTGTTTAAAAAATACGGTGTTTGCTTGAATGTAATATTAGTTGCACTTAACTGAATATTTCGTTCGGAATCTCGTAAATAAAGTTAAAATTACAAAATACTGCGTAGTAAGAACAAGATATATCATTAAATTCAAAACCATATTTTGTTAGAAAAATCATGTATACCTTCCAGCTAGAAAAATATTGTAATTTTCACCCTCCATTATTGAATTAGTAAATAGTCGATTGTTAAGGGTCAATAATAAATAAATCCAATTTGTTAGATCCAAAATTTATCTAAGTGCACTTAAATAAATCAATTGGTGTTAATTATCATTGACCCTTAACAATCGACTATTTACTAATGGAAAAATATTTCATATCGTGAATAAAAAATTTCATTGATTTAACACGTGTTTTGCTTGAATGTGATATCTATTATTCCAATTATATACATTAGTTTATTAAATGAATGAATGCATTTCGTTCTGTCAACTGACAAGTTTCATCGCTTTAAATACATATTTAATTATACCAATTAAATAAAAAATTCATTGTATTTTCAAAAAATTTTTTTTTTATTTTTATTATTTGAATTATTGGTCCGATTACTCATATTACTTTATCGTACCATTAACTTACCTTATTAGTAGACTTCTTAGAGTCTTCAAACCACATTCATTTTTACAAATTTTTCCTACATATATACCTACTATTTATATGAACAAGAAAGTTTGAAATGTTCTTATATACTAACCGAGACAAAACTTAACACTTGCGGGATTCGTCAGCCACCTACCGTACGTTGCTGAACTATTTTATGTGAATCCCCGCATATCAATCAAATTGGAGGATCGTTTAAATTACAGTGTACATTGGTTTAAAAACGTTCTTCATCAATATTATTCAAAAATAAAATGTTCTATGACATGGTCATAGAATATTTTATCTAAATAATTATCTCCATTAACAAATTCATCAAGACAATTACATGAAGACTTGTTTACGATGACTTTATGTAATCGTGAATATATAATTCGCGCAAATAATTGTGTCAATTCCAATGATAATTATTGGCATAGTGACATTGTTAATCAATATTTTTCAAAAATAAAAAATTTTCTGATTGGAGTGTCAATAAAATATTTCATTACAATAATGCATTTACGGAATTATCTCCATTAACAAATTCATCAAGACAATTCCATGAATTCAAAAGTTTTATGTTTTTATAATTTAATTTGAATAACATAGATGTAAATTCAAAGACATATTTCATTAATATAAACTAGACAAGATGCTCGCTTCGCTCACAGTTAAATAGTATTGTTAACATAATAATTCTTTACCATCAAATTACATGTAATGTAATATTCAAAAAATTACTTGTTAAAAACTATTTAGTAAAATAATTTATAGTACTAGTAATTAAATAAATATTATAATTATATAATTTGTTGGGATAAATCCGTAATAATTAATAAAAGAATGATCATTTTTACTATTTATATCATTAACAATTTTTGTTACTCCCAATAATTAATTCGAATATTATTATTTACATTAATACCTGATAAACTTTATATAATTCATAATAGATCGATTCATATTAAGGGGATGCAATACTCAATTAGTTACCTACCGAGCCATATGAGACACTTATATTTAATTAACTAATACATATTTTGAATAAAAGGAAATGATGACATCATTGCCCTGTGTACTTGTATAATCTATTTTTCTGCAAAAAGTCAAACAGATATTTTAATTCGTATTAAAATGGTATTGGAAAGAAATTTTCACATAGCGGATATTAGGTTATAAAATTTCCTTCCAATCATTCTCGATAATTATTGCGCGTACATACTTTGCGCTTTGCTGAATTGCAGAAGATACCAATACGGGGGCAATGATGTCTTGGTTTTACATTTATTCACGTATTTAATGATTAATTAACAAAATGCGTGTGCCATTACTCGGTCGGTAAAAATTGACTATTACATCCCGTTAATAAATTATTAATTATAACATTCCAATTAGAATTTAAAATATCACATGTACTAGGATGACAAATATTAGAAGTTCAAATAGAAATAACGATTTGTTTTTACAATTTTTGATATATTGTTTTGTTATATTATTTTTGATATATTGTTTACTTATATATATATATATATATATATATATATATATATATATATATATCCCCATTAAAAAATCTCACTGGAGATCTCAGATCATATCCCAGGTAAGATGTCATACCGAAAGCTCATTTCAGCAATTTTTCGTTCATTACACGTTTTAAACCTTCTTATGTCGATTGATAACTTGTTTAAGTGGGTATCATACTCAATTACAAATACAAATTTCGCACCAGAAAATAGCAGACGAAAAAACAACTAATTTACTTATAACTATTAATAAAAACAAATTTACGCAAAAACAGGAGTTAGTATTGCCCTCCGTTATTTAATTATCTATCATTTTACAAAGCATTAATTTACTATAACAACATGTCGCCGCAAAAACCTTGAAAAATGCAATATTCTTATAATTTCTTGTATGAAAAATAAAAGTCAACTCTTCAGACATTTTCGAAATTGCAATGAAAACAGCTTCAGCCCGGATTTGAACCGGGACCTAGCTCTTACTCTCGCACTCTATTACTCTAACTTTCGTTTTCTCTCTATCTCTCATTCTCTCTATCTCTCATTCTCTCTATCTCTCATTCTCTCTATCTCTCATTCTCTCTATCTCTCATTCTCTCTATCTCTCATTCTCTCTATCTCTCATTCTCTCTATCTCTCATTCTCTCTATCTCTCATTCTCTCTATCTCTCATTCTCTCTATCTCTCATTCTCTCTATCTCTCATTCTCTCTATCTCTCATTCTCTCTATTTCTCACTCCCTCTCTATCTCTCATTCTCTCTATCTCTCATTCTTACTCGCTCTGTACCTCTCGTTCTCTGTCTCTATCTCTCAAACTCTCTCTCTCATTCTCTCTCTCATTCTATCTTCCAATCTCTATCTTCATTTCATCTCTCTCTCTAATTCTCTCTCTCTCCCTCTCTCTATCTCACATTCTCTCACTCCCTCTCTATCTGTTTTCCTATCTCTTCCTCTCACTGTCTCTCTCGCTCTGACTTATTCTCTCTGACGCCAAGATGATGTTAGTCGGACGGACGGACGGACGGAGAATGAGAGAATGAGACAGAGCGAGAGAGACAGTGAGAGGAAGAAATAGAGAGAGAGAGAGACAGTGAGAGGAAGAAATAGAGAGAGAGAGAGGGAGAGAGAGAATGAAAGATAGAGAGAGGGAGAGAGAAAGAGAGAGAATGAAAGATAAAGAGAGGGAGAGAATGAGAGAGAGAGAGAGAGAATAAGAGAGAATGAAAGATAAAGAGCGGGAGATAATGAGAGTTAGAGAGAGAGAGAATGAAAGATAGAGAGAAAGAAAGAGAGAATAAGAGAGACAATGATAGATAGAGAGAAAGAGAAACAATAAGAGAGAGTGAATGAATGATAGAGAGAAAGTGAGAGAATAAGAAAGAGTGAATGGGAGATAGAGAGTGAGAGCGAGAATGAGAGAGAGAGAGTGATAGGGTGCGAGAGTGGGAGCGAGTAATAATGAGGGACTGTGAGAGGGAGAGAGTGAGTATAAGAATGAGGGAGTGTGAGAGAGGGAGAGTTAGGGAGACAGATAGAGAATGGGTAAGAGATTAAGTGGGAGAGAATAGATAGATAGATAGAAAACTTTATTGGGTTTTAGGGGTAGAAACCCCGTAAACACAAAAATACATACATCGTAAAGTATTACAAAAATAAATTAACAAAGTAAAATTAACAAATAAAATACAACGCAGGAATAAAATAATAATAAAAACGATTGAAAGTAACAAATTGTAAAAATAAAAATAAAGATAAAACGCAAGAATAAAACGCACGCGAGTTTATAATACAATGCCAAGTAATGCATAATAGAATGAGCAGCGTAAGAGGTGGGCGCAGAGAAAAATATAAAGATAAAAATAAATATAAAAATGAGCACAAGAAAATGTAAAATGAAGGAATAACTTATTGAAAAAATAATACTGATAAAAATATCACAAAAATAATAGACAATTAATAAATAAAAATATCACAGCGCAATTATAACATTAATTTTCCTCATTCGCTTCATTCTGTAACGATAAGTCGCTTACATAGCTAATATCACGCATAAAACTTATATCTAAAGCAGTAAGGTCGCTTAATTGGGGACGGATGAGATTTTCACGGGTCGCTCTTTCCTCCCAAGCTAAGGAATCGAGACGAAGAAAATAAGTAAAAGTAGATGATTTGAATGTGTTGATGTGGGATGGATCGAATGACGTGATAGAGAGTGAGTTTAACTGCTTGGTGGCTGTGATGACAAATGATTTGCGAAGCGATTCAGTACGAGGGGGAAGATAGGTTAACGGTTTCGGAGGATGACGAGATAAGATGCGTAGGTTAGATGAGCTGCTAAGTTTGACGAAGTGATCTGCTTGGTAATGAGGAGAATTATGTGATAAGATGATAAATGATAAAGAGGTAATGAAAAATAATCGTCTCGACTCAACAGATAGCCAGCCCAACTTCAACCTATAGGGCGTAACATGATCGAATCTACGCAAGTTTCCCCAAACAAATCTGACGCAAGCATTTAGGAGCCTCTGGAGCATCATGTTTCTGGTCTGGTCCAGGTCATTATAGACCGCGCAAGCGTAATCAAAGTGAGGGAATATTAAGGCTTCTACAAGAGATTTTCGGATGCTTCTGGAGAAGGCACGTTTATGAAAGCGTAGCGAACGTAAGATTCCGTGCACCCCCTGAGAAATTGTCAAAACGTGTTTGGACCAGTCTAGAGTGGGCAGTAGCCAGACGCCAAGTGATTTTACTTGATTTTCGTAATAGAGAGACTTATTCAAAAGCATAACTCGCGGGGCAGTGGTTAGATCTATACGCGAGACATATGCCTTACTACCCAGGATCATTACTTTTGTTTTATTAATGTTCAGATCTAAACCATTGAGAGAAGCCCAGGACGCAACCGCATTTGCGTCATGTGTGATTCGCTGGACACCCAATTCAAATTCGTCCGGTGGGAGGAATAGTAAACCTTGGTGTCAACGGTATAAATCATATGATTACTATACTCAAGAACATCCGGGAGATCATTGATAAAAACTGAAAAAAGTAATGGACCCAAAACACTGCCCTGCGGTATGCCTGAATTTACCCCAAGCCAGTCAGAGCAGACGCCCAACTCATCCACTACCGCTTGCGAGCGACCGACCAAGTAATGAAAAAACCATCTAAGAACCGTGTTTGAGCAACCCATATTACGTAGCTTAAACAACAACGGGCCGTGCGGTACCGAATCAAACGCTTTGGAGACGTCGAACAGGACCAAAATCCTGATCATACATGAGTCAATAGCCCTTCTGATGTCGTCGAGAACATCTAAAAGGGCGGTCTGTGTACTGTGGCCCCTGCGAAACCCTGCCTGTCTATCAATCAGTTTGAGATTTGATTCCAAATAGTAAGATAACTGCGAGTGTACCAACCTTTCAAGCAATTTAGAGACCTCACAGAGCTTCGCGATGGGCCTGGTATCTGAGCAAGACTCAATCCAACGAGAATGAGATAGATAAAGAGAGAGAATGAGAGATAAAGAGATAGAAAGAGAGAGAGAATCAGATAGATAAAGAGAGAGAATGAGAGATTAAGAGAGAGAGAGAGAGAATAAGCTAGAGAGATAGAGAGAGAATGATAGATGGAAGGAGAGATAGAGAGAGGGGAACAGAGAAACAATGAGTGATAGAGAGAGAAAGAGAGAGAGAGTGAGTGAGAGAGAGGGGGAGAGAGAGAATGAGTGATAGAGAGAGGGGGAGTGAGAGAGAGAAAGAGTAACAGAGAGAGGGGAAAAAAGAGAGAATGTGTGATAGAGAGAAAGAGAGAGAATATAAGAGAGAGAATGAAAGATAGAGAGAAAGAGAGAGAGAGAATAAGAGAGAGAGAATAAGAAAGAGTGAATGGGAGATAGAGAGGGAGAGCGAGAATGAGAGAGATAGTGATAGAGTTAGAGAGTGGGAGCGAGTAAGATAAAGAGAGTGAATGAGAGATAAAGAGATAGAGAAAGAGAGGGAGAGAGAGAGAGAGATAGAGAGAGAGAGAGATAGAATAAGAGAGAGAGCATAAAAGATAGAGAGAAAGAGAGAGAATAAGACAGAGTGAATGAAAGATAGAGAGAAAGAGAAAGAGAATAAGAAAGAGTGAATAGGAGATAGAGAGCGAGTGCGAGAATGAGAGAGAGAGTGTTAGAGTGCGAGAGTGGGAGCGTGTAAGATAAAGAGAGAGAATGAGAGATAAAGAGAGTGAGAGAGCAAGAATAAGATAGAGAGTAAGTGAGATAGAGAGAGAGAATGATAGATGGAAGGAGAGATAGAGAGAGAATAATAGATGGAGAGAGAGAGAGAGAGAGAGAGAGGGAGAGAGAGAGGGAGAGAGAGAGGGAGAGAGAATGTAAAATAGAGAGAAAGAGAAAGAGAATAAGAGAGAGAGAATGAAAGAGAAAGAGAAAGAGAAAGAGAATAAGAGAGAGATAATGAAAGATAGAGAGAAAGAGAGAGAATAAAAGAGAGAGAATGAAAGATAGAGAGAAAGAGAGAGAGAATAAAAGAGAGAGAATGAAAGATAGAGAGAAAGAGATGGAGAGATAGAGAGAGAGAGTGAGAATGAAAGATAGAGAGAAAGAGAGAGAGAATAAAAGAGAGAGAATGAAAGATAGAGAGAAAGAGATGGAGAGATAGAGAGAGAGAGTGAGAATGAAAGATAGAGAGAAAGAGATGGAGAGATAGAGAGAGAGAGTGAGAATGAAAGATAGAGAGAAAGAGATGGAGAGATAGAGAGAGAGAGTGAGAATGAAAGATAGAGAGAAAGAGATGGAGAGATAGAGAGAGAGAGTGAGAATAAAAGATAGAGAGAAAGAGAGAGAGAATAAAAGAGAGAGAATGAAAGATAGAGAGAAAGAGAGAGAGAATAAGAGAGAGAGAAAGAAAGATAGAGAGAAAGAGAGAGAGAATAAAAGAGAGAGAATGAAAGATAGAGAGAAAGAGAGAGAGAATAAGAGAGAGAGCATGAGATGGATAAAGAGAGAGAATGAGAGATATAGAGATAGAGTGAGAGAGAGAATTAGATAGATAAAGAGAGAGAATGAGAGATAAAGAGATAGAGAGAGAGAGAATTAGAGATAAAGAGAGAGAATGAGAGATAAAGAGATAGAGAGAGAGAGAATTAGAGATAAAGAGATAGACACAGAGAGGATGGGATAGATAAAGAGAGAGAATGAGAGATAAAGAGAGTGAGGAAGTAAGAATAAGAAATGTAGAGTAAGAGAGATAGAGAGAGAGAATGATAGATGGAAGGAGAGATAGAGAGAGAGAGCGAGGGAGAGAGGGAGAGGGAGAAAGAGAGAGGGAGAGAGGGAGGGAGAGAGAGAGAGAGAGAGAATGGAAGATAGAGAGAAAGAGAGAGAGAATTAGAGAGAGAGAATGAAAGATAGAGAGAAAGAGAGGGTGAATAAGAGAGAGAGCATGAGATAGATAAAGAGAGACAATGAGAGATAAAGAGAGTGAGAGAGCAAGAATAAGATAGAGAGTAAGTCAGATAGAGAGAGAGAATGATAGATGGAAGGAGAGATAGAGAGAGAATAATATATGGAAGGAGAGATAGAGAGAGAGAATAATAGATGGAGAGAGAGAGAGAGAGGGAGAGAGAGAGGGAGAGAGAATGTAAGATAGAGAGAAAGAGAGAGAGAATAAGAGAGAGAGAATGAAATATAGAGAGAAAGAGAAAGAGAATAAGAGAGAGAGAATGAAAGAGAAAGAAAAAGAGAATAAGAGAGAGATAATGAAAGATAGAGAGAAAGAGAGAGAGAGAATAAAAGAGAGAGAATGAAAGATAGAGAGAAAAAGAGAGAGAATAAAAGAGAGATAATGAAAGATAGAGAGAAAGAGATGGAGAGATAGAGAGAGAGAGGGAAAATAAAGATAGAGAGAAAGAGTGAGAGAATAGAGAGAGAGAATGAAAGATAGAGTGACAGAGAGAATAAGAGAGAGAGTGAATGAAAGATAGAGAGAAAGAGAGATAAAGAGATAAAGAGAGAGAGAGAGGGAGGGAGAGAGAGAGAGAGAGAGAGAGAGAGAGAGAGAGAGAATGAAAGATAGAGAGAAAGAGAGAGAGAATTAGAGAGAGAGAATAAAAGATAGAGAAATAGAGAGAGAGAATAAGAGAGAGAGCATGAAAGATAGAGAGAAAGAGAGAGAATGAGAGATAAAGAGAGTGAGAGAGTAAGAGAGATAGAGAGAGAGAATGAAAGATAGAGAGAATAAGAGAGAGAGAATGAGAGATAAAGAGATAGAGTGAGAGAGAGAATTAGATAGATAAAGAGAGAGAATGAGAGATAAAGAGATAGAGAGAGAGAGTTTGAGATAGATAAAGAGAGAGAATGGAAGATAGAGAGAAAGAGAGAGAGAATTAGAGAGAGAGAATGAAAGATAGAGCGTTAGAAAGAGAGAATAAGAGAGAGAGCATGAGATAAATAAAGAGAGAGAATGAGAGATAAAGAGAGTGAGAGAGCAAGAATAAGATAGAGAGTAAGTTAGATAAAGAGAGAGAATGATAGATGGAAGGAGAGATAGAGAGAGAATAATAGATGGAGAGAGAGAGAGAGAGAGAGAGAGAGGGAGAGAGAGAGGGAGAGAGAGAGGGAGGGAGAGAGATAGAGAGAGAGAGAATGGAAGATAGAGAGAAAGAGAGAGAGAGCATTAGAGAGAGAGAATGAAAGATAGAGAGAAAGAGAGAGAGAATAAGAGAGAGAGCATGAGATAAATAAAGAGAGAGAATGAGAGATAAAGAGAGTGAGAGAGCAAGAATAAGATAGAGAGTAAGTGAGATAAAGAGAGAGAATGATAGATGGAAGGAGAGATAGAGAGAGAATAATAGATGGAGAGAGAGAGAGAGAGAGAGAGAGAGAGGGAGAGAGAGAGGGAGAGAGAGAGGGAGAGAGAATGTAAGATAGAGAGAAAGAGAGAAAGAGAGAGAGAATAAGAGAGAGAGAATGAAATATAGAGAGAAAGAGAAAGAGAATAAGAGAGAGAGAGAATGAAAGAGAAAGAGAAAGGGAATAAGAGAGAGATAATGAAAGATAGAGAGAAAGAGAGAGAGATTAAAAGAGCGAGAATGAAAGATAGAGAGAAAGAGAGAGAGAATAAAAGAGAGAGAATGTAAGATCGAGAGAAAGGGTGAGAGAATAAGAGAGAGAGAATGAAATATAGAGAGAAAGAGAAAGAGAATAAGAGAGTGAGAATGAAAGAGAAAGAGAAAGAGAAAGAGAATAAGAGAGTGAGAATGAAAGAGAAAGAGAAAGAGAAAGAGAATAAGAGAGTGAGAATGAAAGAGAAAGAGAAAGAGAAAGAGAATAAGAGAGAGATAATGAAAGATAGAGAGAAAGAGAGAGAGAGAGAATAAAAGAGAGAGAATTAAAGATAGAGAGAAAGAGAGAGAGAATAAGAGAGAGAATGAAATATAGAGAGAAAGAGATGGAGAGATAGAGAGAGAGAGAGAGAGAAAGAGAGAGAGAATAAGAGAGAGAATGAAATATAGAGAGAAAGAGAAAGAGAATAAGAGAGTGAGAATGAAGAGAAAGAGAAAGAGAAAGAGAATAAGAGAGTGAGAATGAAAGAGAAAGAGAAAGAGAAAGAGAATAAGAGAGTGAGAATGAAAGAGAAAGAGAAAGAGAAAGAGAATAAGAGAGAGATAATGAAAGATAGAGAGAAAGAGAGAGAGAGAGAATAAAAGAGAGAGAATTAAAGATAGAGAGAAAGAGAGAGAGAATAAAAGTGAGAGAATGTAAGATAGAGAGAAAGAGATGGAGAGATAGAGAGAGAGAGAGAGAGAAAGAGAGAGAGAATAAGAGAGAGAGAATATCTCTCTCTCTCTATCTGTCTCCCTATCTCTTCCTCTCACTGTCTCTCTCACGCCAAGATAATGTTTGTCGGACGGACGGACGGACGGATGGACGGACGGACGGACGGACGGACGGACATTATAATTTATCGGTTTTTTTTTTTTATATCACTTAGTAATTATAATAATAATTTTTTTGTCAGTAATATGATGCATTAACTTATGTTACACATATTTATCATAAAATATATATGTTTTAAGTATTTTTCGCAAGAATAGGGGAGTTTTTACAAAATCTCTCAAAAAGATAACTTTAATATAATGTAGATATTTATGTTATTCGATTAAGTATATGAAAGTTTTGATTCAACTACTATCCATTTTTAATTCCACAAATTCATTCAATCAATTAATTTTTTTTCTCAGTGTACATGCAATTTAATTGCTTATAACTCCGAAATAAATAGAGATAGACACTCAAACTAAAAACCGCAAGAAAGTTGAGTTCAAGTAGTTGAGTTCAAAACAATTGCTCATTTTGGAGCAAAGTTATGACAAAATAAGAAATTAAAGAAATTTTAACCAAAATTTAATACGAAAAATTTTCTGTTTCTGTTAGCCTAAAATTCTTCGATACCTTATTTTCTTCATACCTTTACTGAGAATGGACGACAACTACACATAAGAATTAAATACATTATAATATTGCACCGAAAAAATGTTACTTATATTTATGCACTGTGTAAAATTATATTGCACAATCATTAAGGGGGTGCCATAGCGAAAAACTCGACGAAGCGTAGGTAATATAGTAAGCTGTAATGTACTAGCAGCGCCATCATCCGCTGTAAGATTATATTACGCTATAAGCTTACAGTAGATGGCGCTAATCGTACATTCCAGCTTTCATATTTATTTTCCAATAACTTTTTGTGTATTCCATTATTTTACAAAAACCATTGGGGTTGCAAACTCAACAATTATCGATAATGGTATCGGTAATATAATATAACGTCAAAATAGATGATAATACTTGTATATTTAATTTATTTAAAGGGATGTCAGACATAAATCGTAGGAATCTGCATCTTTTAAAATAAAAATGATATTTATATAATATTAAATTAAAAATCTGAAAAATTTTAAGCGGTTTGCTTGAAACACTGCAAATGTCTTAACTTCTCGATTTTTCTAAGAAAAATTCATATTTTTAATATTAATTGATGAAACAAGTTGTAGTCAGTAGGTAATAGCCAAAAAAGGCATACATTTTCATCCCAAACGAAAACGAAAAATATAACATTCATAGAAAAACTAATCCATGAAAGATTTTGAAATTTTTACATAAAAACCCAAATTTATTCACATTTTAATTTTTAAATCAAAACTAATCGATATATTTACTTGAAATTTTTATACTTTATGACTTTTATAAGGCTCCTTCATCATAAATTTTGTTAGCTCATTTATCTGATTAATTTCCAAAAAACAAAATCATTAAAAAAAATCTTTTTTTTAAATTACAAAAAAACTTATAGATATAATTAGTTAACCCAAAAATTAATTATTATAAATCGAAAATTGTCTTTAAAAAATCTATTTGGGGGATAAATAAATTAAAAAAAATAAATAAATATACTTATAACATGTTTCTAGCGAGTCGAAAAATTATACTATTGCATAACTTTCTCTATAAGAAAGCAAAAAGGATTAAATAGTGAATAAAATTTAATAGGAGGAAGATGGATTAAATGATATAATTAATATAAATTAATACATAAACAGAGTAAGGAGTATGGTAATCATTAAGAGAGATTAAATATAAAGGAATAGGAATATTCAGGAGTACAAATGGTTAAATAAGTAAATAAGAAAAAAATTCAAGTGTATTTACAAGTGCACTAAGATACAGAGTTGAGCATTATTCGAATTAAAAATTATCTATTTATTCATCTAAATAAAATTTTATTCTTATTCGTATTATTCGTTATTTGCGTTATTCGTATTTAATAGAAACCGTTATTCGTTTTTCCTTCTATTCATTATTCGGGATATTCGTTATTTGCGATATCTACTATCTGCAATATTCGTTATTCGTCATATTATCTAGATGATTGTTCAAAATTGAAACAAATATTAAATAGGTGTATAAGAATAAGCGCCCATAATAGTCATTTTCAATACAAGTGTGAAAGCGTTGGTTTTCAAACGAGTGCAAGTTTATCAGAACAGTGGTACGTAGGTAACACACGCATGAGTCAAGTATCAGCTTTCACACTTGTAATAACAATATTTTTTGATACCATGGATGAAAATACAATTTTAAGAGGGTGTCGGACTCAAAAAACGGCCATTTTTTATATTTTTTTATAAACAAAAGAATAAATTTTTTTAAAAAATCCTAAATGCCATCCCTTCAGTTTATAATTTAATTATGATATTTACGTTGAAAATTTATGCTTTTTTTGACTAATACTTACCGACCAAAAATTGTTTATTTAATTATTATTGAAAAAAATCATTTTTTTTTAATCGAAACGCCATGCCCTCGCTTTTGTTTTAAGCTGCCCTTATGAATGTTTTCAGATTTTTAATTTAATATTTTCAGATTATTTGCAGATTGCACTCGAGGCGAAAAACTTCATTTTACGCACTAACGAAATGTACATTATTATCTAAGTATTTAAGTAAAATATGTAAATAAAATATCTCAATAAAATTCTGATACGAAAAGATAAATATCTATTTTAGAAACGAATATTTGAATATCGAATATAGAATTACGAATAAATAAATAATCGAATAGCCGAATTACAAATAAATAGATATAAATAACGAATAACTATTCGAATAAGATTTTAGTTAAATAAATTTATTCGTAGAAAATATTTAGATAATTATTCGTTTCATTTTATTCGTTATTCGTATTCGAATAATTTTTGCTCAACTCTGCTAAGATAGTGTATATTTTATAAAATGATGAACGTTTAAAATTTCACCGGGATCGGCTGTATTGTTGACCGCGTTGAGGTCCTGTGTACGTAGTGGACTGCGTTGCCTGGGGGGCCATCTACTTGCGTATACGAACACATTCGTAAACACACCATTCCGCGTCAATGCCCGGCTAATGTCCCTGACGGTAAGGATCGCGCGAACATGGTGAAACTTACTCGAAGCACATTGTTTACGTGCTGGCCCGCGCTCAGTGGCCTCCATCTTGAATCTAACTAGATTCAAGCGCGCGCACACTGAATACACGCGGTCCGTGCTCGTATCGGCACGGTGATTGCGTATATCGAGTATAGGGAATTCGGAATGCGTGTAGTGGGGGAAGCCGTGAGTATTGCAAATATAATACACATGTTATTATATAGAGTTTAATCTATACTCGAATTTTCTATGGTATAAATGAAATACATTTAAAATAAAAAGGGCAAATAAACTTATGTATATGATGGCATTACTCTCGTATCACTTCCAAGCCAAGGATAAAAATTATAAATCGTTCATAATTCCGATTCAACTGAAATCGACGACCAGAACAGTACGAGGCATGCTCCCCCGTTCGCTCATCCGCGGGAGCATGCCGCGCAGTGTCGAATACATTTTCTACAGTACAAATAAAATACATTTAATAAATAAATTGTGCAAATAAACATATGTATATGATGACATTAGTCACATGTTACATCGAAGCTTTGGAAAAAATTTGTAAATCGTTTATAATTCTGAATCAGCTGAAATCGACGACCAGAACACTACGAAGCACGCTCCCCGTTTGCTAATTTGCGGGAGCGTGCCGCGCGGTGTCGAATATATTTTCTAGGATAAAATGGAAATATTTCTATTACACTGCTGAGGCACTGCTCAGGTTTTAATTCCTAGCAGTAGAAAAATGTTTAAGCCTTTATAATTGCGATTATAATTCAAACTTGGTTACACGCGTATATTGGAAATAAGATACATATACGGTAGGAGTTATATGTACGGCAATACGAACTTTTCCAATAATAATTTAAACAAACCCCCATTGTTAGAATAAAGATAAAATCACTCTGTAAGTGTGATATATTTGTAAAATGAACATAGTTGAATATCTTTGTATTTATTTGAAAAGATGGTTACAATTCTCTTTGTGCTGAGCAACATTGGTGAACGTGCAACGGGACACGAGCCACGTGAACTTCGTCAGTAGTGACATGTAAGGTGCGAGTATACAAGCGTGTATATACTCTGGTTGAGAGAGAGAGAGAGAGAGAGAGAGAGAGAGAGAGAGAGTGCGAGCATGCGAAGCAGCCGTTATAGCCTCTAAATCAAAATATTTTGCTTTTTCGATCGTCTTTGTTTTTCATTGTTTCCCTATTCCATGTCCTACGTCCTTGTTTTCCCGAATAAAGAAGTAAAATATTTTTAATTTTGTTGTTATTGTTAATTTTATTATTTTTAATTTGTTATATATGTTCTTTACTCAGTCGGTAAACGTTACATAGAAAGCTCTCCACCCACTCACTCATATAGTCATAAAATGTGTTTTTACAGTGACGTCATAATGACGTGCGAAGGCACATGTGGCAGTACCTGATGATATCAAGGATTAAAATAATCTTGATACGTATATGTACAGTACCGAATGTACTAGCAAAATAAATTAGTGTTTCTACAATACATAAGCACGATATTTATTATAATTATGTTTATTGACATAAGTCCGGTATAGTAATTATGGTATTTAGCGCCATCTCGCAACAACTATTTGCGCAAATGCTTCCACTCTAAGTATAATACCACAGACTAAGCGCGTCGCGCACTCTAGCGACGAAATTGGTACTAAGAAAACTTTATCAGTAATATAAACTATTTATTTTTTGTTAATAGTACGTAAAACCCACATACAGAAGCATTAGATAATGTTATAATATGTCTGTCTACAAAGTTCCGGGTCAATACAACAAGAACACCCTAAAAAATTTCTGCATGGAAAAATGACTATTTTTTCCGTGCAAACTTTTTTTAGGGTGTCCTTTACATATTGACTTCAAACTTCGTATAAATACGTATTATGTTATTATCTAGTGCTTCTGTATTTGCGTTTTCAAATAGAACCATAATATGCCCATTAAATGCAATAATGTATCTATCTCACTCAGTCGGTAATAATCCAGCATGGCATCCCCTTAAATTAATTGATATACTTTATTTCGTATACATATTTATTAAGCACGGTGTCATTATTCACGTAATATCGAACACGAAATATTATACACATGCTTTTAAATAAATCATTTTTTTATACTTTGATTTTATGCACTTCATTTTTTGCACATGTATTTAATACTCAATTTAATTTTTCACGTACGTGTGATAAGCATAATAATTCTACACAATATATTTTATACTTGATAATTTTTCACAAGTGTAGTACAGATATGAATAAATTTGGGCACATATGGTAATTTATTTTACACACATGACTCGTACTTCTTTTTGCACATGTAGTTTTTAGACGCATGTAAATAATATTTTTATCTTGTGCACAAATGTTAAACACAATTTCAAAATCATAAACACATAAAACGTTGCACATATAGTTTTGCGCACAATTTTGTACACACGTACAATTGCAGGCGAATATTATATACATAATTATATTGAATAATAATTATATACAGATTAATATTGTGCACATAAGGTACCCCCTACACGCTAAGCTCGTCAACCCTCACTTTTTTAATTTTTATGTATAAATAAGTTATATATCCAGTGATATATCAAGTATTAAAAATATATATTACTATTTTTAAATGCTTCATAATCATATTTTAGTTAATAGATATTTATAATAATATATACTGTAACGGGCCAATTTGGTCACATAATAAAATTCAACAATTGATAAATTATTATTTAAGAAAAACCTAAGAAAGAAAATACAACGAATATAATGTACGCCTTCTAATATGAAGAAACTGGCATTAATACACTATTTTTTTATATTTTACATATTTACAGTCGGTTATTATTTTTTGTGTAATACGTTATATGTATATATATTAAAAAGAATTGGTGCATTTACTATGCCTTGCATTAAACCTACGGGTAGATTAAATGTAATCGTGGATATATCGTTACCGTTCAAGTTATAATGGATCGATCTTTTATCATATTCCACACTATTTGTATAAGGTCGGTGGGGAATTCTAATTCGTTCATAATATATAATAGACCAGATATCTATACTGAGTCAAAAGCTTTTTCGAGGTCTATGAGTACCGCTCCTACAAATTTGCCAATATGTAAATGATTATATATATCGTTTAATAGTTTATTGATAGCGTGAGTTGTTGAATGCTTGTGCCGGAAACCGTACTGGCTATCGGGAATAATTTTTTTATCTTCTACATGAGTGAGAATGTTGTTATATATAATTATTTCATAAACTTTGCTGATAGCAGGTGTAAGGCTGATGGGACGGTAACTTGAGGTAAATTCAGGCGGTTTATCTTTTTTTAATATAGGCAAGATTTTGGCTTTTTTCCAGTTGATGGTGAAGTATTTATTGTTAATGCAATTATTGAAAAAGATAGTAAAAAGCATAACTAGTTCTATGGGTATGTGTTTTGGAGCTATTAGGGGGATTAGGTGTGGTCCTGAAGATGTTTTATTCGGCAAGGTTTTTAGTATTGTTAGTACCTCATACGTATTAGTGAATCGGACTAAGTGATTATTATCTGTCTGATTGAGTGCAGCATTTTCTGTATTAAATGTCGTTATAAAAGATTTGTTTTCAATTTTTGAGTGGAATTCAGTTATAAGTGGATTTATATGATTGTCTATTAGATTTTTGTTTTCGGTTACAATACGTATAGGGGAATTTATTTTTTCGTAGTAAGCTCCGAATATGTTTAATATATCACCTGCTTTATCGATTAATAACTTATTGTTAATTATTGATAAATCGTTTAAGGGTACATTAATACTATTTATAAGGTTTATATCATTTTGTTCCAATTGTAGATTATTTAAATTGATTGAGTTTTTTGGTCTAAAATATCTGTTGATTTTCGGAAAAAAGGCGTGGGCATTTCGATAATCTATTTGTTTTATTAAATTGGAACCGTATTTATTATACGTAATGTGGTATTCTGCTTTGATTTTAATATTAATTTGGGAGATTAGAAATTTAAAGTAACTAATATTGTTTGCGTTATTATTTTTATTGTAGGACTTATTTAGCTGCGTTATTAAATACGATTTATATTTTTGCAATTTTACAATTTTATGTGAGATACAATTGAGAAAGTTAATTTTCCGGGTGAATTTAGATACAATAGCCTGAATTGTATTGGTTATAGCAGATGATAAATTCGAAATATGAGAGTCAATCTCAGAATTTGTTAGGTTGATGTTAAGGGGTATATGAATGTTAAGATTATTTTTAAGATGTTTGTTAAACTTATCCTATTTAGTCGCTTTAAAATTATGTTTATATTCCAGTTGTGGATTAATGAGGTTAATAGCAAATTCTAGGTTAATGTTTATTGATAATGCTTTGTGATCACTTGGATAAACTATAGTTAATATTTTGTTATTTAGTAAGTTTAGTATCGCTATTCTGCGATCTATGATACAAAGGTCTATATAAGATCAAGAGATTGGGAAAGTTGATGAGATTAGAGGTACTATGTGAGCCCTGAAAATAATACCGTCTGTGATTTCCCATGTTCTTAGGATTTTGCCTTTCGTTTTCGTTATGAGATCTTCCCAACAAGTATTGCGTGCGTTGAAAATCACCAGCCATAATATAGTAATTATTTGGGTCCGTTAATTTTAATTTGTTAAACAAGTGGTTAAGTTTATCTACAAAAATTTTTTGGTCGTTATTGATGGCGTACATTGCCACTACAAATACATTTTTATTTTTTAATTTTATCTTTATGATAGTATATTCTAAGATTTTATTATTTAGAAAAGAAGGAGATGTGATATTTTCATACGGAATATTTCTATTTATTAGTATGGCTGTGCCGCCACCGTTAGATTTCGCCCTGTCTGATCTGATAAGATTATATTCGTTAAATTGCAGTCTATATTATATATATATATATATATATATATATATATATATATATATATATATATATATATATATGTATATATATATATATATATATATATATGAGAGATTACATGTGAAGTGATCCAGGTAAAAAATAGAATTTTGTTTTAATGTATGAAATCAGTAAAAAACTACTTGAATAGAGTGTAGCTAAATTTTTAGACCTAAATTTCAATTAGTACCAGAGCTGTAACCAATCAAAAAATCGAATTTATTGAAAAAATGACTTTTTGGCCATTTTTATCACTAAATAACTCAAAATCTAACAATTTTTTCTTATATACATTAAATTTGAAAAAGTTTATAAATTTCAAGAAGAATCTGTTGAAATATTTCATTTATATTAGTTTAACACATTGAATATAGTTATAATTAATAAAAACCTTTGTAGTAAAAAAAGGGTTGTACGATCAAAAATATTTTATCCATCCAAGAATCTAATTCATCGATGATTAATTACCTTCAAAATGGTGCAAAGTTTGAGTGCGGCAGAGCATTTCAGACAAAGTTATGGTGTTTTTAGGCAAATTTCTTAAAAAAAGAGAGCTAATGCATTTTATGAAAAAAACAGGGTAACCGTATACTTGCATTCAAACAACATGGCACTATTATTCTTCACTAATACTAAAATATACTATTTAATGTTAGTTACTGATACTTTTCAATCTCTAAGCTGCTTACAAACACAAAATAATAGGTATAAGCAGTTATACCTGTTATATACTTGAATAAATACCTGAAACTTATTAAAATTCCAATAAATCCAATTATGTAACAGGTATAACTGCTTATACCTACTGCTTTGTGTTTGTAAGCAGCTTAAAGATTGAAAAGTATCAGTAACTAACATTAAATAGTATATTTAAAGAGTAATACGCTCGTGAATTTTATGTTATATTAAATTTTTAACGGTCTGTAAGAGCCAGAATATATAAATATTCTTAATCATTAGTCCATGGTGTGCTACAAATTTTCAGCCTCTACACCAAGTTCGATGAGTATAGATATTTTAATTCTGGAGGCTAAAATATTGATGTGGAAATAAAAATTATTATTAAGATAACTTTAAATATAATTATAAAGAAAGTGTATGATAAAATTGTAATGAATGTGTCGACCACAATTGCCAGTTGGTCTCATCAGTAAGGACTGGCAATCTACCTTAGACATTGAATATAGAATTTATATCGAAATAGACCAAGAACAATACTATTGAATGGGGTATATATATACATTTAGAAGACTTTATCACTTACATGTATTCAAAACCAAGAAAAAACCCCTAGTGGATAAAGTTGAAAACAATCAATATTGTCTTGGGTAGGCGCAAAAAATGACCACACACGCCTTAATAAGATTTTAAAGAGTAATACGCTCGTGAATTTTATGTTATATTAAATTTTTAACGGTCTGTAAGAGCCAGAATATATAAATATTCTTAATCATTAGTCCATGGTGTGCTACAAATTTTCAGCCTCTACACCAAGTTCGATGAGTATAGATATTTTAATTCTGGAGGCTAAAAATATTGATGTGGAAATAAAAATTATTATTAAGATAACTTTAAATATAATTATAAAGAAAGTGTATGATAAAATTGTAATGAATGTGTCGACCACAATTGCCAGTTGGTCTCATCAGTAAGGACTGGCAATCTACCTTAGACATTGAATATAGAATTTATATCGAAATAGACCAAGAACAATACTATTGAATGGGGTATATATTACATTTAGAAGACTTTATCACTTACATGTATTCAAAACCAAGAAAAAACCCCTAGTGGATAAAGTTGAAAACAATCAATATTGTCTTGGGTAGGCGCAAAAATGACCACACACGCCTTAATAAGATTTTAAAGAGTAATACGCTCGTGAATTTTATGTTATATTAAATTTTTAACGGTCTGTACGAGCCAGAATATATAAATATCTTAATCATTAGTCCATGGTGTGCTACAAATTTTCAGCCTCTACACCAAGTTCGATGAGTATAGATATTTTAATTCTGGAGGCTAAAAATATTGATGTGGAAATAAAAATATTATTAAGATAACTTCAAATATAATTATAAAGAAAGTGTATGATAAAATTGTAATGAATGTTTCGACAACAATTGCCAGTTGGTCTCATCAGTAAGGACTGGCAATCTACCTTAGACATTGAATATAGAATTTATATCGAAATAGACCAAGAACAATACTATTGAATGGGGTATATATATACATTTAGAAGACTTTATCACTTACATGTATTCAAAACCAAGAAAAAACCCCTAGTGGATAAAGTTGAAAACAATCAATATTGTCTTGGGTAGGCGCAAAAATGACCACACACGCCTTAATAAGATTTTAAAGAGTAATACGCTCGTGAATTTTATGTTATATTAAATTTTTAACGGTCTGTACGAGCCAGAATATATAATATTCTTAATCATTAGTCCATGGTGTGCTACAAATTTTCAGCCTCTACACCAAGTTCGATGAGTATAGATATTTTAATTCTGGAGGCTAAAAATATTGATGTGGAAATAAAAATTATTATTAAGATAACTTTAAATATAATTATAAAGAAAGTGTATGATAAAATTGTAATGAATGTTTCGACAACAATTGCCAGTTGGTCTCATCAGTAAGGACTGGCAATCTACCTTAGACATTGAATATAGAATTTATATCGAAATAGACCAAGAACAATACTATTGAATGGGGTATATATACATTTAGAAGACTTTATCACTTACATGTATTCAAAACCAAGAAAAAACCCCTAGTGGATAAAGTTGAAAACAATCATATTGTCTTGGGTAGGCGCAAAAATGACCACACACGCCTTAATAAGATTTTAAAGAGTAATACGCTCGTGAATTTTATGTTATATTAAATTTTTAACGGTCTGTACGAGCCAGAATATAAATATTCTTAATCATTAGTCCATGGTGTGCTACAAATTTTCAGCCTCTACACCAAGTTCGATGAGTATAGATATTTTAATTCTGGAGGCTAAAAATATTGATGTGGAAATAAAAATTATATTAAGATAACTTTAAATATAATTATAAAGAAAGTGT
This sequence comes from Theocolax elegans, assembly GCA_026168455.1. Classification (NCBI taxonomy): domain Eukaryota; kingdom Metazoa; phylum Arthropoda; class Insecta; order Hymenoptera; family Cerocephalidae; genus Theocolax; species Theocolax elegans. Next base: position 13,788,381 of record CM047431.1, read on the forward strand.
ATGATAAAATTGTAATGAATGTTTCGACAACAATTGCCAGTTGGTCTCATCAGTAAGGACTGGCAATCTACCTTAGACATTGAATATAGAATTTATATCGAAATAGACCAAGAACAATACTATTGAATGGGGTATATATACATTTAGAAGACTTTATCACTTACATGTATTCAAAACCAAGAAAAAACCCCTAGTGGATAAAGTTGAAAACAATCAATATTGTCTTGGGTAGGCGCAAAAATGACCACACACGCCTTAATAAGATTTTAAAGAGTAATACGCTCGTGAATTTTATGTTATATTAAATTTTTAACGGTCTGTACGAGCCAGAATATATAAATATCTTAATCATTAGTCCATGGTGTGCTACAAATTTTCAGCCTCTACACCAAGTTCGATGAGTATAGATATTTTAATTCTGGAGGCTAAAAATATTGATGTGGAAATAAAAATTATATTAAGATAACTTTAAATATAATTATAAAGAAAGTGTATGATAAAATTGTAATGAATGTTTCGACAACAATTGCCAGTTGGTCTCATCAGTAAGGACTGGCAATCTACCTTAGACATTGAATATAGAATTTATATCGAAATAGACCAAGAACAATACTATTGAATGGGGTATATATACATTTAGAAGACTTAAGAGCCAGAATATATAAATATTCTTAATCATTAGTCCATGGTGTGCTACAAATTTTCAGCCTCTACACCAAGTTCGATGAGTATAGATATTTTAATTCTGGAGGCTAAAAATATTGATGTGGCAATAAAAATTATTATTAAGATAACTTTAAATATAATTATAAAGAAAGTGTATGATAAAATTGTAATGAATGTGTCGACCACACTTGCCAGTTGGTCTCATCAGTAAGGACTGGCAATCTACCTTAGACATTGAATATAGAATTTATATCGAAATAGACCAAGAACAATACTATTGAATGGGTTATATATATACATTTAGAAGACTTTATCACTTACATGTATTCAAAACCAAGAAAAAACCCCTAGTGGATAAAGTTGAAAACAATCAATATTGTCTTGGGTAGGCGCAAAAATGACCACACACGCCTTAATAAGATTTTAAAGAGTAATACGCTCGTGAATTTTATGTTATATTAAATTTTTAACGGTCTGTACGAGCCAGAATATATAAATATTCTTAATCATTAGTCCATGGTGTGCTACAAATTTTCAGCCTCTACACCAAGTTCGATGAGTATAGATATTTTAATTCTGGAGGCTAAAAATATTGATGTGGAAATAAAAATTATTATTAAGATAACTTCAAATATAATTATAAAGAAAGTGTATGATAAAATTGTAATGAATGTTTCGACAACAATTGCCAGTTGGTCTCATCAGTAAGGACTGGCAATCTACCTTAGACATTGAATATAGAATTTATATCGAAATAGACCAAGAACAATACTATTGAATGGGGTATATATATACATTTAGAAGACTTTATCACTTACATGTATTCAAAACCAAGAAAAAACCTCTAGTGGATAAAGTTGAAAACAATCAATATTGTCTTGGGTAGGCGCAAAAATGACCACACACGCCTAAATAAGAATTTATTTATATTATTATTTATTATAATGTATACATATACCCCATTCAATAGTATTGTTCTTAGTCTATTTCGATATAAATCTATATTCAATGTCTAAGGTAGATTGCCAGTCCTTACTGATGAGACCAACTGGCAATTGTGGTCGACACATTCATTACAATTTTATCATACACTTTCTTTATAATTATATTTAAAGTTATCTTAATAATAATTTTTATTTCCACATCAATATTTTTAGCCTCCAGAATTAAAATATCTATACTCATCGAACTTGGTGTAGAGGCTGAAAATTTGTAGCACACCATGGACTAATGATTAAGAATATTTATATATTCTGGCTCGTACAGACCGTTAAAAATTTAATATAACATAAAATTCACGAGCGTATTACTCTTTAAAATCTTATTAAGGCGTGTGTGGTCATTTTTGCGCCTACCCAAGACAATATTGATTGTTTTCAACTTTATCCACTAGGGGTTTTTTCTTGGTTTTGAATACATGTAAGTGATAAAGTCTTCTAAATGTATATATATACCCCATTCAATAGTATTGTTCTTGGTCTATTTCGATATAAATTCTATATTCAATGTCTAAGGTAGATTGCCAGTCCTTACTGATGAGACCAACTGGCAATTGTGGTCGAAACATTCATTACAATTTTATCATACACTTTCTTTATAATTATATTTAAAGTTATCTTAATAATAATTTTTATTTCCACATCAATATTTTTAGCCTCCAGAATTAAAATATCTATACTCATCGAACTTGGTGTAGAGGCTGCAAATTTGTAGCACACCATGGACTAATGATTAAGAATATTTATATATTCTGGCTCGTACAGACCGTTAAAAATTTAATATAACATAAAATTCACGAGCGTATTACTCTTTAAAATCTTATTTAGGCGTGTGTGACCATTTTTGCGCCTACCCAAGACAATATTGATTGTTTTCAACTTTATCCACTAGGGGTTTTTTCTTGGTTTTGAATACATGTAAGTGATAAAGTCTTCTAAATGTATATATATACCCCATTCAATAGTATTGTTCTTGGTCTATTTCGATATAAATTCTATATTCAATGTCTAAGGTAGATTGCCAGTCCTTACTGATGAGACTAACTGGCAATTGTGATCGAAACATTCATTACAATTTTATCATACACTTTCTTTATAATTATATTTAAAGTTATCTTAATAATAATTTTTATTTCCACATCAATATTTTTAGCCTCCAGAATTAAAACATCTGTACTCATCGAACTTGGTGTAGAGGCTGAAAATTTGTAGCACACCATGGACTAATGATTAAGAATATTTATATATTCTGGCTCGTACAGACCGTTAAAAATTTAATATAACATAAAATTCACGAGCGTATTACTCTTTAAAATCTTATTAAGGCGTGTGTGGTCATTTTTGCGCCTACCCAAGACAATATTGATTGTTTTCAACTTTATCCACTAGGGGTTTTTTCTTGGTTTTGAATACATGTAAGTGATAAAGTCTTCTAAATGTATATATATACCCCATTCAATAGTATTGTTCTTGGTCTATTTCGATATAAATTCTATATTCAATGTCTAAGGTAGATTGCCAGTCCTTACTGATGAGACCAACTGGCAATTGTGGTCGAAACATTCATTACAATTTTATCATACACTTTCTTTATAATTATATTTAAAGTTATCTTAATAATAATTTTTATTTCCACATCAATATTTTTAGCCTCCAGAATTAAAATATCTATACTCATCGAACTTGGTGTAGAGGCTGCAAATTTGTAGCACACCATGGACTAATGATTAAGAATATTTATATATTCTGGCTCGTACAGACCGTTAAAAATTTAATATAACATAAAATTCACGAGCGTATTACTCTTTAAAATCTTATTTAGGCGTGTGTGACCATTTTTGCGCCTACCCAAGACAATATTGATTGTTTTCAACTTTATCCACTAGGGGTTTTTTCTTGGTTTTGAATACATGTAAGTGATAAAGTCTTCTAAATGTATATATATACCCCATTCAATAGTATTGTTCTTGGTCTATTTCGATATAAATTCTATATTCAATGTCTAAGGTAGATTGCCAGTCCTTACTGATGAGACTAACTGGCAATTGTGATCGAAACATTCATTACAATTTTATCATACACTTTCTTTATAATTATATTTAAAGTTATCTTAATAATAATTTTTATTTCCACATCAATATTTTTAGCCTCCAGAATTAAAACATCTGTACTCATCGAACTTGGTGTAGAGGCTGAAAATTTGTAGCACACCATGGACTAATGATTAAGAATATTTATATATTCTGGCTCGTACAGACCGTTAAAAATTTAATATAACATAAAATTCACGAGCGTATTACTCTTTAAAATCTTATTAGGCGTGTGTGACCATTTTTGCGCCTACCAAGACAATATTGATTGTTTTCAACTTTATCCACTAGGGGTTTTTTCTTGGTTTTGAATACATGTAAGTGATAAAGTCTTCTAAATGTATATATATACCCCATTCAATAGTATTGTTCTTGGTCTATTTCGATATAATTCTATATTCAATGTCTAAGGTAGATTGCCAGTCCTTACTGATGAGACCAACTGGCAATTGTGGTCGAAACATTCATTACAATTTTATCATACACTTTCTTTATATTATATTTAAAGTTATCTTAATAATAATTTTTATTTCCACATCAATATTTTTAGTCTCCAGAATTAAAACATCTGTACTCATCGAACTTGGTGTAGAGGCTGCAAATTTGTAGCACACCATGGACTAATGATTAAGAATATTTATATATTCTGGCTCGTACAGACCGTTAAAAATTTAATATAACATAAAATTCACGAGCGTATTACTCTTTAAAATCTTATTAGGCGTGTGTGGTCATTTTTGCGCCTACCCAAGACAATATTGATTGTTTTCAACTTTATCCACTAGGGGTTTTTTCTTGGTTTTGAATACATGTAAGTGATAAAGTCTTCTAAATGTATATATATACCCCATTCAATAGTATTGTTCTTGGTCTATTTCGATATAAATTCTATATTCATTGTCTAAGGTAGATTGCCAGTCCTTACTGATGAGACCAACTGGCAATTGTGGTCGAAACATTCATTACAATTTTATCATACACTTTCTTTATAATTATATTTAAAGTTATCTTAATAATAATTTTTATTTCCACATCAATATTTTTAGCCTCCAGAATTAAAATATCTATACTCATCGAACTTGGTGTAGAGGCTGAAAATTTGTAGCACACCATGGACTAATGATTAAGAATATTTATATATTCTGGCTCGTACAGACCGTTAAAAATTTAATATAAAATTAAATAGTATATTTTAGTATTATTGAAGCTTAATAGTGCCATGTTGTTTGAATGCAAGTATACAGTTACTCTGTTTTTTTCATAAAATGCATTCGCTCTCTCTTTTTAAGAAATTTGCCTAAAGACACCATAACTTTGTCTGAAATGCTCTACCGCACTCAAACTTTGCACCATTTTGAAGGTAATTAATCATCGATGAATTAGATTCTTGGATGGATAAAATATTTTTGATCGTACAACCCTTTTTTTTACTACAAAGGTTTTGATTAATTATAGTATTATATTGTTAAATTAATATAAATGAAATATTTCAACAGATTCTTCTTGAATTTTATAAACTTTTTCAAATTTAATGTATATAAGAAAAAATTGTAAGATTTTGAGTTATTTAGTGATAAAAATGGCCAACAAGTCATTTTTTTCAAAAAATTCGATTTTTTGATTGGTTACAGCTCTGGAACTAATTGAAATTTAGGTCTAAAAATTTAGCTACACTCTATTCAAGTAGTTTTCTACTGATTCCATACATTAAAACGAAATTCTATTTTTTACCTGCATCACTTCACATGGAATCTCCCATATATATGGGGTATTCCACGTGAAGTGGTCCGATCAAAATTTTAAAATGCACCAAATTTTGGGTACACTTTGCAAATGTTTTTCAGAATACAGAAAAAAATTTTTAGGTACTGGAATCTATTTGCTCAAAAGTTATTCTAACCTCAAAAAGTGAATTTTTCCATATTTTTTTCAACACCAGCTGGGTTTACCGCTATATAACTCAAAATCTATCAACTTTTACTATAGAACATCATATGTAACATTCGTTGCTAATTATATCTAGAATTTATTCTTCTGGGTTAGAATTTCTAATCTCAAGGTCAATGTTACGTAAACTACATGTCAATATTCAAGTTGAAAAAAGTGCAAGTGCGCCACCTTTGATTTTTTCATCCAAAAGTCTAAAAGAAAGCTTGGAGCAATACCTTTCAAATGGTCTGTAGCATTTTTATGGCCTCCAATTCTGTAAAAAGTTATGACAATTTAAAGAAACACGAAATTTTTTTAAAAATTTAAATGGGAATTACCATGTTAATTTTTGTGAATTTTTTGTCTTTCTTTAAATTGTCATAACTTTTTACAGAATTGGAGGCCATAAAAATGCCACAGACCATTTGAAAGGTATTGCTCCAAGCTTTCTTTTAGACTTTTGGATGAAAAAATCAAAGGTGGCGCACTTGCACTTTTTTCAACTTGAATATTGACATGTAGTTTACGTAACATTGACCTTGAGATTAGAAATTCTAACCCAGAAGAATAAATTCTAGATATAATTAGCAACGAATGTTACATATAATGTTCTATAGTAAAAGTTGATAGATTTTGAGTTATATAGCGGTAAACCCAGCTGGTGTTGAAAAAAATATGGAAAAATTCACTTTTTGAGGTTAGAATAACTTTTGAGCAAATAGATTCCAGTACCTAAAAATTTTTTTCTGTATTCTGAAAAACATTTGCAAAGTGTACCCAAAATTTGGTGCATTTTAAAATTTTGATCGGACCACTTCACGTGGAATACCCCATATATATATATCTCTATAATATATAAATATTTCGCCGCCGCCGCCGCCGCCGCCGTGTCTAAGAATTCAGAATTCAACATATATATATGTTTTATATATATATATATATCATATATGTTATATATATGTTATATATATATATATATGTCATATATATATATAAGTGTGTATGTATGTGCGCGAGCGTGCGTGCGTGCGGGTGTGTGTGTGCGTGCGTGCGTGCGTGCATGTGTGTTATTTGTTTTTTCAAGAATAGATAATATATGTATTTTTTCCGTGCGCAAAAAAAAGTTGTGAATATAACTTGAAAGAATGTGTATTAGTTTACTTATTCCTGATAAAACTCATAAAATAAAAACGGACCTAAAATTTAATGTAATGTTTTTAAAAATATGCACAATTTTTCGAAGATAAAATAAATATTATTCAAGTATAACATACACTTTTCCAAATATCTATATGTGAAATATACAATATATTAAAAATTAAATACATTAACTATTGCATTTTTAAGATAATTCTATTATAAACAGTAATGGCAAAAGAAAATTCAAATTTTAACAGTGGCAATATAAAATACGAATTACATTTCAAAAGTTTTTCGAAAATTATTATTTTAGTAATATTTAATTTAAATATTATTCAAATCAAATTTAAAAATTGTGTGGATATATTGCGACGCTACTTTTCGTCGGGAAGAATTTAATTAGATTAAATTATAACCCGGCGGAGGTTCCGTCGTAGCGACGTTGAAAATGGCTGGATATCGCCGATTTGTATTTAATTGGGCGCCTGGCGATATTTAAATAAAAATGAATAATTATTTTACAACACTACTCGGCAACCCGGCAAATCTCCACCTCGACTCCTCGTCACAGAGGGAATCCCGACGGCTGACCACCTCGGAACCGGCGGCTTTCAGAGTAAAGGAAAATTACGTAAAATAACACTCTCAAATTCTATATTTCACCACAACTAATATTTATTTAAAAATTCAAAGAAAATTATAATTTCCGGCACCGACACAATAATGAACGCGACTCGCGACCGACTCACACACGTGCTCACACTCACGCAACTCCTTCCGTCCGGCAAATATATAAAATTATGCTATTTAAATAAATATTAATAATTCGGCCGCCCGTCGGGCTAACCGTAATTATACTCGCCTAATAAACTTCTCAGCTCCAATACCGTTCAACAATACTTCTCGACTACAACTCTACTTTACTCAACTCGCAACAAAAGGAAGAAAATGGCTACTCTGCCTCGAAAATACTACTACTCAGAAAACTAAAGGACGTCTATCTCCTCAGACGATCAGGTAGCGAATCTTCGAGACCGGCTTCTTCATCCGGCTCGCGGCGTGGCTTGATCCCCAAAAGTAAGGATTTTCCTCCCCACCCTATCGCTATCCTTCTCTAACTTATCCTATTTCTTATCTACCGGCGTTGATTAGGGTGGTTGATTGCGTGATCGATACGCGTAGTCAGCCTTGATCTTATTTCCGTCAAGGCCGATTACCCAATAATAGTGGTTTACGTCACCACCAACCTGTTCATTATTGGGTCGACCACGCAACCAATCATCCCCGACACTCGGAAGGCGCGCATTACAAATAATGAATTACCATATCGGTAACCCAGTCGGTGCTGCCGCCCCGTGCCTACCGACTATGTAATTACTATCAACTATCCCGACACACTCATACATCAATTAGAATTTAATTTTAGCAACTATTTACAACTATATACATATTAAAAAATTATTAAAAATCGCCCAAACTCTACCGACGGATCTATATAATTTTACTTAATTAACTAACTACGCTATCTGATTAAAATAATTAATTAAGCTAATATACGGGTGCGCGCTATATACTATAGTATATACGCATACATAGGTGTGCGCGCACCGTATAAATCTATATATATACATTCTAATATGCCGCGGTATACCTTCGCACGTATAAATTAGGTATACCGCGACTCCTACTCTACTCGCGCTCCCCTCGCTCCGCGCGCTCCCACCCATTATCCCACTACGGTCGGTCACTCGAGCATCTTCGCGCGCGCAACACTCTCGCTGCTCGAGTGATTTCCCCCTTCCCCGCGCACCACGCCTAGTGCCGCACGAGCGTCGCCGTCGGTGCCGCGTTCCCCGGTATACGGGTGTAAGGTGGGGGAGCACCCTGGCTCTCCCGACTACTAGCACGCAGTTCGGGCGTGCGCGCACCCGTGCGCCATCTCAGCCGTCGTCGTCTGCTGAGCACGTGTGACGGTTGAGGTTAGGACGCCGCCTAACCTCCCGTCTTGTTGACATCAGCATCGGATTCGCCAGGTATCGTGAGACGACCTGGGCTCGGTCCTTGGCTCACGATACCTCTCGGCCGGGGTCTCGGTCGTAGTCCGCGTACTACCGTCGGGTATCGGTCGCGTCGTTCGTCGGCTCCGTGCTAAAACATACCCATACCGTGGTTATTTGTTTTTTTTTAACAAGTTTATTTTTAAAAGTGCATCGGTGCACTTCGGTCCGCCTGCGAGGGATTCGCTACCTGCGACGCGATCGCGAACTAACGTAACGTAACAATTATGCATGCACATGACTTGTAAATACAAGCCATGTGCATGTACTTGTGCGTTGTATTTTACAACGTCACAATATAAGTAAGTAGATTACGTATATTTATATAAAACAATATTTTAAATAAACAAGTATGTATTTATTAGATACAAAAGGTTATTTATGGAATGCCTTTGTTTATAATAAGTAAAATAAATATATGGGCTCTGTAACTAAAGGGAAAAATAAATTGGATATAATTATGGATTAAAACGCAAATTTTGAAAGAGGGTGCAAATTACGAATTACGGGAGAAATGGAAGAAACAGGTTTTTATTTATATACCGCTAACATATTATAAATAATTCTTTAAAACTAATACAAAAATTAATTTAATTAAGAAGAAAGTTGTATTACTCTAAAAGTACAAATTATTAATGACATATAGAACTCTTGGCGATGACTTCAATAAATTAATTTTAGGAGGTAAAGTTCTATTTAGATCCGTTTAAAATAATCTAAAATTTTAATAGGTTTTTACTAAATACTACAATTAAGTATATGCACTTTACTATTTTTGGTAAGTTAATTGTTCATTACCATACATATAGAGTATTCCACGTGAAGTGGTCCGATCAAAATTTTAAAATGCACCAAATTTTGGGTACACATTGAAAATGTTTTTCAGAAAACAGAAAAAAATTTTTAGGTACTGGTATTTATTAGCTCAAAAGTTATTCTAACCTCAAGAAGTGAACTTTTTCCAGTTTTTTTCAACAACAGCTGGGTTCATCGCTATTTAACCCAAAATCTATCAACTTTTACTATACAATATTATATGTAACATTCGTTGCTAATTATGTGTAGAATTTATTCTTCTGGATTAGAATTTCTAATCTCAAGATCAATATTACTTAAACTACATGTCAATATTCAACTTAAAAAAAAGTGTAAGTGCGCCACAATTGATTTTTTTATCCAAAAGTCTAAAAGAAAGCTTGGAGCAATACCTTTCAAATGGTCTGTAGCATTTTTATGGCCTTCAATTCTGTAAAAAGTTATGATAATTTAAAGAAAGACAAAAAATTCACAAAAATTATCATGGTATTTCCCATTTAAATTTTTAAAAAAATATGGTGTTTCTTTAAATTATCATAACTTTTTACAGAATTGAAGGCCATAAAAATGCTACAGACCATTTGAAATGTATTGCTCCAAGCTTTCTTTTAGACTTTTGGAAAAAAAAATCAATTGTGGCAAACTTACACTTTTTTTAAGTTGAATATTGACATGTAGTTTATGTAACATTGACCTTAAGATTAGAAATTCTAACCCAGAAGGATAAATTCTACACATAATTAGCAACGAATGTTACAAATAATGTTGTATATTAAAAGTTGATAGATTTTGAGTTAAATAGCGATAAACCCAGCTGGTGTTGAAAAAAACTGGAAAAAGTTCACTTTTTGAGGTTATAATAACTTTTGAGCTAATAAATTCCAGTACCTAAAAATTTTTTTCTGTATTCTGAAAAACATTTGCAATGTGTACTCAAAATTTGGTGCATTTTAAAATTTTGATCGGACCACTTCACGTGGAATACCCCATATATATATTATATATATTACACCTTTGGTATAAGTTATGTCCTAAAATACGTGAAAATTAGTGATTTTATGAGGTTTATGAGGCATAACTTACAACAGCGGTCTTGGCCAATAAGCTAACCCAAGGCATTCGAAAGCTCGCGAAAAATGTAAACTTTTGAGAGGTATTAGATTAAAATCGATTATGGTGTGGTAGCCTTTTTTTTGATATTCAATATGTCCGGGTGTTCTATCTCTTCGAGATTTTAAAATTAAGAAATGTAACCATGGTAGATAAGTTCTAAAGATTAATTTAAACAAAAGTTGTTTGTAATGTTTTTTCAAAAAAATCAACAGATTTTGAGATAAATGGCTTAAAAAATAGAAATTTTTCTAAAAAATTGAAAAATTTCCACTTTTTATGGTCGAATAACTCTTAAGCAAATTATTTTTAACACTTAAATTTTTTTTGTATGTTCTGGAAGATGTTTCCAGCCTATTCTCAAATTTTGGAGTGATTTAAAATTTTCATCGTACCACTTGACGTGAAATAGACCATATATATGTATATATATGTATGTATGTATGTGGGTGTGTGTGCGTGCGGCGGAATATTTATATAATATATATGTTGAGGTTTTAAATAATCTGTAGGAGAGAGGAGAGAGGGAATACTAATAATAAAAACACCACCTTCTTTTATACTTAGATTTATTCAATTAACACTTTAATTAAATATACAAAAACTCGAGCTGTATATTAACTTATAGTCGAGCAAAATACTAGAAGCATGTCCGGCGTCCGCGATCGTTCAAGAACGAGTGAGGCGAAGCGAGAGAGCTGCTCCCGCGCAACAGCGCCGCGCACGCTCGCTTCGCAGGCCCGAGAAGCCGAGAGCTCTGCGGTCGGGGAGGGGAGCCTCGCTACGAATAGCTGCACTGATTGTGCTCGCTCCTTAACATCCAACATTCCCTCCCGAGCAGATTCAGTCCAGCTGGTAGCCATCAATTTCATCAGTTCTTATTTTTCTCTGAGGTATCTGAAAACAAACAAAGGGTTATTTTACGAAATTAATATTCAGGAGCAATTCAGTCAAGCGTGCATGTGACTCAAAAGGCAACGCTTTCGTGAATATATCAGCAATTTGTTTCTTAGTCGAAATCCAGCTTATTTTTACTAGATTTCTGGCAACATACTCTCTCACATAATCTCTTTTAACTTCGGTCATATGTCTTAACTTATTTGTACAACTGACTTGTGCACTAGCTCCAGCTGATTGGTTATCACACCAGAGTGTTATCGGCAAAAACGAATTTTCAATCAAAATCAAGCTTAAAGAATTATATAATGCCATCAACCCTTGGCAAGCTTCGCTCATTGCGACGTACTCTGCCTCGCCAGTAGATAGAGCTACATAAGATTGCTTATGAGTCTTCCAAGCAACTGTATCACCAAATAACTTAATTACAAACCCACTAGTTGTTAATGAGCCTTTGCAATCTGCAAAACTAACGTCAGCATATCCTTCTAAATTATCTGATTTTCCTTCAAGCTTAATACCTAATTTTCTAGTATGTTTTAAATAACGACATACTCGTTTTACCATTTTCCATTCCTCTTCCGTTGGGTTGTTTTGATGCCTACTCAAGACATTTACGGCATAAGCAACATCTGGCCATACTGTATTTGCCAAATACAGAAGAGATCCAACTATTTCTCTGTATGGTCCATTTGTCTTTGTATTCGCATCGTCCAGCTGATCTTCTTCTCTATCACGTCTCTCACGATTCATCACTTGCTTACTCACAATCGGCGTTCTTTGAGGATGCATTTCGCTGTATCCAAAAAGTTTTAACATTTTATCTATATACTCTTTCAACGTAATCTCTATCGTTTTGTTATGTCTGTCTCTGTTTAGCTCTATACCTAAAAACACTTTAGGTTCGCCAAGATCAGACATTTCGAATTCCAACTTAAGTTTCAAAGCAATTTCATCCAACTTAGATTTACAATTACTTGTCAAAAGAATATCATCTACGTACAACAATAGGATTAAAAGTTTATCCTTTTCTCTCCAGCTAAACATACAAGGTTCTGAAGCATGGGATTGCAGTCCAAGATTGACTGCTACTTCGGAAAATTTCTCATGCCATCGTTTGGGACTTATTTTTAGGCCATACAATGCTCTCTGAATTTTTCAAACTTTGCTTCGTCGAACTTCTTCTGAACAGTCAATTCCTTCAGGTATTTCCATGTAGATTTCACTATCTATGGTCCCATTAAGAAAAGCTGTTTTCACATCAAGCTGTTTTATCTCAAAATCAAATTTATTTGCAATCGCCAATACTGATCTAATCAATGGCAAACGAGAGACAGGAGCATAAGTTTCGTTCAATTCATACATGGTTTTATCCTCAAATCCACGTATAACAAGTCGAGCTTTATATTTAATTTTATCTTCAATTCCAGCTTTAGTCTTTAACACCCATCTCGAGTCTATGATGTTTGGTCTTTTTCCAGTTACATTTTGAGGTCTATCTACTAATGTCCAAACTTTATTCTTTTCCATTGAGTCAAGTTCTTCTTTAACTGCCTTTTTCCATTTGAGCTTATCTTGAGATGACATAGCCTCTTTATAAGATTTTGAATCTCTTCGTATACTTGCACTTAATGCACGCAGTTCATTGTCTTCCAACAGATTTAAATCAGATTCCAGCTGTTGAGACTCAGTTTGCTGCTCAATTTCTTTTTCCTTTCTTGGACGACCTCTTTTCCGTTTTACTCCCTCCGTTTCTGATATCGGAGTAGTCTTTTCTTCATCAAACTTAGTAAACCAGTTATCTTGGTTTATTTCTTCCAGCGGATTTGCCCAATTTTTAATGCTTCTCTTACTATATTTATCACCAAAGACGATTTTCTCGTTGAATCGAACATCTCTGCTTTCGTAGTATTTCCCGTGTTCGGGTTTTAAAAATAAATAGCCAGTTGGTCTATATCCAATAAAAACTACTCGCTTTCCAAGCGGATTAAATTTAGGACCAACCTTTCTCTGAACCTTGATGTAAGCTATACTAGCAAATCGTTTCAACTGTTCTACATTTACTTTTAAATTCGGATTGAATTTTTGCAAAGGGGAGATCAGTTCATTCGATCTGTGAGGAGTTCTATTATAAACATAAATAGCTGTATTCAAGGCTAAGTCCCACATGTTCTCAGGCAGACGTGCGTCAAAAATCAAAGCTCGAACTTTCTTTTGAATCGTTTGATTAAAACGTTCAGCTACGCCATTATGCCGTGGGGTGTCAGGGGTGGCCGGATCCAATTCAGCTCCGTACTTATCCAATACTTCCAATGTATAACCTCCTGTAAATTCTGTACCTTGATCACATCGCAGATAACAGAATTTGGCATCATAGCCAAGCATGTTCCTCGAGCTTGTCAAAAGTGGCAAGTCGTGAAAAGTCATCGATAAATACGGATATGAACCTATATCCTTTTGGATGAGAAGTCGAGCTGATTGGACCCATCGTATCAGCATGAACAATCTGAAGTGGTTGAGTCATCCTTTGTCTCATGGAATTAAAAGGTAATTTATTAAGTTTAGACATCATACAAATTTCGCAAGTTAATAAAGAATCATCGAACTTAACATTTTTTTTAAGCCTTTAACCTCTGGAAACTTTCAACTTCATTAAATTTATTAACATCCGTTTCCATTATACTTCAAGCATGTTTTGTTCATGTTCTACTGATACAATTTCGTTTAGGTTTTGATCTTCAAGCTTAGTTTCTTTATTTGTTTGTGTATCTTCATACACTCGCCTTCTTGTGGTGACATAAGCAATTACTATGTTAAATTTAGAATATTTATTCCTTTTATCAATCAAGTTATTCGACTCCAATTCAATTGTCCAATGCGGTTGTTTGTAAATACCGGAAACACATTATTCAAGCTTACAAATTTATTATTAGTACATCCAACTATATCACCTATCCCTTCGGATTTTATAGTCGCGGATTCATCACTATTCGCGCATTTGATATCAGGTCGAATATTACTATCAAGAGTCTTAAAGATCAATTTCGAATTTGCCATGTGCTCAGTAGCACCAGAGTCTGCCAGAAATCTAATAAGCCGACTATTTTCAGAATTATTTATATCGTCGAGCTGAGTGTTTGTGAATAAACTCACAGAGTCACCGGTTTTAACTTTATTTTCCGCAGTTGAGGCTTTTCCCCTACCTCGATTATGCCATCTGCCTCGACCGCGGTCTCGACCTCGGCCTCTGTCAGCCTTAAAGTATTTCACTTTTGTACCGCCTACAGGACCGTTACTGTTTCGGCGTTTTACTCCGAGCTTAAAACTACCCCTTTTATTAAAAGGAGTTGAATTTGGAAATTCATACCTTCTCTGACGCTCATTTTCACGGAGGATTTCTTCCAGCTGTTTCTCCGTGTAAGGACAATCGGCCTTCACATGACCTGCGTACCTCTTGCAGCGGAAGCACATTTTTCCGCTTCTCGTGCACTCACTGCTGTGGTGACCCTTATTCCCGCAGTTGTAGCATGTCATGCTGGGTTTTGACACCACGTAAGCCTTTACTCCAGCTGTACTGTCCTTCTGCCCGACCGGTTTATCACTTCGAGCTGCTTCCTGCTGAACAATATAATCTTTTAATTGATCAATCGTTAATAATTTTCCGGTCGCATTTTTATTTATAAGTTCAGTTTCCCTCATTCGAGGGAGATTAGTTACGATTGCTTCGAAAAATGCATCTCTTACTTCAATTTCAGAGAGTTCCGGAGTATCAGGTAGTTTATTGTATTTTCGAACTACATCATCGAATCTATCCCAAAATACAGACGCCTTTTCCTGATTTGGATTATATCTAAGGCTGTGCAGCCTTTTTCTCAAGCTTTTCGTCGTCAAGGTCGTCTCATTTTCTTTAATATGTTTTATTTTATCAAGCAGTTCAACAGGGTCACGAATATGAATTATTTTTGAATGATAAGAATTATCTATACGATTTATAAGAATATCTCGAACTCTTACGGTATCCTTTTTAACCCTTTCAACATTTAATCTTCGAGCTGAATCTATAGTAGGATCAATGATATAAAGCAAATCACAAACAGTAAGTTCCGAGTTTACATAATCCATAAAAGAATCCATATCTAAGTTGTTTGTTAATTTATATTCTCTTCGAACGATATTTTCCCTACCATTTACCTCTATTTGAATTTTATCTTTAATCAAGCTTGAATCGTTATTTAAATTTCTCTTATTTAATTCCTGTTGAACTACTTGGGAAATATAAGTCGAACTGATTTTATCCAACATCTCTTCATCCGTTGGATTCTTATTAGCATCATAATTCATTACCTTATCAGATGCTGTGGCTTGGGCAGACTTCTTAACATCCAGCTGATAACTTTCTTCCTCATCTACCCAGTTCCGAACCTTATTCTCCATCCAGCTAAGCCTTTCATCTATGCTATATTTGTGCTTTATAAGCTCGCCAGCCACATCATCTTGCCCTTTGTAGGTTGACTGCACGAGCGAGTCAAATCTGACTTGATATTTCTTTAAAATTTTCATTTTCATCCTCCAGCTTTTGAACTCGTTCCATCAAATCTGAAAATTCAAAATCAAAATCAGCATTTGAATTATTCAAATTATTTTTAACTTCAACATTTTCAAATGTTGAATCAATAGGATTATTTTCTCCTTTGGAATCAAAATCAAGCTTTGTTGTCCTCAATCGCTGACGAATGTTATACAGATCCAAATCCAGTTCGAGCTTAGTTGACTAATCAAGCTATCATCCTTTTCGTTATCATCGAGCTTTCCGGCCGTTTTGTCGTCAGGCTTATCAGAAGACTCCAGCTGTGAGGACCGAGTCTCCCCATGTTGGTTTGAGGATGACTCCTCGACCGAAGCCACCTCTTCAGTCCTTGCACGTATGACTTCCCTCTTGACAGAAGCCAACGTCTCCTCCTCGATAGTTGAGTTGTCTGTTAATTTATATTCTCTTCGAACGATATTTTCCCTACCATTTACCTCTATTTGAATTTATCTTTAATCAAGCTTGAATCGTTATTTAAATTTCTCTTATTTAATTCCTGTTGAACTACTTGGGAAATATAAGTCGAACTGATTTTATCCAACATCTCTTCATCCGTTGGATTCTTATTAGCATCAGAATTCATTACCTTATCAGATGCTGTGGCTTGGGCAGACTTCTTAACATCCAGCTGATAACTTTCTTCCTCATCTACCCAGTTCCGAACCTTATTCTCCATCCAGCTAAGCCTTTCATCTATGCTATATTTGTGCTTTATAAGCTCGCCAGCCACATCATCTTGCCCTTTGTAGGTTGACTGCACGAGCGAGTCAAAATCTGACTTGATATTTCTTTAAAATTTTCATTTTCATCCTCCAGCTTTTGAACTCGTTCCATCAAATCTGAAAATTCAAAATCAAAATCAGCATTTGAATTATTCAAATTATTTTTAACTTCAACATTTTCAAATGTTGAATCAATAGGATTATTTTCTCCTTTTGAATCAAAATCAAGCTTTGTTGTCCTCAATCGCTGACGAATGTTATACAGATCCAAATCCAGTTTAACCTTTTGTTCTGATTTTACAACTGGGGTGGATTTATTACCTTGTAATTTCGAGCTTAGTTGACTAATCAAGCTATCATCCTTTTCGTTATCATCGAGCTTTCCGGCCGTTTTGTCGTCAGGCTTATCAGAAGACTCCAGCTGTGAGGACCGAGTCTCCCCATGTTCGTTTGAGGATGACTCCTCGACCGAAGCCACCTCTTCAGTCCTTGCACGTATGACTTCCCTCTTGACAGAAGCCAACGTCTCCTCCTCGATAGTTGAGTTGACTGTAATTTATTTCACAAATAAATATTTATTCTCCTAATGAACACAATCAAGAGAACAATATTTTATCACAGCGGCGTTATTTAGTTTACGAGCAATCACTCAGTTCATGAACACAATAAAAAGAACGATGCTAAACACCTGATTTTTAATTTTCAATAATTCCTGTGATTTCACAGCATACACAATGCAGGTAGAACAACATACACTACATTGCGCGTGCCGACCAACACTTTAATTTGGATCTGCTTGCATGCAATTTCAGCTTTAATTTAATTTATTTTATTTTAATTTAGTCAGGCGACATCCAATAATTACTCCAACTAAGTTAATGAAACTCGAGCTTTACCAATTTTATATATTTCGCCTCCTGACAATTTTAGGTAGACGGTCTCATTCTCGTCCATCTCCACGAATATGGACTCGTCCGGATGTCGTTCCGTCAGTCCGAGCTCGTTGTCTTGCATGAGCAGGCATAGTCTCAGATTCCTCTCATCTGTTAAATTAATTTATTTCACAGTTAACTGTTTTCAAAATTTTCATCAAGCTAATTTTCTAGTGCACTTAATTTTAATTTTATTCCAGCATATTTAATCCAATAAATTTGAATTCATTTAATTTAATTTCATTTCATCTTATTTAATTTGAATTTATTCAAATTTATTTAATTTACTTTAATTCGATCTTCATTCTGAATTTTAGTTGAATTTAACGTAACGATATCTACGTATTTTACCTTCGAGCTAATGGCGGCCGGAAGTATAATTAATCTTCCTTAGCAACAATGCGCGCGGACTTGCATTCTCCACCTACCAATATGCAGGAGCGAGAGAGAGAGAGAGAGAGAGAAACAAAAATGGCGCGCGTCCGCGCCAAAAACTCGTTTCCCTCCTTTTTCCGTCCGTTACGCGCCGCCATTTTAGATTTCTTAGAATTCACTTCCAACAGAATTTTTACTCGAGCTTGCTCTCAAAAGATTAAATAAAAATAAAAAACGATATTGGACACACGGGTTCCCCGGTTAATTTCACTAAAGATTTATTATTTCATAATTATGCGTCGGACTTACGAATTTTATTATCTTTAGAAGGAAGCTTGCCCATCACACGCGATCGCGCACATTTCAAAACCAACAACCACTCACCTCTCGATTTTGGCATGCTGAATCCAGCTTTCTTCATCTTCCTTCCTTCCAGCTTAACACTTTATAGAAAAAAACGGGTAACCCCTCGTGGTCTGTCCAGGAAAATCTCCTCCGTCGAGCTGAAAAGAAACTCCAAGTCGTTAAACACTCAGTAACGAGAAGAAAAACTCACTTCACTCGCGAGCACGGTTTTCTCTCTCACTCTCAATCTACAGACACCTCAGCGCACAGTGGAAACGTGCTGGGCCCATGACCTGTTGAGGTTTTAAATAATCTGTAGGAGAGAGGAGAGAGGGAATACTAATAATAAAAACACCACCTTTTTTTATACTTAGATTTATTCAATTAACACTTTAATTAAATATGCAAAAACTCGAGCTGTATATTAACTTATAGTCGAGCAAAATACTAGAAGCACGTCCGGCGTCCGCGATCGTTCAAGAACGAGTGAGGCGAAGCGAGAGAGCTGCTCCCGCGCAACAGCGCCGCGCACGCTCGCTTCGCAGGCCCGAGAAGCCGAGAGCTCCGCGGTCGGGGAGGGGAGCCTCGCTACGAATAGCTGCACTGATTGTGCTCGCTCCTTAACATCCAACAATATATATATTTTAAAATTGTTTTTTCAAGAATACATAATATATGTATTTTTTCCTTGCGCAAAAAAAAATTTTTGAACATAATGTTACGTGAGTTGAGAACCCTTTCTCAACTCTCGCCACAGAATGCATTCTGTCTACACAGCATTCTTACAACCAGCACGATTGTTCTCTCTCGCCATATGTAATTAGAGGAGACTTCGGCAGTTATGAACCTAATCTATGTAAAGGGAGGGGAGAGTCCGAGTGCGTCGTCGAATCCTTCGACGCGCATAATTCAGACGATCCTGACCTCTCGGCTCGTACAGACGTCTAAATAAATTACCAGTCACTTTAGTACTCTCTGGATTCTATTTTCCTTCCCCACGGATTCCTAAATAGCCCTCGGCCCTAGAAGCAGATCACACCCACGTAACAGAAAAGAAGTGGTGACAGCGGGTGGACTTCAGGAAACCAGCGGCGCGGGTCTCCGTTCAATCCAAGCTAGCAGTACTTGTTTGGAAATTTTTTTTTGTTTTTTGTTGTTTTAAAATCAGTGCGCGCCCACCCAATCCATCGGGTAATTTTTTTTTGTTTTTTGTTGCTTCTTTTCTCATTTTTACTGCGTTCTCGGTGTATTTTTTTTTCTCCTCTCTTTTTTTCTTTTTTTTCAATTCTCACAAGCGCGCATCTTACATCATCCAAGGAGCAACGCAAGAAAAAGTAAGTAAAATCACTATGTTTTACATTTAAATAAATTCCGTGGGCTGCCGCCCTCCACCGCGTTTCCCCCTCATAAATTTCACCAAACTTTTAATTACCCCTTTTTTTATGTATAGTTGCGACATCGCGAAACGGTCAATTTAATTTCACAATCACTGATGTATTTAAATGATCCATTATCTGTCGTGTATGATTAGCATCAAAATCTGCTAGTCTTTGTGGTTCTGGTGCTGTTGGTTGAGCTATTATTCATGAAAATATGGTAAATTGAAGTTATACAAAATTTGTAATATGTTAAATTTGTGAGAGTTTAAGCGTGACACCACTTGTATGACGTTATTGTTAAAGTGTAACAGTATATAAAGTGTGACGCTTTAATTTATCTTGAATGTAACGTGATATACATGACCAACATCAAGCGTGACTCTGACAGCGTGACCTACCAAGCGTTATGCGTTACAAAAGATATTAAGTGTTACAGCGTTATCCGTAACTCCGATTGACAGTGTAACGTTGAACCTTTCAGTCACATCTGTTAGTAATACTTTACTATATTGTCACGATATAAAGCGTAACTTATTACATTAAAATATGTGAGACATATAATTTATTAATAACGCTAACCTCAATATTAACGCTGAGTAACGATGCAAGGTAGGGTAAGGAAACAACTAACGAGTACCCACAAGGGATGCCAATTGTTATGACCCGACTTTTAAAGTCGGTGTCAGCAGGTATGTTTGCAAAACAATATTTTTGTTTTTGCAGAAAACCCGTATACGGCTCCTGAGCCTTTCTGTTAACTTTTACCTACCTTACGTTACTCTTAGCGTTATGTTTCGTCGTTACTTTTTTTTGTTAGAGGTAAAAATAAATTGGATATAATTTATTTTACTTTTTTATTATTTTATTTTAAAGTTTGTTGTTTATACAATTTTATTTTATTCTATACTTAAGG